>JAFBJQ010001385.1:226637-406169 GCA_016785345.1 Trinectes maculatus
CGCAACCACGCCAACAACAACAGAACAACAAAACTTCCTTATTTATTACACACGGCTCTCTCCACCAAACAGACGCATTCACAGACTGTGGGACATCACAGAACTCTCACAATAACACTGAACATTAGTGCAGGATCGCTACAATACTATTATATGCATCACTAGTGGACACATTGCCTCTAATACTTGTCACAAAGCTCAATACACATAAAGATACACTGCTTTTCAATGAAATCCAATTAATACCCAACTTGGTTAAAAACGGGAAACGTAGCAAATGAATAATCGATAATCGTTGACTAATCTAAAAATTTGATTATAGATTAGTCGACTACAAAAATAATCGTTAGTTGCAGCCCTACTTACAAACTTAATTCGTTCCGTGATCGGGTTCGTAGGTTGAAACGTTCGTAAATTGAAGCAATTTTTTTCGATCCCTATTCCCTACTCCCTACATAGGCAAATGAATGTAGTGGACTATATAGGGGTTAGGGAGCGATTTCAGATACAGCCTCAGTCACCTCACACGCTCTGAGAGACTCGCACTTACATGTTTTTAATTTTTCCGTGTACGGGTTCGGAAGTCGAATTTGGTTCGTAAGAGGAGGCAAAAAAAATCTTGAATCGCCGGTTCGTATCTCGAAAAGTTCGCAAGTATAGGCGTTCGTAAGTCGAGGTTTCACTGTACTCATTATTACTTTAATAACATAGTGTACGAAATGAATAGTTGCAGAAAGCATGTTTTAAATAGGCCAAAACACCAGGTTGAACGAGACTTCGGTGATGCACCATTTACAATGTGATTGAGTTTTTTCAGAATTTTATTAAATGAATTACCTCAGTCCCTATTCAAATCATAGTCTCAGGTCACAAGTAGTTGACCGCTGCATCCAACTAAGAATATGTTGAATCTAATTTGGTTGATAAGTATGAATACTTGATTTCTTCATATGAATTATCATAGAATACTTTATTAAACTGCCAGATTTTATAAGATGGTTTGGTGTCACATTCAGGGAGACAGCAATGTTTTTGAAATATATAATAAGTTAAGTCGGTCGCGAATTACGTCGTTTTCGTAGTTACGACACACCTCCCGTGAACTTCCTTGTTTCGGATTAAGCGGTTTGCTCCGTAAATACGTACAGACTTCACACGAGAACGAGTTGCTGAGCGCTCTCTCTGTCTCTCTGCAGCGCTGAGAGACAGAGAGACGTGCTGCAGAGCCTGCCGGCACCTCCACAGCTGTGTTTACTTATGTGAAATGGCCGGCCGGCTGGCGGGGGAGGGGGGGGCGGCAGCGGCAGCCAGTAAGGAGATGCACACGGACACAGATGCGTTCGGGATCGTGGCGATACCGTAGGTTTATTCACAACACAGGGTCTACACGGTTGATAACAGAAATCTAAAGGAAATGCTCATTACACTCGCGATATCAACCCCTACGGTGTGTCAAGAGGGACAAAAGGCAATTCACCATAATAAACTCTTATTTTAGCGTGGTGTTATAGCGACATCTGGTGGCACAATGTATGCACAATGGCACAATGAATGTATGGTCCGATTTACGTCGAAATTCGGTTACGACACATTCTCAGGAACGGCTCTCCGACGTAACTCGAGGACCCCCTGTATATGCCAAGTTATCCCTATCAGCTATTGACATCGAGCTCCAATATAAACTAAGACAAACAACCCCATCTCAAGGCACTAAGGGATTCATAGTTACTGTTTTTAGGACTTTTGCTCTGCCAATGTATGATATGAAGATATTTTCATAATGCTATCCTGCAAATAATCATATACAATACGGAGCACAGACAAGCTGCATGTTCAGTGACCCCTTGATTCCCATGGAGACATAAACTGTATCACAGCCACAGTTACCAAGCTTGTACATGATGGGGATTATTCACAATGTCCAATATTCAATTTAATAAATGATTTGTAATCCATGAAATACTAATACAGCACTTGCAAGTCTGCTTTTGTTCTGTCTATAATTTCAGCAGCCTAGCCTGGAAACATGCCTTTTTCTCATATTATTACTTGAATTTTCCGCTTGTGATGAATTTGTTACATTAGTGATATAATACTCTAATGCAACCACGTGTATTCCCAACACTTAATTCAGCCACAAATGGCTGCATCAGCCTGTCTATTGACTATTAGCTAAGAATAAATTACAATGAAATAACCCCGCAAAATAAAACAAACAATGACTATGCTACTGCGAAAGTTAATCTTTTTAATTTGCCTAATTTTTGTTGTGCTTTTACGGTCATGCTATGGCCTAATTTATATCGATATACTTTAATTTTCCTGCGATGAGTTGGTGTTGAATACATACTATCTTTTACTGTGTCCTCAGCCGATGGACCAACGTCGTTCTTCGAAGCTCCATGTCCACTGGGGAGACTGTTATCAGCTCCGTCTTCTGTGAACGCCGCGGCAGCAGGTCCCTCCATCTTGGCTTGGCTGTTTGACGTTGCTAACTCTCTCCAGCTAATGCTAGTTAACGTCACGGCGACACCGTTGTTTTACTTCCCCTTAGCGGCAAAGAACTACACTGGAAGGGGTGGAGACGGAATGCAACATAGGCTAGTTTGTTATCTAATACCAGCTAATACCATATTTTACGAAGGTGTATGGGGATGAACGGGGCAGCTAGCTGTGTCTCTCACATCTGCACCGTGTGGCTGTGTATCTGTCAGCGGAAGTAGTTTCTTCTTCTTCTGTTCTGACTCGTCCAATTGTGGACCTGCATGACCTCACTGTGAACTGACGCTACAAAACCGAATGAACAACCTCAAAAAGCTTTAAACATAAAAAATTTAAAATAAATTAAAATAATAAAAATGAATAAAAGAATAAAATGCTCACAATTGCCATTCTGGTTCTCTTTAGACATTTAGTCATGTCTAAGCGCAATAAAAAGGATTGTTTATTATGCTTACCACCAAACGGCGCTGTAACTAAGATATGATAAATAGAGATAATTCACTCCGTTAGTAGAATCTGGGTGCTTCTGTACCACTGCAAATTTAGATTTGAGTTCTGGCATATGTGCTTTTTGTGGCATTTGCAGGATCAATTTTTTATTTGTCTTCGTAATTTTGTAAAAACCTGACCTCTAAGCAGGCAAATATTCAAGGTAAGTGTTTGCCTTAGATGCATAGCCCCTGTAAAAAAAAAAGTGTAAATCCACTCAAAACTAACACTTGCAATAGCTGCTGGAAACTTTTAATTAAAATTCTCTTTTCATATGTAAAAACATAAAATCATTTAGAATATGAACACGTTCAAAACCATAAATTAGATTCAAACTAATTTGTTCAAAAAATACTGTGCAACACAACATTGTGATTAAACGCAAGTTTTATTGAATCCAGTATTTAGACATCATGGGAAATTTCTATTTCTTTCCATGCTAAAACTGTGGATAATTCTTAAGACACTGAATGTTAAAATGAACAGAAATTGTTCTTTTTGTAACCTTGCCTTTATTTTACAGTATAAATGAAAAGTCACTTAAAGGGCAACCAAACATAAAGGACCAGAAGGGATTTTGTACTAATCTAAATCTACAGTTGTGTCATGAAATAATTTGTTACAGACAAATGATATATTATACTCAGAAGCCGATGTTAATTGGTACATTCCAAAGTAAATGTGGTGTGGGTGATAGGCACTGCCACCCAGTTTAAAATTTTTATATTTTTCAGTCATGACTCGCCACAAAAAAATATATGAATTTAAATGTACCAATTACAGTTAATTTGTTTTGCCACTGTAAAAAGCATTTTTGCCAAAACATCACATGAATTCAATTTTCAATTGAATGGAGTTTAGGATTCAAACCAGTGACCTTCGTGATGGTTGATGCCACTTTCTCGCTTGCAAATACCCACCCAAAAGTTAAATGTACAGGAAACCTCACAGTGAAATGACCTTCCATGTAACCATCAAATTTTGTTTTCATGGACCAAATAATAATTAGACCTTTAATTAGACACCATGTTTTTCATTGTATATATTAAAATCCCAGGCCAGGCCTGCCCCACCTTGCCCAGAAAGCAAAAACTTTACAGTATCTTAGAAAGGGTTGCTTTGTGTTTTGGTAATGAGGTCACATTGTTGAATCTCCCTTCTAAGCACAAACTAGGCCTACAATACCAAGACAGCAGACATGCAGACTGTAATCATAAAAGGCACACTGTATATTGTGAAGAAACACAGTTCAAATGGTTTGGGTGGTGAATAAAACTACTAGAAACTAAGAAATATTATCTTTATATTTAAAAAGAAAAGTGATGGTAATTTAATGACGTATAAACCTTCTACTTCAAACAACAGTCTAATTTAACTAGTGAATAAAGTCAAATATAACGTGCTTCAAGTGTGCTAAATAAAACCACGTTGCATTTTTATGGTTTTGCTTCTAATGCCCAGTCACTCAAGTGGTCAAATAAGGTTCCATTTAATTAAAATAATATATATATGTATGTATGTGTGTATGTGAAAGAACATGACCTAGTCTTGTTGCTAGTTTGTATGTTGCAAATAATGCATTTGTAGATCCAGCTCTCGAGGAAAAGAGAATCCACATATCATGCACTGGATAAGTCCTTCTGTGGAAAAAGGCAAACTGGGTTTGTGAGATTCTGTCCGTGGGGCAAGCTGAGGACGGGGTCTTGCAACCGCTACAGAGTGGCGAGGGCCAGGCAAAGCAAGAGGAGGGAGTGGAGCCAGTGGAGGTGAGAAAAAAGGGGAAGGCTGATTAATGATTATTTGAGTGCCTGTTACCATTGGCTGTTGCTGTAATTCCTGTCCATTCCCTGGTTTGAGTTGCCCAGTGAGCAGCGTTTGAGGGCCCACAAGGTTACTTTGGAAGCCCCATACCGATGCTCCCACTCCCTGGCCAAAACGATGAGGCTCGTATTGAATGGAGATGGGAACCTTTTGTGTTGCTGTCTGACTTTGTACACTGGCCCAGCCAGATGGCACCTGCTTTTGCTGCAGCTGAAAATCTTGACTATTTACTAATTTCTCAGAGGAATCTATTGCCTTTGGAATTCCTGGTGGTGTTTTTAACTCCCACAAGGTGCTACCTACACTGAGGGAAGCTGGGGTCGGGATTGGCATAGCACTACTTTGGTCTATTTGAGAGGAGGTGGATACACCTGCTGAGGTTGAGGCCCACTGCTTCTGCGGCTCACAGCCGTTCCATGGCTGGCTAACAGTCGACGGTATTATTATTTCCTCTTTTTTAGGTGTAGGTTGCTCTTTCTGTGTTGACACTGTGGCACCTGGCCATCTTGGTATCTGATGCTCTTGGCTTAGCTTATTTGGAGAGCCTTGAGAATTCGCAAGTTGAGAGGGTCTGACGCTCCACAGAGCTGCACTGTCAGCATAGGTAGACGGAACAGACAAATCCTGTTGCAGAGAACTTGTGGAAGCTAGCACTGTGGACGTAGGTGTGTTATTCCAAGTAAGAGGCTGCTTGGGCTGCCTGTGCTGCTCCATCTCACAAACTACTAATGGGCTGGATTTTCTTGGGACAGATGCAGAGTAGGTGCTGCTAGAAGCAGCACTTTCTTTTATGTGCAATAACTCTGAGCTCTGAGCAGGTGTGGTGCCTGTCTGGGTTACTGCCCAGTCAGAACTTCTCTGATGATGCTGCTGTAAACCTGGCTGTGGCAGCCTGTCGAACATTGCCTGCTCTGAAGCCGCATGGTGCCGCTGTGAAGATGAGACCGGCATTACCTCTCCACCATCCACCTTCCACTGCACAGGTTGAGACTGTAGTTCTGGCATCCATGGTTCCTTTTGTTGCCTGCTTTGTAAATCCATACATGATGACAGCATGGAAGATTGTGGCTCTGCTGGAGCTGGCTTAGAGTCACCCATCCTGGAGCCCCCTAATGGTCTCGACTGGCCCCGCAAAAACCTCCCCCCTCTCTTCCCCCTGCCTCTCATCCTACCACCAACTGGGAAAGAATTATACTGGCTAAAACTTTGGCGCTTGCGTGCATGGATTTTCTGGTGTACTTGCAGGCTACTTAACCAGGTAAAGGTTTTCTTACACTCATCACAGCGATGAGGTCTCTCTCCTGTGTGAGTGTTCATGTGATCACGGAGCAGACAAGCTAATCCAAAGCTTTTGTCACATTGGTCACATTTATGTGGTTTGTCCCCATTGTGTGATAGCATATGGCGCTGCAGCTGGCTCTCATTGCTGTAGCCTTTGCTGCAGCCCGTGCAGCGAAATGGTTTCTCCTGATGCAGCTTTTGATGTGTTTTCATGTTCTGCTGGAAAGCAAAGTCCTTACCACAGTCTGGACATTTATATGGCTTTTTGCCAGTGTGAATAATGAGATGTTGCTGCAGGTAACTACTGATTCTAAAGCGCTTGCCACACACTTCGCACTGGTAGGGCTTGTCCTTGGAATGCATGCGCATATGCAGCTCTAACACTGAGCGATGGCGGAAAGTTTTTCCACATTCAGAACACCTATAAGCTTTAATACTTATACCATCACTTCTCCATATCCCCCTTATTTGATCACTGCTCAAACGCTTGCATTTTTTTTTAGGTCGTGCTGCCATCTTTTCTAAATAATATGCTACAGATTTGTGGACACTTAACAGGTGATTATTTAAACTGGATTCATCACGATATACAGATGGGCAGTGTGGACAGGTGTGTCCCTTTTCCCAGTGCTTGATCATTTCCCTTGGGTGTCGGGGAAATTTCTCGAGTATCTCATTCTCACGCTCATGAATGAGCATGTGGGCTCTCAAGCCTGGTGCTGTGTTGAAGGTCTGGGGACAAAGAGGGCATTTAAATGTGCATTTCGGTTCCTCGTTCTGGTCTGAATTCTCTTTTCCTAGCCCTTTAACTGGGTCCTGTCCGTTCACGGGGGCCTGGTTGCAGGGCCGCTCACTGGAGGAGTTGGTTTTGCGCAGTCTATGCTGGCGGCAGTGCGCCTTCAAGTTCTGAGCAAAGGCAAATTTTTTACCACATTCAGGGCAGTGGAAGGGCTTCTGGCCTGTGTGAAGATACTGATGCTGATGGAGAAGACTGCTGTACTTGAAGGTCTTACCACAGATGTTGCAGAGTTGAGAGTGTGTGTTGTCTATGTGTTTGCGACGGTGATCTTCCATAACAGAGTAGTGCTTGAAAACCATACCACACTCTGGGCATTCATAGGGCTTGAGGGCGCTGTGACATCGCTGGTGATGGCGCAGACCACTGATGTTCCGACAAGTCTGATTGCACACTTGACATGTAAACGTGCCCTCCCGGTTGTGGGTTGACATGTGCTTAGTGATGGACACCTTATGATGGAAGTCCTGATGGCACAAGGGGCAGTAGTAAGGCTTTTCAACTGTATTGCTGCAGTTATGGTCCCTCAGTTTATGTACTGTCGAGAAGATTCTCCCACATTCTGCACATTCAAAATCACCCTCCTCCTTCGTTAGCACCTCTGTCTTTGGAGTAAGGAGTTCCTCCTCCTTCACTTTATGTATATTTCTGTGCTTAATGAGGCTGCTGCGGTGCGGAAAGGTAAGGCCACATTCCTTACAGGTAAGGGGCGTGAGCTCATCCTCATGCACATAAAAGTGGCGGTGAAGGTTGTATGTCTCGCGGCGGGTGAACTCTTCCCCGCACTGTTTGCACACCAAACGCCACTTTTTTTGTTTTGCTGCCAAATTAATGTCCTCCCCTCGCTCTGCCACCTCCTCGCCTTTAACTCCATCCTGTATTCCATCTGCAACCCCCACCAGCTCACCAGCCGGGTAGTTGTGATCAGCCAGACTCTGTGAGGTTTCCTCCTTCACATCTGCAGTATCAGCACATGTAGCCTCCTGTACTTTCTCAGCCCTCTCTCTTACATTACTGGAGTCTACAAAAGAAAAAAAAATGCTGATCACAACTTAGCAAACAAAACTTAACAATAAACAATCCAAATGGTTGATAGCCAAACTTACCACATGCAAACAACACAGCTATTTACCAAAAGCACAAATAACAGTCCACACTGCAGGATGACAGCTTGGATTTGCTACGGTAAAAACGTGTTAGCAGAGTTGATAGTGTGTTCTGAACCTGAAGTGAGGGCTACGGCTCAGGTTAGCGTGGAAGCTAAAGCTAAGTGTAAATACATTAACGTTAGCATACCACACTTATCACTGTCCTCCTGTTTTGGTTTCGGCTCTGCAACGCCGTCCTCGGCTTCGCAACAGTCGAAAGCCCACTGGTCGCTGCCTGCCACCTCGGCCATTATTTCCGCCGACGTTTGGTCCTCCGGTAAATTACATATTGTTTTGTCGGTTCCAGCACCGGACTCGACACTAACCCCACAATGGCTAGCAACACAACCACCGTCGTACTCAACACTGGCTCTGCGCACATCGTCGGGGCTCCCCGGGCTGTTATTACATGTTGTTTCGTCTTTCTGGTTAGAGCTACAACCCGACTCCACCGCCCCTATCCTCCCCTCAGATTTCTTCACATTCTCCGCAGGGTATTCCTCTAGATTAGGCGACTCCGATGGGTTTACGGCGGCCATGTTTCACCCATGCACCCTTCTGTCCAGCACTCACAAGGTTCATGCTAGCCAGCCTGAGCGAGGAATGACGTTTCCGTGCAACACTTTCAAAATAAACGCTCATTTCCCACTAGCTGTTCGACAAAGCTCTACATTTCAGAAAATATTTTTCGAAACCTTAAAGAACGTGTTTCTTTTTCCACCGCCACTCAAAAATAAACAACAACACAACCTCTGAACGGGACATTGTTTATACACTATACGACAAATCCACAAGTGTCGTACTGCATTTTATTGTCGTTCATGTCTGATTTTTATTAAAGTTGAGTAACATTTCATTTGAACATTTGCTATCTACAAAATATAGCTTGTGCAAAACTATGTAGATGGCAATATGCTGGTTCTGAGCAACTATCTGCAAACACATCATCATACTGCATGCAAGATTATATTAATATAGAGCCCATACATACATATGTATGCTTTTAAAGTCCACCAGAAATGTACGACATAAAAACTGAAACCTACTGTGGGGTTAGTTTTTGATGCATTTAGGTTTTTCTTATCAACAAAACTGTTTTTTATCTAACATTTCTGTCTCCAAACGCACTGAACAGAACACAATCTAACTTTATTGTCCAACCAAAGTTGGAAAAGTGTGTAACATGAAACTTCTAAAAAAGCATGAGCATACATTATCTGGTAATTACAATACCTGTATAAATATTATATGGTAACAACTGCAGATTACAAGTACTTTGACGATGCAGTTAGTGTATCAGGAGAGCTGAGACAGTACTGAACTAGTTAAAGCATCATGAGCTTTGCAGCACTGCTGACATGCATATTAAACATCAGCACCTACAGTGTATTGTTATCTGTACAAGTCAGATATGTAGCTGTCACTCCACAGAACACAAAGTCTTTTAGCAGAATATGTTTGTGTGTCTGAAAAACCAAAAAATGTTAAGGCCCTCCCATTAACTCATGTTTAATTTTCTTGTCCATGTTAGTCTTTTCAACAGAAAACTTACTTGCGAGATGAATGCCTGGTTGGGAGCAGGAAGTTAAACTCCAAATTGGTTCATTTTTACAGAAATACTGTTCGTAGAAAAAGAGCTTACTTTCACGTTACATTCAGAAACTCCAAATGTGCACAATGTGCACATTAAATTTGTAAGTGCTTTCTCCTCATCGCCGTCTTCGGCGCCTGTGATCAAGAGCTCTTCCTCGCCGTGGCCGCTGTATAATCCCATTTGTGTCTGTGGGTGGATCAGAGGTAAAAGTGCCATGGATGTCAGGGGATGATGCTGCTAAAGCTGACTGATTATTTGAGTGCTGAGTGACCTGCAGTTGCTGCTTTATTTGTGTTTGGTGCTGTTGTGACTGCTGCTGATGGTGTAGCTGTGACTGCTGTGGTGTTTCAGTTTGCTGTTGTTGCTGCTGCTGTTGTTGTTGTGATTCTATATGTTGCAGCTGCTGCAGAGCTGGCTGTGCCTGTAAGTGCTGTTGAGATGTCTGGGATTGGTGTGCTTGTTGTGCCCGGTGTTGCTGTGGCTGTGGTTGTTGCTGGGCCTCAAGAACTCCTAACAGCCTTTGTAAGAGGATATTGTTTTGATGTAAACTGACTGTCAATGCCTCTTGTGAAGCAACAAGTGTTCTCATGTCCTGTCTGAAGCCGTCCCCAAAGTCGCGCAGACTTTTTTCAACCCTATTTCCCAGCTGAATCGCCGCTTCTCCCAACCCACGCAGCTCATCTTCCAGCCAGGAGGTGCGTGGAGGGGCTTCAAGAGGACCCTGCTGCGCTCCAAGTGATGGCTGAGGACTACTGGGCTGAGGGCTCCCATTGAGAAAAGGAGCACTGTAGAGAGGGGAAGGAGGCAGCCATCGTTCGGATGGAGGGGGTGGCCCAATTCCCAGACCCAAACCTAATCCCAGTTTGTCTTCCATGCTGTTGTCTACTGCTTCACACTCAGGTTCTCCGAGGTCTCTCTCACGTTCAGGATTGTCCTCATCTTTCTCCAGAACATCTCTCTCTGATGCATCCATCCCTACACCTGTAAACAAGTGAACATCACCGCAGATATTAGTTTCATAAACAGATTTTATAAAGACATTTAGCTGAGTAATTAGACAACATATTTTTTTAAACCTGTATCAGAGTCAGGGAAACATGGAAAACATGGCTTTGGTCGAGTTATTTGCTTTTGCCTGGCTTGCTGAAGCCTGGGGCTCGGCTGAGAAGGACGTCCAAGCATTGAAGCCCCTCTACTGGATGGCAGGTAACAGCTACGGTGGCGGGCATCTGCCAGCCTACCACCATTGCGCCTCTTTAAATCATCCCAGCGCTTCTTCACCTCTCGAAGGGTACGTGGGACCCTGGACACAGCATTGACTCTCTCTAAGATTCCTGCCCAGATGCGCTCTCTCTCCCGTCGCCGGAGCCTCCCTGCAGGACCAAAGAGCTCTCCTTCACATCGTGTGACTTCTGATACCAACACCTCCAGTTCTGCGCCACTGAAACGACTCTTTCTTTTTCCTGCACCACTAGCAGCAAGTGCAGCTGACATAGCTCTGTCTGTGGAGAGAAAGGTGAGAGGACAGATGAAAAATGAGGAACAGATATGTGCTTTCACAGAAGGATTTTTGTCATTTTGCTTTGCAAACCAAAATTATTAGCCACAGAGCACTGGCAGCAAGTAAAGAAATGACTGAGGCCAGTTTCCCAAAATATTATTAATCTCATTCAGACTTACTTTGTTCAATAGACAAGAGGTCATCTGAGGACATGCCAGGTGCCATGATGTTTGGATGCACCACTACCACGTTGAAGGGAAGACCCCCAGGTAATCCACTATTCTGGTCGCAGCTACCCTCCGAGTCCTCATCCTCCCTGGGGAAGCCGTTTTCTGAGGCTCCCCCTCCAAAGGGTCCCTCTGGAGACTCCACTTTGATGTGCATGGGAGGTGATTGCTCGTACAGCAGCCCCCCCTCCTCGTAATACTCAGTCATGGGTCAGACCTGATTTACTGCAGAACTGACTGGTGGGCCAATTCTGGTTCTGACAGTTGCTTCCCCATCAACACTAGTTCAGGGGTAACTGAGCCTAGCCTGCTCAGGGCATTACAACTCTGCAATGTTGTGCAGCAAATAAGCATGAGTTGTGATGTCTTTAAAGTTTTAAAAGTTGTTATTTAAAGTTGAAACTTCTGTAAATGTTATTCGTAACACTGTTCTTCAAATTATTCAACTTATTATTCAAGCCATTTCTGCAGTTCAGTGAGACACACACTCATTCAGATTCATTAAGGAACGACTGGAGCCTGAAGTCCTTAGACTTTCTGGCTAGCTGCAACCAGTTAAACCCATGTCTGTTATTTATCATGTATAGCGATAAGTTAATAAAAACATCTGTACACTGAGCAAAAACAGCTGGAGCAGGCTGATAGCTACATGTCACCGTCCAGCTGTTGTACAATGAGAAGCATCATCCAGGCAGAGAATCTGAAATACAACAAAACACATCAGTGCTGACAAGTGCGTAGCATTGTCACATAGTCCCGTTCGCAGTCTTCAGTAATGCTGACTTATGTATTCTGTCGCATCGATGCGCATTTTCTTCTGCACCACATCCGCAATGGTTGCGCATTCCGCATACATTAAGTGCTGATCTTGCCATGGACCTAAATATTAGCTAACGACTAACCACAGCTTCAGGTAAAGCAACAGCTTTGTCTGAACTGTCAATGACAAGCGAGTGGAAAGAAGAGAAAGCGAACATTGTTGTGTGTTTCTTACCTCATGACAACAGCACACGTGAGACATAACAAAACCAAAACACAACTGGTGCAGCTGTTAGCTCAGCAGCCGATACACAAACTGAGCACGGTCGCTTTCTGATGACGTCACCGACTGACTGCGTTCAAGACCAATAAAAGTTCGGACAGGAGAAATACACTCTGTATCATTTGTACTTATACTACTCAAAGCATATTAGATGTAATTACAAAAAAAACTACAAACAACATTTATGTGGAGATTTTATTAAATAAAATTTATTAGACTTTAATTCATCTCGCCCGATGTCAGATTAAGTGGTAGAAAATGAATGAATTAATGACTTCGAATGACAATGAATTCATCATTCATTTATCATGAATTTAAAACCAGTTTAAATTCATGTTTTTAAAGGAAGCAGTTGTTTTCACTAGACTCTAACAGACGTATCTGTATTTTGTCTCATAATTCTCTGCAATCTGTACTATTTTACAAAGTAACTTTCAGAAAACCTTGAAGGAAATTATTAGCAAGGTATCCAATACAGTATTAGGATAGTGAACCATATTGGTAGGGCAGCACGGTGGCGCAGTGGTTTGCGCTCGTGCTCGTGGGGAGGTTTTCTGTATGGAGTTTGCATGTTCTCCCCGTGGCTGCGTGGGTTCTCTCAGGGTACTCCGGCTTCCTCCCACCGCCCAAAAACATGCACGACGGGGGTTAGCTTGATTGGCCACTCCCTGCCCTGCGATAGGCTGGCGACTGCCCGATGTCAGCTGGGATCGGCTCCAGCTCCCCCCGCGACCCTGAGAAGGATTAAGGGGTAGAAAATGAATGAATTAACCATATTACTTAGTGATTACAATAATTACTGAGGATGTACAGTGAGAGCTTGTAAGTTTACACTGTGGAACATGTCACTAATAATTAATCACTTGTTTATGTCTTATACCTGTGCAAATTAAGTAAATTACAAATTATTTTCTTCTGTCTGTTTCCCTCAACTTTTTAATTTTTTTTTGATCCACGTGTCTATGGAAAGACATCAGTACTTAAAAATTAACAACTCATGGAAATGGTCTGACCATACTGCTGTTTCCCAGGTGAGATAATGTTTAATGATCACAAACATTGGGCAGAAAAATTCCTTGAAAAACAGATTTAATTAAAGAGCCATCGAGTAATGAAATCAGCTAGAATAAAAAACACCCTCAAGTCCTGCCTGATTGTGAGATCAAAAGTTTTGGGTATGGAAGAATTAATCTAAATGAAACAAAAAGTGCTGACAAAGATCCTGGAGGCAAAATGAACTGTTTTCTTCCAAGTTTTAGAGTCTCCAGCAAAAGAAAAAGTACAATCCACTGTAAACACTGGGTTGATAAAATTACATTTTACATGGTTTTCATAAAAGACTTACAGCCATTGAAAGGAAAGTTATAGGATCATTTTTTATTTACTATTAATAGAGCGTGTGTGGCTGGTGGTGGGAGAAAAGCACACAACGTCAATATGTTGGCTCTCGCCTCCCAGATGTGTTTTCGCAAGAGAACGGTATAAATGGAAATTTATGTCCTTGGCCAATCTGCTATCTGAGAGTCAGAGAGGGTTTATAAGGGCCTGCAGTGCAGCTGAGCCAACACTGAGGCTCAGACAGAAACCATCATGAAGGCTTTCATTCTTCTGGCGCTGTTCGCAGTGGCATGTGAGTACATGACTTTTACTCTGCTTTTTCTTTTTAAGAAATGGAAATCATTTCAACAAAATTTGGGACTAAAGCTAAATATCTGAATGCTGCTTAAATTTTCTTTGAATCAGATGCTGCTCCCATTGAGGATGAGGACGACAAGATTGTTGGAGGCTACGAGTGCAGGAAGAACTCGGTGGCCTACCAGGTCTCTCTGAATGCCGGCTACCACTTCTGTGGAGGTTCCCTGATCTCCAGCACCTGGGTGGTGTCTGCTGCTCACTGCTACAAGTCGTAAGTGCAGACAATTAGTATTAGTTTCAAAACCATTTCCCCCTCGTTCACTCGAGATGAACATTTATAATGTTAAAACATGATGTGACTAATACTGACTAATTGTTTTTGTGTGTCTGCCCCCCCCTCTCTCAGCCGCATCCAGGTGCGTCTTGGTGAGCACAACATTGCTGTCAATGAGGGCACTGAGCAGTTCATCAGCTCTTCTATGGTCATCCGTCATCCCAGGTACTCCAGTCGCAACCTGGACAATGACATCATGCTGATCAAGCTGAGCAAGCCTGCCACCCTGAACAGCTACGTCCGCACCGTGTCCCTGCCCTCCAGCTGTGCCAGTTCTGGCAGTCGTTGTCTGATCTCTGGATGGGGCAACACCAGCAGCTCTGGAAGTTAGTACAACACTGCGAACATACTAATAATATGTGATTATCTACATATTTACAATTATTGCCCGTTATTTATTTTCCAGGCAACTACCCTGATCGCCTGATGTGCCTGGATGCCCCCATCCTGAGCGACAGCAGCTGCAGGAACTCCTACCCTGGTCAGATCACCTCCAACATGTTCTGTGCTGGATTCCTCGAGGGAGGCAAGGACTCCTGCCAGGTACCAGCTTAAGCCATCTTCACTCTTTCTACTGATGGACACATCAAAGCTGAGGACATCTCTGATCATGTCTTGTTTTCTATCTGTGTCCTATCAGGGAGACTCTGGTGGTCCCGTGGTGTGCAACGGTCAGCTGCAGTTATAGCGACATCTAGTGGCACAACTTTGTAACTACCTTACCTATGAATGTATGTTCCGACTTGCGTCGAAATTCGGTTACGACAATTCTCAGGAACGGCTCTCCGTCGTAACTCGAGGACCCCCTGTATATATATATTTTTATATAATACATACAACTGAAGTACAATGCAGGTTTATAAAGCTGTTGTTTCCATTTGTATACTAAACACTGATAGCACCTGATAATGAATTAGAATCATCACAGACATAAACAAATGAAATACATAAAACATTTACCTTTGCAAAACAAAAAGTAAAACCACTGAATCAAAAGGTTAATGAATAACTGAGGTGCATTGCTTCATACTCAAAATTAAGGCTTGCTGCTCACAGGCTCATGCATCCACATGTGCTGCAGAGTAATGCATGGGACATATTATCAGGACATAGATTGGCCCCTGTTTTCCAGATGTGTTTTCACACACGTTACTCAGGATGATAAGAAAAATGACAGTGGTGTCCTTGGCCAATCTGCTATCTGAGAGTCAGAGAGGGTTTATAAGGGTCTGCAGTGCAGCTGAGCCAACACTGAGGCTCAGACAGAAACCATCATGAAGGCTTTCATTCTTCTGGCGCTGTTTGCAGTGGCATGTGAGTACATGACTTTTACTCTGCTTTAAGAAATGGAAATCATTTCAACAAAATTTGGGACTAAAACTAAATATTTGAATGCTGCTTAAATTTTCTTTGAAAAATTACTCTCATGCAAAACTTGAAATTGTGTAAAAAATCTGCTTCAATCAGATGCTGCTCCCATTGAGGATGAGGACGACAAGATTGTTGGAGGCTACGAGTGCAGGAAGAACTCTGTGGCCTACCAGGTCTCTCTGAATGCCGGCTACCACTTCTGTGGAGGTTCCCTGATCTCCAGCACCTGGGTGGTGTCTGCTGCTCACTGCTACAAGTCGTAAGTGCAGACAATTAGTATTAGTTTCAAAACCATTTCCCCCTCGTTCACTCGAGATGAACATTTAAAATGTTAAAACATGATGTGACTAATACTGACTAATTGTTTTTGTGTGTCTGCCCCCCCCCCTCTCTCAGCCGCATCCAGGTGCGTCTTGGTGAGCACAACATTGCTGTCAATGAGGGCACTGAGCAGTTCATCAGCTCTTCTAAGGTCATCCGTCATCCCAGGTACTCCAGTCGCAACCTGGACAATGACATCATGCTGATCAAGCTGAGCAAGCCTGCCACCCTGAACAGCTACGTCCGCACCGTGTCCCTGCCCTCCAGCTGTGCCAGTTCTGGCAGTCGCTGTCTGATCTCTGGATGGGGCAACACTAGCAGCTCTGGAAGTTAGTACAACACTGCGAACATACCTGAAATATGAGATTACCTACATATTTACAATTATTACCCGTTATTTATTTTCCAGGCAACTACCCTGATCGCCTGATGTGCCTGGATGCCCCCATCCTGAGCGACAGCAGCTGCAGGAACTCCTACCCTGGTCAGATCACCTCCAACATGTTCTGTGCTGGATTCCTCGAGGGAGGCAAGGACTCCTGCCAGGTACCAGCTTAAGCCATCTTCACTCTTTCTACTGATAGACACATCAAAGCTGACGACATCTCTGATCATGTCTTGTTTTCTATCTGTGTCCTATCAGGGAGACTCAGGTGGTCCCGTGGTGTGCAACGGTCAGCTGCAGGGTGTGGTGTCCTGGGGTTACGGATGTGCCCAGAGGAACAAGCCTGGTGTCTACGCCAAGGTCTGCAACTACAACTCCTGGATTCGCAGCACCATGTCCTCCAACTAAAGTCACTTGTGTTCTGAGACAGAAAAGTGCTAATGCCTTCAATAAATGAATAAAAGAATCCAACTCAGTTTAAATTGTCTGGCCTTGTTGCAAAACACTTCACATTATACCAAAACTTTAGGACAACTAAAACTAACCAAACTACAGGTACATAGCATTGAACAATATGCAACAGACCAAGGTGTCCATGTAAGATATTTTTTTTATTTCAACAAATTCAGGCTTGACATCATTGCAAAAAATATGGTATATACAGTATAATGAAAAATAGATATTTTTCACAGGTATAGAGAACAGCTGGATGCTCAAGAAAAAAACTGTTGTGGCAAGTGTGTTTGTCAAGAAATTGCCGCATGACACTGACATTAAGTGTAAATGCAAAATACAGATGCATGTCCTTTTAACAGATTTGGAAACTAATTTGGAATTAGAGTAAACTCTGAAACATTTTGAGAGACAGATACACTTGTATTCGCTGATAACAGTTCTGTATGATATCAAGATATGAAATGTTAACATCACAGAGGTCACATAGTAAAAGGGAAACATCATGAGGTGAGAATATAAAAATAATCTAACACTCACAGACTATTTCATTAATTGGCCATAATATGACCTGCTTAAAATTGGAAGAATATATTCACTCATAGAATATAATAACTCAATACTTGCCAAGCACAACTTTCACAGTAGTGATGAGTTAATGAGCAAGTTCAGTATAATGTTGGAGCAGCTGCTGATTTTGCACTACAGTGAAAGGGCTGTGTGCCATATTTACGTACACATAAAAAGATGCCGACATGATGCAGGAATGCCACAATAAAAACAGATTCAATATTCTTCTGTTATTTCACTTGCATATAAATGTTTTAATTTGAACTGAAACAACGTGTTTTGATCAGCAATATGCTGATCTAATATATAATCGCAGCAATCCTTCATCAATGCATTCACTGTACATATATTTGGGACTTCTCCCTGACACTGGGTTGCAGTTCCCTTACACAACATTCTTTAACGATTTTTCATTTGCTGTCAAGTCACACTTATAGTGTTGTTTTTGACAGAAATATAATCACAGAACCAAACTAATGAATTAAAGTAAATTTGCACACTTGGTACATTCTGTGTGCACCTTCAAAACTGGAAACTGACAGGACTGGTTTTTTAAAACTTTTCCAGGCATTTTTCTATACTTTACAGTCTAGGATCCCTGTAGTAAATAGAGACCAGTACAGTTGGGGAACCCTATCTCCATTCATGTCATTACACCTGGCCTCTAGCATGTTGCAAATAGTGGTGATAAAGGTCTGAAATAGCAGGATATGAATTGCCACACACAGCACACTTTATGCCATCTGAACAACGATCATCTGTTATGCTGCCATTTTGGGTCATGTATCTTTTCACAGTTCTTAAAGGAGTAATAGGTCGCCCAAAGGCATTTTCAACCACATTGTCATGGCTGGTTTCTCTATCTTGGATTACGTTTGTGCTGTTGGCTCGCAGGGAAGTCTTATCCAAATCAGGACTCTGATTTTGGGTAAAGGAAACCATGGGCTTTTGAGGTGAATCCTGGGGATCCGGGTATGGATGACTGGCTAGAGTTCTCAGAGGAGAGTTGCTGTTCTCAAACTCAGCCTGCGACTTCACTACGTGGATGTTCATGGGAGTGGGAAACATTCTTTTGTTTGCTTGTGCACTGTGATCATCGATGGATAAAATAAAAGTAGTGTCCATGTGCACATCTTGAATTGAAGAATGGTAGCGCTGGTGACTGAACAGCAAGTCCAGAGTCTTAAAGCTACACCTGCACTGCTCACACCGATAAGGCAGAAACACTTTTTTAGGCCTGACCTGAACCCACTGAAACTCGGGGTGTTCGCTCATATGTTTTTTGTAAGGCTCTAGAAAACGAAACCCCTGCCCGCACTGAGGACAAGTGAAGCGGCCGCGTCTATGTCGATGGATCCTCTGGTGATGCCAGAGTTTTCTCCAGTTTTCTAGAGTTTTACCACAACAGGCACAAGTGTAACTTTGACCCGGGGCATGTGTGAGCATGTGGGCTCGGAGTCGGCCCATGTGCCTGAACAGTCGCCCACACCTCGGACACAGATATTTCCTGGGGTCGGATCTGTTATCTAGTTTGTTCAACTTTGACACAAGGTGAGAGAGATGATGAGCTGGTATGACTGTCGACTGGAACGGCTTCTTCAGGTTTGTGCATTTCTTGTGGCTAGTTTGTGATTGTATTTTCTGTTTTTCAGAGTTAGTTACTGTGTTACGAGAAGTTGAACAGTGTCCTGATGGACACTTCAGGTCAGGCACTGCGTACTGTATTAATGACATTCTCTCTTCCTCCTTTGTCAATGTGTTGGAGGCTCTGCAATGACAGCGATGGGCGTTGAACTCGGAGAGCCCGCCAAACAACTTGTCACAAAACAAGCAGCGATAAAGCTTTGCACCAGTGTGAGCTTTCATGTGATTTTTGAAATCCTGCAAATAGTCAAAAACATTCTTGCAGATGTGGCACGTGAAAGTTAGCTTAGACCTCACAGGTCTGCTGGGACGGGAGTTGTCATCGTCTCCTGTCGGTCTGCATGCGTGATTTCTTGCATTGCTATAATGAGTGAATGATTTTTCACAACGTGTGCAGTTGTAGCGCTTCACAGACCAGTGTGTCAGTTCATGAACACGGAGGAAATAGGTCTGACCAAAAGCTTTGCCACATATATCACATTTATAAGGTTTCTCCCCCGTGTGGACGCGCAGATGTCGGATCAGAGCAGACTGAAACTGGAACGCTTTACCACAGTACTGGCACACTTTTTTAAGGCTCTTTTCTGAAGGAACTGGAAGCATATATGGACCCTGGCTATTCTCGTTGTCATTCTCTCTGCTCTGTTTTCCAGAATTGTTGTCCTTGGAGTCCTGAGCCAGCTCATGTGCATGTACCTTCATATGAGCAGCATACCCAGAGCAAGAGAATTTGATCAGGCAAAATGGGCATTTTTGATATATTTTACGCTTGCTGTGGGGCTTCAAGTGAAGTCTTAAGTTTGAGCTTTTGCTGAAACCTTTGCCACAATCGGGACATTTGAATGGTCTCTCATTTGTGTTGGCATTTGACTTGGCCTCATCATCCACATCACCACTGACTGCAGTGTCAGTGCTGCTATCGCCCTCCATAAGTTGCGTGCTCTGTAACGCCACACTGCTTATTCTCCGCCTCCTCTTCCTGCCTCCTCTCTTGCATCTCAGAGTGTTTTGCTGACTCTGTGGACCCCCACATTTAACTGTGTTAATGGCAGTGTGCTGTAAATATTTACTGCTGTCTGACCCTGACACAGGATTGAAGTGATCTAACTCTGCCTCTACATTCTCAGTTTTCACAGTGGGGGCTGCAGTTAAAAGTGTTTCTTCCAGAGACATTACATCATCAGCACTGCTGGGATCTGTTTTCTGAACGTTTGTGTTTTTTGAAGAATTAAGACTTTGACTTCTATTTGATGCTGACCCCTTGCTGCAATGTATATCCACTAACTCTTCTATCATGGGTTCATCACTTTGAGTAGGGCTGGCCAAGCTTGGATTGTTCAAATCCTCTGTCAGAATAAATTCAGGCTCAGCTGCTGCGTGGGAATGCAGATTTCTTTGTGGTAATACGCCTTTCTTTGGTACTGTGGGTTGCTCTTTTCGTTTTCTTGACTGTGAGGAACAGTGACCATCCTTTCCGTCGACATCGGTCTCTTTTTCCTCAGTGTTAATTTCCACCTGCTGATCCGTGTCTGCTCTCCCCACCACTGACGAGGCTTCCGGGGACTCAACCAGTCTGAACACTTTTGCAGGAACTTGCTGGTCAGCTAATTTAGGCCTTTTTCTTTTAAAAACACACAAAACTGATTTATAACCACTTTCTAAGGGCGATTGCATGGTTTCTACCATATTATTTTTTTCAGTGTTTTTATTTTGTGTGTAAGGTTGCTGCTCCGCTCTACTCAGCCTTCGTGTGGGACAGTTAATATTACCGACATAAGCCGAAGAATCAGGGGTAACGACATCAGCAGCCAACATACAGTTGTTGTTCAAAGCTTCAAGTTCTTTTTTTCTTGGCTGGCCTCTTTTTCTTTTTGGCAACACAGACATATTGTCTTCTACACCACCATCAGAGACAGTCTGAAGACCAGAACTGCTGACTGATGGAGCATCTACAGTGTCACACACATCACCACTGTTATGGTTTTCTAAGCATGCTGGCAAAGGTATTGTCATGCTGATATCTTTGTAGTGAATGGCATCAGGACCACCAGCACCTGGATCCTTTATGTCTTCAGCAAAATGTGATTTCACTTTGCGAGGGTAACCATGTTTTCTGTGGGCCTCCATCAACTGTCCATGACTGTCTGTTGTGGAGCTGCACAAAGTTGCAGGTACAAATGGAGGCTTTATTTCCATCGCTACCTGTGGTGACATGCGCTCACTTTGTTGACTGCTTGTTTTGTTTCCTGTTTCAGAGTTAATATGGCCATCAGAGT
Source organism: Trinectes maculatus (assembly GCA_016785345.1). Lineage (NCBI taxonomy): Eukaryota > Metazoa > Chordata > Actinopteri > Pleuronectiformes > Achiridae > Trinectes > Trinectes maculatus. The sequence continues at coordinate 248,028 of JAFBJQ010001385.1, forward strand.
CGAGGTTCCACAATGAGTGTGACGCAGGGGCAGTGTCAGTCATGTTTGTTGCTTTCGTGTCCACTCCCCACCTTGAGTTTAGGCCATCCTCACTGCCGCTCTTATTGTCAGATATCTGTGGGAGAAAAAATATCAGTCTCTCACAAATGCGGGTATTGCTGTAAACATATTCTCATAATATATTTAAAAATAAAAACACACAAAGATCAAATTCATTCTTATTAAAAAAAAAGTCTAATAAATGTACATGTCCCCTTAATCGTGTGTTTCACCGTCTGTACATTCATCTTAAATGATCTCAAAACAAATAACCACACAAAACAATTAAACTATTTAAATAAATATGAATTTGAATGACATAAACATTTTCAAATAAACATAAACATACCGTTAGAGGCGTGTGGTTTTCTTTCACACTGGCTACCTGCTTGCAGTCCGGAGGAGTATGATTGGAACTGCGAGGATGAGGTGTCACAGAAGTTAATTCAGAGACAGGATTTGGGTCACTGCTGCCTCTGCTGAAGGACATTTTACTCCCCATGTCAAAAGTCTGTGGATTAAACTGTGACAAGGAGGTTGTAACGCATAAAAACAGTGATATGTATTCCTACAGAAAAGGCATTCATGTCACAACACCTTCACTAAAAATTGATACTGCGAATACAACGTATTCTCTGTACACCGGTTTCACAACAGTGATTACAATACAATGACAGATGGAATCCTGCAGTGAACAATCGCCGATCCAGCTTTTAACTCAACTCTGTATATTTATGCTTGTTTATGTTATGTTTATAAATGATGATGCATCACTTTTTGGATTAACAATATAAAACAATATTTTTGTCACCTGCAGCTACAAGGATAACAGGTGGCTTTCACAATAGAGTCAGTAATCATACTAATAAGATTTAAATATAAACTGTGGAACTCATCTTTTATTGCAGAACCAAGTACTTATAAAGCTTTTTAAATTTTAAGAGAAAAAAAGAGCAACAATTTACAAAAGTACGCACTGTAAATTCTAATGCAAATTACAACCCAGCCCATTAGCATTAGTGACTGATGAGGCTTAGAAAATACTTCGAGTTTCAGAAAAAATGATAAATATTGCCCCTAAGGCCCAAAGCTCAGATGTGTTAGTTAGCATGGGAGGAATCTCCATTCAAATCTGTTGCTGATGCATACACACACTTATCGCTCTCTAAGCCTGCGAACAAACGGAGGAAACACGGTTTGTAATAAATCTAGCTGCACCCAACAGACCAGTGGCCGATGATCTGAGTAAATATTCAGCGGCCGCTGTTGTCATTCTGCTTTTCCTTTCATCTGCTGCACACACACAGGCGCAATTAGCTTTTGACGGCGCTTATCAACATATTTACACACTAAGACATAACAGAGCCCCAAAATATCACATAATACGTATTGTACAACACCAGGTTCAGCTACCAATCACAACTAAAAGCTACCAGCAACATGTATAACAACGTAGGCGGTATCTCTCAGTTGGCCAGACTGCCAGCTGTGCTTATTAAACGTTACAGGCCACAGGAACCGAGCAGTTAGCTACAGTGTCAGCTCGTATGTATTTCTACACAGCTTGTTGACACGTGTGTGTGTGTGTGTTATTCGTCAACACCGTTAACCAGACGGACGGAAGTAAAACAAACTTAGCTTGCCTGAGTGGGGGAGAGTCAAGCCTCGTCTCTGCGTAGCCATGCACTGACCGCTGCTCCGCATGCAAGCTACTGGCTAGCTCAGGCTAACAACTGCTCTGTCGCTAAGTGGGCTGCTTAGCATTATTTTACAGGCATACACTGTTTTATCTGTGCACACTGCAGCAGTGGGCCATCCATCGTCCAGGCGTAGGGCACGCTTCTTCTTCTGTGGAGTTTTAAGGCAGCTGGCATCCAATATGTTGCATTGCTGCCACCTTCAGTATCATTCCACTATTGCACTATATCCTCTTGATGAGACCAGTATCTTTCAGAAATTTCAAGAGACAATATTTTCCCTTCCCAGTTGACCCCATCTTCAAAATAGCTCCCACTGACACCTCCCTCATGCCCATTTTCCTGAGTTCTTTAACCAGCTCCTGTCTGTATTTGTTACACTCAACGAGGACATGTTGTACTGTCTCTGGCTGCTGGCAGTCTGCACACAGTCCATCCTGATGTTTTCCCAGGAGGTAGAGGGTACCATTCAGGTACGTATGACCAATTCTCAACCTGGAGATAGTGACCTCCTCCTTTCTTTTTCCTCCTCCTCCCCTACAGACCTCTGCCTCATACACCCTCCTTGTTAATGAGAACAAATGTCTGCCCTTAGTTTCTTGCTCCCAGCGCTGCTGCCATTTTACGTTAATTTGTTTCCACACAATACATTTCCCCTCTGCTTTAGACAGACTGATATTAATGTCTATGCTTTCTTTCTTCACTGCTTTTTTTAGCTAGCCTATCCACTCTCTCATTTGTTGGAATACCAACATGAGCAGGGACCCACATGACCGCCATCTGGACCCGCCCTTCTTGCCACATCCCCGACTGCTAAAAGGACATCATATGTGAGATCTTGCCGACTCCTGGATGAACCTGTCCCAACACTCCTGACAGCTGACACAGAGTCACTGCACACCAATACTTTCCAGTTCCTTATCTGAGCTGCCCACTGCACTGCCATTAAAATAGCATATAGCTCTACTGTATATACATTTAGGAAGTCTGATGTTCTCTTGTATGTTTCAATATTCCATCCTTGTACAATAAAAGCTGCTCCAGTAGCATCTGTTTCTGGATCCTTTGATCCATCTGGGAATATTAAAATATGATCTTGATATTTCTCTTCTATATGGGTGTGAAAAGCGTTGACTAGGTCACTATTTTTCCCCTCTGTTTTGATTTTAAGTAATTCTAGGTCAACTCTGGGTATTTCTAATTGCCACAAAGGAACAGTTGACCACAATACTAAAAGACAGAAGATCGTCTTATCTATCATAAGTTCCTTAGCTACCATGTCACCTGTCCATCCAAAGCTTGACAGTTCTGTTTCTTCTTTCTCCCATTTTGGCTGACTCACTGCTTTTACTGGATGGTCGTCTCTTTGCCCCTTCAAAGTAAGTGACATTTCTCCTGTTTCAACCTGAAGAGCACAAATGGGAGACGACCGCACAGCTCCTGTACATATTCTCAGAGCCTTAGCTTGGATTAAATCTAACCAGGACAAAACTGACTTGGAGGCAGACCCATACACCAGACTACCATATTCCATTCTCGATCTTATCAGGTATATATATATATTTGTTTTAGAGTTATTGTATCTGCGCTCACCAACTAGTTCCCGTGCAAAGTCTCTACTTAATTACGGGGCAAACCGCTTAAGCCGAAACAAGGAAATTCACGGGATATGTGTCGTAACCACGAAAACAACGTAACTCGCGACCGTCGTAACTCGAGGACCCCCTGTATATATATATATGTGTGTGTGTGTGTGTGTGTATATATATATATACAGTATAGTAATAATACCATACGAATAATACCAATATAATAACTGTATAATAATAACAATGTATATGTAGTAAATACACCCACACATATATAAATATACATGTCAAAATATTTTTTAGTGTCTGAATGACAGGCAGAAAGAGGCAACGGAGATAACGTCTGAAATTTAGAGTATACTTTATTCTTGTACAAGAAGGAGCGTTCACAAAGCAACTATACAGTGGAAGTTACACACACACACACACACACACACACACACACACACACACACAGGATATGATATAATATGATATAATACGATATGTAGTAGATTTATAAGTACTTGACTATACAAGACAGATAATATACTATGAGCATAGAATATGTCATATGTAAATAGAGTGTGCCAAATGACAAGATTATTGTACAATATGATATCTAATATCAATAAGGTTTATATTAACACATATCTTCCCATATGTCCTCCACCACCTCCTCCAGGGTGACAAGCCTACAACAGACTCTGCCTTTCTCGGAGTTGATTTGACTCCGAGTTAAGCTCGCGCACGCGGAGATAAAAAGTCCTCATCAATGGAACAACGATAACGTGATTCACCATGGCAACACGTGAAAACAAACCCAGCACGTCCTATTTCTTCCGGGTGGAGTTGGACGTTCTTATGCATTGCTACACCGAATATGAACACATTCCAAAAAAAAAGAGCAGCACAGTCGCTGCTGCAAAGAAGGTGGTATGGCAGAAGATTGAATTAATTTAAAAAATGATCGCGAGTGTCTAACATGTTCAACATTTATATTCTATTTGTGTGTTTGTGAAGACAGGCGCTGTCCAACAGGTACAAAACGTTAGCAGCAACAGAAGATGAAATATAAAAATACAGTATAGTTCAAACAGGCAGGCTGTGTTTGTTTAGCCTGTCCTGAACAGCAGTGAGTGGCTGCATTCAGCATGTCAGTGTTTCAGCTGTCCCAACACTGTCACTATTTACTGTTGTCTATTTGAATCGGAAAATCGGGTTTGATATAAAAGATGTGAGTGCATCGCTACACAGACTAATGAATGGCCCGATTGGAAAGTTATGAATCTCGGTTTAATGCTGCTGACTCAGCTGCTTAATGCTGCATCTCCCTCTTTGACCACCGCCCCGACCCCCCACCGTAACCCCGACATCCCACCAGATGCGCGTGCGTTGCGTCGCAGCAACGAAGCTGATACGTTTCAATTCTAATCAAAGTTTGTGTTGCCATTAGCAAAAATACTAAGTGCGATACAAAGCATGTGCTGATGTGAGGGCTGAGAATGTTGTTGAGATAAATGATTGACGGTGCTGAAAACGGCAACGTTCATATAAATATTCATGATGAAATGATAAAAACGTCTAATCGGGGTCTGATGATTTTATCCCGGCGGAGATCCCTGCGCAGTATTTGTGCTTCTATATCAACAGGGTCTTCCAAAAAAAGGACACGCCATGTCTGCCACGCCTTTCTGTCCACACACAGGCTCAGACAAAGAGGACAAACTCCAGCCAGCGAGCAGGTTAGGTTTACAGAGTATGTTGCCACGGTAACTGACTCAGAGACCAGCTGAACCGGCTTCATGAAACCGAAAACCCATAGTTTCCTCAGAGTTTTGGGCCATTACCTTTTCCCATCATTGTTTACTGTTCTCGAATCAAACTTTACATATCCAATCCCAACATGGGACGCTAGCCAATCAGAGGTAAGATCGGGTCGGAAATTCCAACCATGCATTTTTACCCTGAAGATTAAATGTTACATTCTTTGTTTTGTACCTCTATTTTATGATTATGTATATGTTTGCAGATGAAATTTCTCTTATGATTTCCGCCATGTTTGTTATCTGAAATATGCTGGTACACATATTTTTTCAGTAAAATTCCTTATTTAAAAAACCTTGTCAAGTACCCCATTAAATGTAATTTTCTATCACGTTTTCATTTCAGTATTTATATGTTAGGTCTCATTTGAATTTACAACACATTTAGACACCCTAGCCTGCCCTTTACCTGTTTTAAAATAACCTGTACAATCACTACAAGCGTTAAATTGCTCTTGGGATAAAAGAACTGTACATTCAGTCAACTTTTCATGTACAGTGAACCCTCGTTTATCGCGGGGGTTTTGTTCCAAAAAGAACCTGTGATAGGCGAAATCCGCGAAGTAGTCAGCTTTATTTTTTACAATTATTATACAGTACTATAGAACGAAACCAAAGATCAAAACCTGTTTTCAGGCCCAAGCATTTGAAGAAATAAAAATAGAAGCATTTTCTAACAAATAACTATGATAGTTTTTAGAAACACTGTAAAATAATAATTTTAATAATCAACCTACGCGGTTGGACACATTGTGACTGACCCGTATTTCACAGTTCCTCTGACTGTGCCTCTTCGTGGTGACTCCGCTCCGCTGTAGCGTCTTTTTCTACTGAAGGCCATGGTGCAGGTGTCTTTGTCGGTGCAGAACGTTTCGTCGACATTGTGGGTTTTGTCGTGGAGACAATATGCAAACATGTAAATTAGCCAAGCCGAACGCATTCTGTACTGGACAGAGACGAGGCACGGAGGAGATTGATTTACATTGGCCTACAGTCCCTTAGCCAATCAGGACACAGAACACAAGGTGTGTGCATACATTGTAAAAAAAAAAAGCATAACAAACTGCACTAAAGAAATCCGTGAAACAGCGAAGCCGCAAAAGGTGAAACGTGTTATAGCGAGGGTTCACTGTAATATTAAAGCACGCATCATTTTGTAAACACACACACTAACACACATAGTGACTTTAAAAGTACAATTTAATACAACATATACTGTATTCTAGAAGTTTGGTTATGCCATCAAAACAGATGAACAGCGCACATTATATTAATAACTAACATTCTTAATAATGGCCAGGTTTCCATACTTGAGACGCCAAATTGTCTGTCCAATGAAATTCGACGAAAAATGCACCTTTAAATGCATGTTCTTTGACTATATATCCAACATTTATGCCTGAAACATTGTCTTCCTGTGTGAACTGTGAAAAACGGTCCTTCCGCATTTGGTCCATAAAGAACAAAATATTATACATGTGAATTGGGTGTGGCCCAATTCTGTCACCTTTTAATAGGAACAGATGAGGTGACTTGGTAAATCAGTGTAACACTCATCAGCCATAGTGACAGCTGCTGTTGGATTTCGTCCTGTGTTCAGATCAGTGGTCATAAATGGTTTTTTCTCCTTGTTACCAGCAGAATCAAGCTCAAGCTTTTTTTTACTAGTCATCTGGACAGGAACTGGGATTGTGACAGGTGTGAACCTATTTAGCTTGTAATGCTGTCTGCGGGTCCATGCATGCTGTGACATGAACTCCTGTGCTTTGATACACTTGTGCCTCTGAAGCAACTGAGCAGTTTCAAATGGATGGTGGCAGACACGACACTGCAATCCATTTGGTGCAGAGGACATCTCCACAGGTTTACTCAAACCTTCTACTGCAGAGTTTCTGGGCATCTTCCACTGTACAGGCGGAGTGACAGGAAGCCACTGATTGCTTTTAGTGGATGCACTCAGATTTGGACTTTGTGATGGAAAGAAAATATTGGTGCAGCGCTTGGGTGTATAGGGATCCAAAATCTTTGTCTGCAAGGACTGAGTGAAATAAGACCCTCGATTATTTTTACTGTATGTTCTTAAGTTTTGATTCTTAAACTGTCGGCTGGAAGTGACACAAGTTGACTGAATACATTTGCTAGCAACTCTGGAATTTTGACTTTTCAACTGTAAAGAGAAAGGGGCTGTTGGCCCCTTTCTCTTTACAGTGGGCAAAAGGTTAAGATTCACATCTGTACTGGCTTCCTTTAATGTCTTCAACGTCAGTGGTTTTGCAGTAATTAGTCTGAATTTGCAAGCAGTATTTGGTAAGTTACAAGCATGGTAGCGAGGAACTACCTTCTTGCTGCAAAGCAGGAGCCCACATCCTACACAGCCGCAAATTTTATCTGTGACATGAGAGCTGTGGTGGGAGATCAGAGAGGACTGTGTCAGAAAACACTCCCCACATCTACCACAAGAGTATGGTCTTCCCTTGTTAAACCACTGCATGGTTTGCACCAGCACAACTGGCTGGTAAAGTGTCCACAGATCTGCAGTTGGTGCACCTACATCTTTAAAAAGATTCTGAATATTGGATGTAGCAGTGACAGGATTTTGGAGAAAAGATCCTTGTAACATTGAAGGGCACAACTCAGGCACCTGTGGTGTCTGTGCAGACTCCATGGGTACTTCTGGCACAGTAGTTGATTTAATAGGGAACAGCAGCTTAGGCTTCTCTTGCAAAGATGGCACAATATCTGATTCAGGTGTCTTCAAAACAACCTCACTGGTCTGTAATCTTTTGAGCTGCTCCTCCTCTTCAATGTGCTTCTCAATTCTGCGTTTCTTTATTGTTTCATAATGGAGCAGTTGCTGCCCTGGTTCATGTTTCCTGCTGTGGGCAAGCATTTCGTTGTAGAGGGTAAACTCAGTTCCACAAGAGCAGATGTAATTTGCAGCAGAGCATGCATGCTCCTCCAGGCAGTTCCGATCTGAAAAAAACTGCTCACAGTTGAAGCAAAAGTGACCAGAAGTTATTGCTTCTCTGTCTAATCCATCCTCCTGCAGTTGTGGCTCTTGACGCGCCATGATCAGGCCGGGCATGGATGTGTTCATTGATGATGTAGATCCCCTTGAAGCACCCTCCCTGTAATAGTCATACATCGTTAAAAGTAGCCTGGCCAAATATCATTACGGCACACGCATTAGTTGTAAGTGACACAATCAGGCCCAATGGGCCTAGTTATGCTATCAGTCCATGCAGAACTGGTACACATACTGACTGGACCTGTAATTTTTCTTCAACAGCCAAAGTCCCCTTTTAACAAACAAAACAAATTTTTATTCACTTTTAATTTTAATTAAATCCATACTTCTGAAGCGTGTCGATGAACTCTGCCAGATAAAATAATTGCGCTACAGCCAATATCTTGTGAAATATCTTTCGTACAAACAGAATAGTACAGTATTTATGAAAGAGGATATTTAGAATGTACACGACAACATTCTTTAGTCGCGTTTTCTGTTATATATACTGTATATGTATGTATTTCAACGCGCGCTTGTGTTTCTTTGCTACAAGCAAAGAATGCTAACGTTAGCCCCGACTGACTCATGTACAATACTGTTTACTTACGTGAAAATCAAAGTAGTGTCCTCTTGATATTCTGGTATGTACTCAGAACAACCCGAAGACAACATCGTCGTTTTGAGAGACATTAACAAACTGCATAGCGACCCGGCGTTCAAGAAGGTAGCAGTTAGCCCATTAGCCACACCAAAAAATGGCGAGGCAGCAAAAAAAAAAAAAAAAAAAAGAATCCTCTTCTTCTACGAATACGTAGCAATCTTTCTTCATTATACTGACACCTGTCGACTGGAAGAGATGGTTCGCCTCGAGTACACAATGACAAACAGCACACTCATAGTTGTACTTAACTAGGTCTTGTTGAAACTTATAAATATACACAATATAAATGAAGACCTGAGGAATATTACTATTCATTAGCATAGAGGAATCATTGTACATTAGATTTAATAAAGATAAGTGGTGGTGGTCTTATTACAACTATTATTTCCTGAAAACCAGACTTCATAATCACGATTTGGACATTTTTAAATTGGCATTTAACTTACGGCCAACGTGACATTGACAGTATAAGGTTTACAACTTGATTTGCAGGGGCACACAAATAAGCCCCTGACCCAAATATTGCTGTGTGCATTTGCTAATATGCAACATACAAGCCCTATGAGGCAAATTGCCAATTTGTGAATATGGGCTCTACAAATAAAATTTGATTGAGTGACAAGCAAACATACAAAATGAAATGCACTTTTAACACATGAAGTCCTTCAACAGTTGCTTGCTTGGTAATGAATCAATAAAAACATAGATATAATGAACAAATTATTTTCTTATATTGATATTTGACTTGAAATTCCATTTTCCTCCAATCTGGACCACGTGTTTTTGAATGAGTTAATGTTATTTAATGATGCTCACAAAATGATGCTTTTAGCCATAATGAGCCATAATACACTGAAGAAGTGTTCGTCAGGGTGCCATTCCACTAAATATGGACAATATGACGCCAATGCCTGTTTTTCCTCTGACGACCACTCTGCTGCATGGCTTAGAGGTCACTTTCCTTTACATAACCACATTTTTAAACATAGAACCCAAGTTGAAAAACATTTCCCTGCAAGGCTTGTTGAAGAAGATTTGAGACAGAATGTTGTCATGAACACATTTCTCATACTGGTATGTTTAATAACAGCAGGAACAAATGCAGACTACATTACAATCTCTTTGATAAATGTTTGAATACTAAACATTAAAACATTAAAAAACTAATGAGACTAGGTACTGAAGCAATTAACTTCAATTAAATATACATAAGTATATCAACGCTTTTGTTTTTACAGTGGCAAGCTGCTATAACACAATCCTAAGTGATGCTTAATCACCCTAAGCATATACAATATCTCACAGAGAGAGAAAAAAGTAACTTCTGAAATTATGGCAAAAACAAATGATTAGATCACACTGCTTTACAACGAGATGTGCTCTGTTGGCAATACACCACTCCCAAGGTAGACATTTATTGGTGCCAATAAGAAGTCAGCTGTTCTTGAGATTGTGGTATAATGTCTCCAGCAGTGATGCAATGAACCATTCCGTGATGGGGTTTTTCAATTATTTAAGGTTTGGGTATTTACCACGACAGACATCACAGCAAGAGAGTCTGACTGTTTGTGAGCCAGCAGGTGTTTCTGCAAACTATCCACAGTGCTAAACCAGCGAAGACAAATAGGACAACGTACAGGTTTAATGGCAGGCTTACAAGCTCCACTCCTCTGGTGAAATATAAGACTGGTTGTATTCGGAAAGTCAGAGTTGCAGTGTGAACAGTGATAGGTTTTTGGTTGATTTGCAGGTACATTAGCGATCCGTGTACCTTTGCAACGATTCCAGGATACGTGCCTTCGAAGGGAACAGCGAGTGGAGAAAGTGTTGCCACAACGGGTGCATACAATCCTCTGCTTCTTTTTTGGGGGATTTGGAAGCTGCTCTGGGCTTGGCTGCTTCTGCGGAGGCTGGAGCACTGAAGGTGTTGGCTGCTGTGGAGAGTACTGTTTCTGAAATCGAAGCAACAGGGGCTGTGATCGTTGTGGTTGTAGTCCCTTTAGCAGCTGGTGATGAGGCTGCATATGTATCTGCAGATGAACTTCATAGTCTGCCCAGGAACTAACAGTCTCTCCACAAGTGGGACATGTATAAGATTCCTGGGCATGTTTCTGCAGATGCTCCAGCAAAAGCCTTGGAGATGTAAATCCAACCCCACACTCACATGTCACTCTCCTTGGAAGTACTGAGGGCAGTGACATAATGCCCCAGCTACCTCCATCATCCACCTGGGTTTGACAATCTGTTCCACTGCCTGACAGACTCTGCTGTGCAGTTCCTCTTTCCATGTCAGGCATCGCTCTTTTCAACTGGCATTTCTTGCTATGAGTCATCATGTTATCTTTGCGATTAAATTTCTTGCCACAGAAAAAACAGGCAAACATTGGTGTCATATTGTTCATATTTAGTGGAATGGCACCCTGACGACTACTCTGTGCAGCAGTCCCAAGTCCTCGCGGCCTGAATCCACACAGCCGGAGATGGCGGCTCAAAGTAGATGCCCGACTATAGGTTTTCTGACATCTGTTGCATGGGTAACGTTTTATACCTTCACTGACAAAATAGTGCAGATTAGCTGGAGTTGTTTCTGAATGTTGAACTGACACAGAGGTATTGGCCTCCTTGTCTTCTGCTTTTCCTGTGGATTTATTCTCCTCAATTTCATCATCCAAGGGCATTGTCCACTTTCCTTCGCTGCCATCATCACTATCACCCAATGCTTTGTCCCAGCGTTTTTTTTCTTCTTGCTGGAGTGAATTCCCACACTCAGAGGCATCTGTGTGCTCCTCCATCGCTGAAGGTTTGGAGCAGAATGGTAAAAAGCATTTTGATGGAGGAGTCCAAGCCAACTTTGAAACAGCAGACTGGGCTGAATTATAAGAGTTCACCTCAGCCTTGATACGACCAGTAACTTCAGTGCCTACACCAACACTCTTGACAGAATGAGATTCAGCTATATCCTCCGTATCTGTTTTGGCTGGACTGTTTGATCTCAACACTAAAATTTTCTGAATGGGGGGATTGGCTTTTTGAGAGAGGGCTGACCCCTGGCACTTGTGCATTTTGAGGTTCCACCTCCGTGCATAGCTGTGCTTGCACAGTGGGCAAAAGAAAACTTTTTTGGTGTTGTTGAGCCTTTGGATTGGCACTGTTTTTTGAGCATATTTAAACTTTTTTGGAAAAGAACCTGGGGGCCGTATGTTCTTGTCTCCTAATTGAGGACATACATGATTGTCAGGTAGTGGTAACCGCCCTATGATCAGCTGTTTGCAGCGACGACAACACTTAATCCGCTCTTTTTTGTGCAAGAAATGGTGCTCTGTCAAACTATCCAAATTTTGAAAAACCCTACGACAGCGGCCACATTGGTATGGCCCATGTGTACCATTACCCATAGAATCCATTAGCTTTTGGCGGGTTTCAAGAACCACAACAGGTGAGAAAGTCTTGGTTAGTGAGACAATTCTCTTTTTACTGGACTCAAGAATTCTGCTGACAGATGGAGCTTTTGTCTTTATACCAGGTTTTTTAAGCAGTCGTCTTAACTGTGATATAGAGAGATCATTGTTTGTGGATATGTCAGTTTTTGCTCCTGGTGTTATGTCAACGGAGACGACTTCTTGTTTGGGAGTAACTGCCTTATGGTCTATATTCAAAGACCCACTGCGTGTGAAGCGTTTCATGTACGCAGATGCCAGCAATTTCATTAGGTTGTTATTTTTGGGCAAACTGTCATCCGTTTTACTGCTAGTAACAGATTTAGTTTTGTCCTGGAAATGCATATCTCCTAAAGTCTCTGGTATTTCCTCTGTTGTGGCTGAAATATTGTCAACTACTTTCCCAGAATCTTCGTGAGGGGATGCACTGTGGCCTTGAGAAGTGGTTACGATAGAAATACCATCTCCGAGGCTTACATCTGCCCTATGCTCGACTAATGAGGGCTCTTTGACAGATGGAGACCTTGAGATAGAGGGGCAACCAAGGACCAAACCTGGCTGGGTTACAGTTGGAATGAATGATACACACTGGGTGGGGAAAACTTGATCACCAACTGTTCCACTTGAGAGGAGAATATTGCTGTCTAGAGGCTGCAGATGCTGAATTTCAGAGACATGAGAACGCTTATGCTCCAGCATAAGACTGAAGTCCTGAAATTCCTCTCCACAGTCGCATATATAAAAAGAAGGTGAAGGGCTCCCAGGCAAGAGCGTTGGTGGAATATGGTGCTCACTGGATTGATCCATACTTGCAAGCAGTGTTTCATTTGGGCTGATGATAGGTTGTGTAGAAGCGGGAGGGACCTTGGAGAGTGTACTTGCATGTGTCGCCTGATGGACTAACAAGGAGGCCAGTCCATTGAAAGTGGCTGAACATGCCACACAACGATATACTTTGGCGGACGAAGTATTTCCTTGTAACCCCAGCATCATGGGAACCAAATCAATGAGGCAATCCAGGTGTTTTGATTAAGCAAGGCAGATTCCTGGAACACACAAACAACACACAAAATGGCATTAGAAACATAGCAAATCGACAATCAAAGTGGAAAATAGAACAGCTTATGTTGCTGAATCTGTAAAAGTATATCAAAAGAAAAATAATTTATGCAGCTAAAGCATTGTAAACATTTCTCATAGCCTCTGCACATTCACACAAGTGTTACAGGTGTTATTTACATAAAAAATATTTAAAATATGAAAACAGCAGGTACCATATGCCTTTACAGTGCTCATCGTAGCAGATTCATAAGACCATATTAAGTATAATAAATACATACGTACATTGACATTTCAGGGTATGCAGACATGATTTTTCTTGTTTATATTTTATAATAATGCATCTACGATTTTGTGATTTGTTCTGTGAAAAGTGCTATAATGAATTAACTTAACTTTCTCAACTTTCCCAGCAGCCATACCAATCACATGTCAGTAGTAAACTGCTGATGTCACATGACTCATTTACAAACCTGATAATAAAAAATTATGTGTAAAACAATCCACTGTTGTCAGTTAAGACTGAAAACAATGAATAATGTGAAAGTCAGTACCGCTATAACACTACTCCCCTGGCCCACCTCCCAGAATCAATAGGACTTGTTACCACAATGGGTAAACTAAGGACAGTCACCGTCAGGGCCGTGCAGAGACCTTTGGAGCAGCAGAGGCTCGAATTTTCAAAGTAACAAACAATAATTTATACTATTTATACTTATACTAAATACGATTATCGAACATGTAATTTAAAACTAACAAACACAATAATAATAATAATAACAACAACAATAATAATAGTAATAGTGCAATGTTGAAAATTTTTATGGCCCCTCAAAAGGGAACACTGGACTGAAAGGGGCAAGGGGGCGGGGGCTCAAGCCCCTAAAGTACCCCCCTCTGTACGCGCATGGTGAAGACTGTGTCCATCTCTGCTGCATTACATCCATCATTAGACTGACTGGTCAAAGTTTAACCTCAGCCATTTAGGTATTTATTTAGACCCTCAATTAACTTATCAATTTGTGAAACTCATAAAACTGTAAATATATCATCGGTCACAAAAGGCACTTACAAATGTTAACAATGAAGTAATTTCAGTCGTGTGGGACAAATTAAGGCTTATTCTATGACAACAAACGTTTAGGTTCCAGCGCTTGAAGACGACCGCTTCACGTTCAAATGTCGATGAGCTGACTGCTAACCCGACTGGCACAACCCAGGAAGAGCATCATAGCTATTAAGCATGGAAAAGTGAAAATGATTCCGTTACGTTACGTTAGCTTGCTAATGATGAGCACACCGAGAACAAACATAGTTACGTCAATTCACAAAATTATGCAGTTGTAGACACAGTAGCATCGTCTTGTCAAGCTCCAACCTCGAGCTAACAAGCTCCTCTGCATCTCACACAAGTCTGCTAGCTTAGCATCTGACCCTACCACAGAAATATCTAAAGGGTTGTTTGTGAAGCCTAATCGGGAGGTAGTCGGCCACGGTCCTTGGAAGGCCGGAGAAATAAACAACCAGCGTTAGCAAGCTAGCAGCCATGACTATGGAGCTGCTGCACAAAACCCAACCACTCGTGTCTTCGCGTACTCACCAGCCACAGTAGACCAAGCGATATCCTTGAGATAAAACTCATAGAGGCCGGGTGGAAGGAAAAAATGTCTCGGCACACATCTGTCTGTGCAGAGGCATGGACTCTCGGGGTAAACGCGGCTCGGTTACGCTGTGTGGTGAATAGACGTGATGCTGTACCAGGAACAGGACTGTGGAAAGGCAGCAGCTGCGGCAGGCGCGGAGCGACACTAGCGCATGCGCGTTTAAGTCCAGGCCCCTGAGCGGGAGCGGGAGCGACTTACTGGGGGTTATGCGCAGTGGCTGCAGTCGGAAATGCTGGTCACATGAGGCGCTCTGCTCCAATCAAACTTTTGCAGTTTTATTTGCAAAAGCAAGCGATTGAAAATAAAGTTGTTCTTATGTTGTGTAGTGGCAGCTTGCAAACATCTATGTGCTTTACCGCAACATCACAACACATACATTTGTCCCCATTTGAGGCCTCTTTTGATCAGCAACGGGATGCTAGATTCTATTCTTCCTTAGATGTCCAAGGGATATTATATAGTTTTTAACAGTTGTTATTGCCTATGAGTGCATTTATTTTATTTGGGGCTGTGGGTGCGTATGAAATTGGTACCAAAATAACCAATTGTAGATCTCAGTAACACATATTCACTAAAAGATATATTGTTGATGTTATTATTTAGAGACACATTTTCAAAGTATACAAACAGATAATAATTTAAACTTTAAACAAAAAAAGGTTAATGGCATTGGACTTTGCACGGTCCATTAGGCAAGAAAAACCTGCACTTTAGCCTTGTAATGCTTGACAGATCGTGATGAGCCAGCCAGTATTTTACAAGGCAAACATTTGCTACAAGAAAAAAATCAGGTGTCACTTAGGGGACCACTAATTGTTGTTTATAATATGCATACAGTGGCCTTAAACTAAACGTAAACTTGCACTGACAGCTTTGGTCAATATGGGATATGACTGCCCTTTAAAGAAAATTAGAGCTGCTGCCCTAGTAAATATCTTTTATTGTCAAAGGACATGTTTTACAAGAATGGTTGCCATTCAGCAGCAGTTTAAGTAAGATACAGACCTTCTTGTGTTCAGATAAGTTAAGCATAAATAGAATACGCATAGCTGCTGACGATGCCTCACTGACCAAGGGTGCAGGAGGTTCAGTCAGCTTCAGTGACCACAATGACTGCATCATCTTAAGATATTTTGCTCACCAAAGGGAACAATAGTTTTTCATCTTTACATACATTCATGTTTTTTACTTTCCCAAACCACTCCTACATATCATACACATCATCTGACATGTATAACGTAATCCATTAATGGAGCTGGAAGGTTGTTGGGTTTTTTGGGGGGAAATCCCGGGAAAAAATGAAAATTAAATAAAAATTAAAACAGCTAAACCACATCTTTGCCACAACATCCTCTCAGATTGAGACTCAGTCTATGTCACAGTGACGATTCAAGCTTTGCTGGACAGATTACATCTATTGCAACACACTTGAAGGAACTCTCCTGACAGGCAACCATTGTAGTGGATACACCTTTGAACTGTTGGAACACCACTATTGATATTCCTCTTGCAGCTTTAAAAAAAAACTTGCTTTTTTAATGTATAGTGTACTGGGCAATGAAGCAAATAAATATTATTTCCTAGAGTAATTGTCAGTAGAGAGGGACACCCTCTCCTGCCTTTGAGAATGACAGGGATACTCTCAGGGTATCTTTTTTTTGTTTGTTTGTTGTCACTGCCAGGGACTACTCCACTGGATGAGAGTCACTGGCTTTGTATACTAACTTTTTAACCATTCAGCTATGTGGTCAGTCACTGGGACTGTTTCACAATACTCCCTTTTGTCCCAAGATTACTTTAGTAAAAGCACATATACTGACCAAATTAGAGCAGAATGTAGAACCTGTTGGATGCTAGCGGAGGGTCATTTCAGAAAGGCTCTGCTACATAAGTAAACCGTGGATTAGACTCGAAGATGGGTATGTTTTACTTGAAGCAGGACTAATGGATTTGTTCAGATGACTAATATTTCCTGAAACAAATCACTTTGGCATTTATCAGTGGGGCAGAGCTGACATGCCCATCAGCCATTTCGTAGGTTTTGGTGTTTCAGCTGCTGGCATTT
Source organism: Trinectes maculatus (assembly GCA_016785345.1). Lineage (NCBI taxonomy): Eukaryota > Metazoa > Chordata > Actinopteri > Pleuronectiformes > Achiridae > Trinectes > Trinectes maculatus. The sequence continues at coordinate 265,054 of JAFBJQ010001385.1, forward strand.
TTTCTACTTCAGGTCTGTGATTTGAGATGATGCACCAAAAATATCAGCTGTAATTTGGGTTATCGTAACTCATTGAATCAACTTTCTCTTAGCCTCCCACACTGTAAACAGATTTAAACAACACCCCCAAATTTGTCTTCTAGTAGACTTTACTTCAACAAAACACATCAACTAAAACTTCTAATAAAAAAATAACATCCTCAGTATATGAAAAGGACATACAATAACACAATATAAAACATAAACACAAGGAGATTATAAACTGAATTTTACAAAACTTCTATTCTACATGATATTTTCTCCATGAACAGCCATATAGAAAATACCAGTCAATTAAAACCGTCAGTTTGCAGTCTATTTTAAATGTGCAACAAAACCAACAAAAACAATTTCAAAGTAAATGTCATACATCAGAAATTCTATTTGTGATCAGAAATGTTTGCCTTTATCCAAATGATTTTATAAACATCTTGTCCGATCTTGCTTGTATTGGTTACAGAATATTAAACAGCTTTATACAACATTGTCATAGATTTACAAACACTCAAGAAACTCAGTACCAATTCATTGCATACAAATCCCAATATTAGAAGTAAAGTATGTATCAAGAGCCAGAAATCCCAACAGAATCTAGACTGTGAATGCAAGTGGCAGTACATAGTCAGGTGCAAGGCATAAAAGGGACTTCAAGCTACTTTAGATATTCAAAGGTAAGATAAGGTGGATGTATTGAACAATCTTTACTGAGAAAAACTAGCATGTGTCTGTTGATGTTGCTCCAGTAGGTGAGGAAAAGCAAAGGCTTTGTCACATTCTGTGCATTCATATACTACTTCACCAACATGACTCTCTTGGTGCTGTTTAAGAAGAAAAAGTTTCCTGAATGATTTGTAGCACATGTCACAGCGGTACTTTCCAACGGCTTTTTCAGCATGCAATCTCATATGCACAGACAGATCTTCGGGTGTACTGAAGTTGGCCCGGCAATGGGTGCACTGGATTTTGGGCAGTTGATGTCTCCTCTCATGCTCTTTCAGTTGCTGTCGCATTGCAAATTTTTTTCCACAAAGCTCACATTGGAATGGCATGTCATTTCGGTGCTGTTTATTTTGATGCTCCAAGAGGTTGCTTTTTGAGGAGAACTGCTTTGAGCAACAAGGGCAATTGTACAAGTCCTCTCCAGTAACATCAATCTCCTCCTCGTCGCCCGTCGTTTCACAATTGGTTGGAGGAAATACTTTAGCTGATGGTTTTGAATACTTTGCATTCATTTTCGCATGCTGTTGAGGGGAACAATGGTGCTGGCGGAAAGAATCATTTTCCGAAAACCTCTGGTCACACACTGCGCATTCATATTGAGTAGGTAATGTCAAATGACAGCGCTCATGTTCTAGAAGTTTAAGTCTAGAGGCAAATGTAATTTTACAAAATTTGCATTCAAATGTACCATCAAGATGTGTACGGACATGAGCAGTTATTTCAGTGGCACTGCCAAAAGACTGCTGGCAAACTGGACAAACAAAACTATGCAAAGATTTGTACCCATCAGTGCTATGTTTAATTACTGCAGACTGATCAACATGGGTCTTTAGATGACTAAAGAAGTCCTGAAGGGAAGATAAATTACTGTTGCACTGATTACATGGATATTCAGTTATTGACCTTGATAGCTGATGAGTGATTCTGTGCTTTTCCAGGTGAGATGCATGCAGAAAATGTTTATTGCAGTCTGAACAAGAGTATGGTCGCTCTTTAGCTGACATGCAACCATGTTCTGACATTTCCGCTGGGTCTTTGAAACGCTCATTACAAACACCACAGCAATATTTAAGTTTGTGGGGGGAAACTGTTGAACTCTCAGAAGGTATAGGAGACTTTGCATGCTCTGACCTCAAAACTGAAGGTGGGGTTTGGTCATCAGGCTTAGAGTGGCTTTTCCGATGCTCTGCTCTACTACTCTTGGATGAAAACATTTGATTGCATATATCACACGGGAAGTTCTCTTCACGATGGGTAGTCATGTGTTCTGCTAACTGTGAGGGCCCTGTGAAACTAAAGTGACATTTGGGACATCGGTATGGACGGCTCTTGCCATGAGTATGTTTATGTTTACGCAGTGCAAAGAGAGACACAAATCCCCTGCCGCATGCCTGACACTGGAACTCAGAGTTGTGCATTCGTTGATGCTGCTGTAGTTGGGATGCCTTTGAGAAACATTTACCACATTCTCCACATTCATGTGGTTTTTCACCAAGGTGACACCGCTGATGGTCTTCAAGGCTTTCTGATGTTGCGAATGTCTTGCCGCACACATGGCAAGGAAAATATGGTGCAGAGTCCGAATCACTGGTTTCACTGTCGTTATTTCCATCATCACCACTTTCATTAGTTGTCCTGACTTGATCACTGGATGCTTGTTCAGTACCACTCTTTGCCTGTACAGAACTCCGAAGAGCCTTCTGCTCTTTCCGATGCTGCTCTCTATAATGTCTGCTCAGTGACTTTTTGACTAAATAGGTCTTGTCACAAAATCGACACATGAATGCATCAGCTGGATGGTGATCACCATAATGATTATTTAAAGATGCCCTTGTACAAAACCGCAGATGACACAGTTTGCAAGCATAAGCTCTATTTGAGTCATGACTTGCTCTATGGAATTCAAGATTAGATAACTTGTAAAATACCTTGGGACATTCAGGGCAACTGAATTTCTGGTTACCATGCACCTTCATGTGTTTTTCAAGACTCATTTGGCTAGTGCACACCCGACCACACTTTGGACATGTTTTGCGCTTTTTTTCCTGTTCCTCTCGTCCATGGTCTTCAAGGTGATTAATGAGCAATAGGCCATCTGTGAAGCTCTTATCACATTCTGAACACTGGTACTGGACAACTTTCTTCTCTTCACTAGAGTTGCTTTGTATCTGTTTCCCTTCTGAATTGTTTAAGGGTTTTTCCATTGGCTCATCTTTGCAGGAAAAATTGGTCTGCAAAACCCCACTGCCAGTTGCTGCAGAGCCTTTTTGGAACACTAGAACTGATTCATCCAGGGTAACATCAATTTGTGCTTTCAAAGGAACTTCTAACTGCTGTTCTGCATTTCTCTCTTGAATACGTCCCAGTATACATTTCTTGTGGTGATTACGAAGATGATTTTTATTCCAGAACCCCTTCTTGCACTTTTTACAATTGTAAGGTTGATCCCTGTGTAAACGTAGATGACCAGATAGTCCAGCCTTATTAGCAAAGGACATATTACACTCTGGACAGACAAAGTCACGATCAAGAGCTTTATCTAAATTACAGATTACATTTGCACCATCACTAGGCCTTTGGTCATACATCTCACCAAAAGGCTCTTCTGTGATATTTGGTATACTTGATAGGTGCTGTTGAAGGGATGCTGTAGAACGTGGTGGAACTACTGTTTCCAGCATGTGTGCATTTGAAAAATGCTCTTGGAGCTGCGAAAAAAGCAAAAAACGTGAACTACAGTATGCACAAGAAAACACTTTTGGTGAGCTTTGTGAGGTTGACTGTGCTGCCTTCGATATGCTTGGTTTTACAAAGCAATTGGCTTTATGATCTTCAAGCTCAGGTTTAAAGAAAAATCCACCACATCCATCACAGAGCTGTTTGATTTGATGGTCTTTCTTGGTACACTTGATGAAATGACGCTTCAAGTAATCCCTCCTTATAAATTTTTCACCACAATATTCACAGGCAAATGGTTTGTCTCCTGTGTGCAGCCGGGTGTGCACAGATACTTGCCACTTGTTTCTAAAAGTACGGGGACAGTAACTACACATATATTTGAACCTTTTGTTTAAACAAGGCTTCATCCTCTGCAGAATTTGTTTTTTTACCCCATGAAGTGAATCTTTCACATTTTCTTTTGGTTCAGTACTTTCCAGGTGTTGAGACGTCATTGTAGCAGTGCAGACTTTTCTGCACTTCTTCAACTTCCAATGCTTTTTCAAAGTTTTTTCATGAGAAAATGATGAGCCACAGCCTGTGCACTTGAATAATTTTGCAACATGGAACACTGTGACATGTCGGGACAGTTTGGACTGAGTTGAGAAGCTTCTCGTGCACACACTGCAATTAAACGTCTCTTGCTTCTTGGCTGGCTCAATGTTGAACTTATTTTGCCAACCTTTGCCAACATCATCTAAACTAATTTTGGGAATACAGACTTCCAGTCGCCTTTTCCCTTTACAGCGTGCCTGATGTACTTTTAGGTGATCATATCTTGAAAAGCAGCTGTCACAGGCTTTACAGCGATAAGGCTTCACTTCGTTATGGGTCAAAATGTGACGTCTCAGGTTTCTTGATTTCATGAACGTCTTAGTGCAGAATTTACACTTGTACTCTGACTCACTTTCAGCTTGCTTCAGTGCTGGCTCTTTGAGAGCAGCATCACGTGTTACATTTGGGAGCCCCTCTTTGTACACTCCATTACAAAAGGCTTCATGCTGCAAACACATTGTTTGACTTCTAAATCTTTGGCCACAGTGCATGCATGCATAGGGTTGCACACCTGTATGTGAAACAAGATGTCTCATGAGTAACGAACTGTACTGAAATCTCTGTGGACAGTGAGGACATTTTAACTGAAGCTTCTTGGTTGCCCTCGACTGTAAAGTCATGTTATGGGCACTCTGGTTTATCCGGGAAGTCCTTTTACTCAAATCACCATCTGGAGAGCCAGTATTCATTTGCCCCTGACACATCCTCTGATGTTGATTTAGTTTTCTAAATCCATAGTATTGGCCACATCTTGTGCATAAAAGGACTGAGTTTTTCTTGTGGCCTTGGTGATGATGTTTTAGACGAATTTTCTTTGAAAATGTCCTTGGACAATACGAACATTTAAATGGTCTTTCTGGTGGAGTGTCGGACTTCACTGTGACAGGCAAACTAGTTTGAGCAGGCAAACAACTCTTCCTGTGAAGTTTAAAGTAATAGTCACGGAAAAATTGTTTTCCACAGTTTGTGCAGGTGAACGGTCTATCTCCAGTATGTCTGACCATGTGACGCACCAAATTCCGGCGATTAGTGAAATTCTTTTTACAGTATGGACACTGGTTTGATGAAGACCCTGATATGTGTGTAAGACAATGTTTTCTTAAAACTTGAGCATCATCAAACATCTCTTTGCACAAGGAACACTGTAGTTGTTCTGATCCACTTGCATCTTTCACAAATTCCAAGGACAGCTGTGGTTTTAATAGTGGCCTTTTTTCAAGCTGGGCCAATTTGTTTTCTCTGTTTTTGTGGGTTTTCATATGCCTGCGAAGATATACAGGAAATTGAAACTGTAAATTACAGTCAGGGCATTGAAGCATTCCCTTTTTAAGATGGGAGCTTCTATGCTGGATAAGTTCGCCAATAGTTGGAAGAATTTTCTTGCAGACTGTGCACTGTATCCTCTTCTGATGAACAATTTTATGACCAATCAGATGGCAATGTTTCTTGAATCCCTTTCCACATTCCAGACAGCGATATGGTCTTTCACCTTTGTGGTTGCGTTCATGCATCTTTAGTGACTTTGATGTGTCAAAATACTTTCCACAAAATCGACAGCATAGGGAAAGTGTGTCAATGCCTTCAGCTGGTTTAAGATGATTGTTCCTCTTGTCAGTCTTTGTATCACTCAAATGCGCTGACATGGTAGAGAACACTGAATTCCTATACCGGAACATTTTGCCAGTGAGCTTGAACAATTCATGCTTCTTCATGTGTCTGTATTTCCCAGAAGCATAACAAAAGATTGCTGGGCAATAATTGCATTTGTAACGTGGAACAGTCCGTTCTTGGGCTTTCTGTTCATTTTCCTTTGAATGTGATTTGTCTCTCTTTTCCATTGACTGCGTTTTCTGGTCAATATTTTGCCTCAATTTTGCCCTCTCTTGTGAAAGCCGATTAAGACATTCCCTAAGGCAAATGGACTTAATATGTCTATATCGGTTAGTTGGCAGAGTAAAGTCAGTGAAACACAGGGGACATCGGTATTTGTTACCAACTTTTCCCTTGTTACCTAACACAGAAATTTGTACACAATCACGCAAATGTCGATTCCTGTTGAAAGAGTACTTGAAAAGTCGAGGACAAAGTGGACATTTGTATTTTTCTCTTCCTTCATTTTCTTCATTTTGAGCTTTCTCACCACCGAGTTTTATGTTGTCCTGGTTTGATGAAACTGGTGAACTCTTTCCCCTATGCAAGTTGTAGTAGTGCTTTTTGGCCTTCTGCTGTGTTAAGAAACATTTAGCGCATATATTACACACGTTGGTCTTGGAGATATCAACAAGCTTTACATAACACTGCCGCAGATTTGCAAAAGGTCTGTCCTGTGCACAGTCCTTTTGTGGCGATGTATTTTTGCTGGTAACAGCATGATAACTTGTAAATCTGAGTTTTGCACGCCTGCATCTACCAGGCATACGCCTGTGTCTTTGTAGTGAAGCAGTCTGTGCAAAATACAATCCACATTCAGGACACTGAAAAGGTGTTTTTCCTGTGTGTGTACGCATATGTCTGATATAGTGAACTCGCTTTGAAAATTTGAGTTTGCACTTTGTGCACCTGTATTTGCTGTGATGTCCTCTCCTGTCTGGGATAGAATCAGAAGACAGCCTCTGGTTTTCTTTGGTGGCATCACACAAATTATTTTCTGCTTGCTCAGTCCTTACCAGATAGAGATTGCTAGCCTTGCAAAACTGAAAACTGGGTATTGAATGACAGCCGTGATGGTGTTCAATTAAGTCATTAATATTCGAAGATGTGTGTTGGCAATTTCCACAGTGATACAAGTCATTCATACCATTTGACTCTAAAGGCACCAATATTACTACAGGCTGCAGATTTTTTCTCATTTGTCCAGGGGATGTTAGCTGAAGTGGTTGTCCTGAATGGTCCATGCTGTCCCTGTCAGGTTTATTGACAGATATTTCGTTCTGTCTAACGGCAAAAAGTTTTGTTTCATCTGTGTCAGATGAAGAGTCGTCTCTTGACAAAGGTTCACCATACAGTATGCCCAGGACTGACGGATCCTCTGTTGTGTCAAGGTCCTCAAATGACACTCTTCCATTTTCATCAAGACTTTGCGTTATTTGGGTCACTAAACTGTAATTTAGTGATTGTTGCTGATCTGGAGATGAGGGTGAATTTATTTTGTCTACTGGACTTGCACATTGCTCCTGTAGATTGTCTGAGGCTTTTGGGTGCAAGCAGGATTCTGAAGTTGATGAAACATTTTGATCTTTAATGTCACTGGTCATAGCTTGGTGACTGCACAGTAGATTTTTGGAGGTGGTTGTTTCCAGCCTCTCTGCTGGATCCGTCAATTCCTTGTGCAGACACTGATTTATCTCTCTGCTTGAAGTCTCTGCCTGTAAATAGGATTCTGGATGACCAGCAACACTGTCATTACTGAAACCCGAAACACAGTTTTGAACTGGGGATGAAGTTGTGCCTGCCCTCTCTTCTGTACATGTCCAGTCTTTTCCTAGACAAGTATTCTTGTTTGTGCTTAAGCATTCCACTTTTTTGTCATTGGAATCACTCAAATGACCCCCACTCATCACAGTAGGGCTCCCAAAAACACTGTCTTGAGTCTCACATTTCAAAGACGGATGCTCGGCCAACTGGGAAAAGCATTCAAAATCATGATTGCTGCTTTGTATGGTACTCTTACTTTCATGAATACCATCTGCAGTATCTGACACATGGATACCTGGTTGATCTGAACACTGAAAAGTATTTAATTTAATTTCTTCCTCTTTGTCTTTATAGTCAATCTGTACATTTTCATTGGTACTGTCGGTGGAGATGAGATTCAGGGTTTTCTGCACATCAGAGGTCTCAATTTCTGATGAAGTCTTTTCTTTTCTTTCCATTTCTACAACTTCAGTTTTGTCCTGCTTGTCCTGTGTTGTAACTGTACCTTTACTATCTGTGAAGTTCCGATTAGTAAATTCTTCAATTTTGTTGTTGAAAGATTCTTTCATTTTACTTTTTAATTCTTCATCTAAGTTATCTGGCTCATTCTTGATTGAAATCAAAACATTTGAAGAAGCTGCAGTGTCCTCATTTACTTCTTGGTGCTCCTCCTCCTGTTTCTGATTTTTACAACTATCACTGTTGTTACTATCCTCCACAGTCTCATTCTCCTTAATTATCAGCATGTTAGAAAATGTAGAGGGCTGATCATTTCCGCTGCAAGATGCGACAGTTTTTTCTGGACTTTCCACCTTTTCTTGTGAACACTGAACTATGTTTTCTACTGCTTGCATTTGTGATGGCCTTGGAAATTCTGCATCAGGTCCTGACATTTTAGGGTATAGACTCTCACTTGGAAATACATTATCAGTGTGGCTACAAGGCCATTCTGATAAGATGCGTTGTTTTGAACCATCAGTTTTAGACTTTGAAACAGATTCATTTGGCATAAATTTACAAGAGGGTCTAGTGTCACTAACATCTGCGTCTGGGCAATTACTGACATCTGAATAGTCGTTGAGCAATGATGTCGCTAGCACTCCACAGTCTTGCTTAAGTCCTTGTAAATCTGTTGCAAAGGATGAAGGAAAAGATCCTGATAATCCATCAGTTCCAGAGATATTATTATTTCCACAACTTGGCAAGAAATCTTTTTCCATTTGTTCTCCATCAGCTTGACATGGTGTTTCCCTGTAGTATTTTTGATAAACACAGTCTGAACTGGTATTTCCAATACTGGAATTTAAATAATAACTTGTGTTGAAGTTTGTATTTGTGGCAGCAGCTTCATGTGAAGCCACCGTGTGAGTGAAATCATTATGTTCAAGAAAATTCTCTAAATGTTCAGACTCAGACGTCCTTGTTAAAGTCGTTTGATCAGTTGATACAGGTGGGAAGTTACCGAAGTGTGAATCCCAGCCATGTGCCATTCTTTGCATGGACAGGAAGGTATGGCTTATTTTATACAATCCTAAAAGACAGAAGCATAGAGTTATGAAAAAAAGTACCATACAAAATACCATACAAGAATGCGCACAGAAACTGACCTTTTCTCGGCTACAAGGACTAATCAGGATGATCCAAGTTACAACTGCATGGAAGCCTGTGAAGAAAGAGTTTTTTTCTCTTTTAATGTCAACACATTACACACGACACATAAAATAAAAAACTCTAGCCATGCTAGGGTGAAGAAAGGCTATGAGTGGGAGACTCAATAGTCACCAAACTAGCAAATCTCAACATAAATGTGGCCAATACCAGTGAAACTTAAATATGACCAAGTGAAAAAAGGCCTTCTTGATCTAAACCAAAGTGTTGCTTTGTTGTGGGTGTCTTTGCTAGATCCAAAATTCAACCTTTAAGCGGAAAGTTATTAATAAAGGTACGCCAAAGACTGATGACTTGTTACATACTTGTTCCTTTGAATCTGGGACTACATATCTTACTAGCGTGGGTGAAGAGTGGAGCAGAAGCGCAAGTGACTTAATTTGGGGGGTAGGTTGGCTCATTAGATAAAACTCAAAATACTAAATATACTACTCAAAAATTAATGGAACATTTATAAGAGCATTACACCAAGGCATTTACACTTCTGAGATAAACTGTCCAGTTAGGGACAGAAAAGAGTAAAGATGGACAACCTGACCTGTGTACATGTTTGTACAGCTCCTTACTCTTGTGGGAGCTGTGTTTGCAGCCCAGGACTCTGAAGCTTACTGTTTTTTGCTAGAGAAACTGCTGTTAAGTACTAGGATGAAATCCTCAGACCCCCTGTCAGACTTTCCTCTGGTACAGAGGGCCCTGCATTCCTCCTGTTGCAAGACAATGTCCAGCCTCAAAGTGTAAAGGCCTGGTTCAGGTCTGGAAGATGATCCCAAGGAGACATCAGATGGTCACATCAGGAGCATGCCCAGATGTCGGTTGTGTAAAGAAGTACATGCTGGCCATATACACTTCTAGACCACCTTATGAGTAGTTATAACGAGAATGCGAGTGGCTTACTATGATTCTATTTGTTTTCCCACTTTCTAGTCTGATTTATAAATTCCAGTCATTGACTAGTTGTTTCTATTAACCATCCCTAAAAAATCTTACTCTCAATTAAAAAAAACTTCCAACTAAGATGTTTTGTTCCATATGTGATTTAAAATTACCCTTACTTCTAAGTATTCGTCAATCCACAGTGTCGCTGTGCTTTGTGGGATTGTGACAAGGCTGTCAGTGTGTGTTTTATCTCTAAGTGGTCACAGAAACAGCTGCAATGTTAAGCAAAAGGTCATGTGGCACGGTGCTGAAATAACCAGCAACAGACAGGCAAATTGAGAGTGGACTGCTTTGAAATATGAAGGCTGTATTTCTAGTCTTCAGGGGTTAAAACTAGTGGTCCTTGTTCCGAAGAATAAAGCTGCAGCTGCCGACCCGACGAAGATGGCAGCTTAGAAGAGGGGCTCCGGTCAATCGTGCACAAAAATATTTTTAATCCCCGGATAGTGGCTTGAAATTCGAAATTTCGCCTAAGGGACAATTATGTCGACATCTCACGCTACTAAGGACTGCGACATTTTTACCAGAGCTCGAAAATCCACCGCTCAAAACAAGAAAGCGGCCCCGTCACCCGAGCAAGCCAACGCTAGCAACATGGCCGACATAACAGATGTGCTAAGAGAGCTAAAGTCGCTCCGCTCGGAGTTTGGACAAAAACTGGACGGCATTAATAACCGCCTCGGAGACGTGACCAGTGCTATAACAGCGCTTGAGGGCAAAGTGGCTGAAGTTAAACAGGACGTGTCGGAACACACAAAATGCATTGAGGAAGCGGAGAACCGAGTAATGGCGGCGGAGGAGGAACTTGAAAGTGTGCGGGCGGAACTGGCTTCAACTGTAAAACGGCTGAATTATGTGGAGATGAAGACCGACGACTTGGAGAACCGAAGCAGGAGGAAGAACCTGCGTATGTTTGGTCTCAGAGAAGGCGCCGAGGGTACACAACCATTGCTGGATTTTATCCGAGAAATGTTACCGAAGTGGCTGGGGCTCAGTGCGGACGAGGCCCCGGTACTGGAGCGGGTGCATCGCACCTTGGCGCCGGCAAAGCCGAACCAACACAGAGCCGTTCTGATACGCTTCTGGAAATTTCAGGATAGAGAGACTGTCTATCGTCTTTCATCACAGAAGAATATCCTACATGATGGAGCTAAAATCTCTCTGGCACAGGATTTTTCAGCAGAAACGATGCGGAAACGTCGGGAGTTCAACACAGCCAGAAGGCTGTTCAACGAGATGGGAAAATTTCGTGGATTTCAGCCAAACCCTTGTAAGATGAGAGTGGTCCACAACGGGAAGGTGTTCCTCTTTTCTTCACCGCGTGAAGCAGAGGAATTTCATCGCGAAATTCAACCTAAAGGATAAACTGTGTTCTGCACGGTCGGACAGGATAAGAGTGAGATGGGCTAACGGAACTGGTAATGAGAGTTATAAATGACCCGGGTCACGTACGTTTTGTTTTGTCTTGTTTTTGATATTGGTTTATTGCATATTGCTTACAACTAACATTTGTACAGAGTGTGAACCGGGCATGGTCTTAATTAGCTCCCCCTCCCCGTTTTTTTGAGTTTAACATTAAGAGAGACATGATTACGATTATTATTATTATCATTATTATGACAAAGTTTTAGTTTATTTATTTTCTCTTATCTCTCTCTCTCTTCTTCTATTGAAATTTATTTAGTTTGCATAAAATGATGTCTGGAATACGGAGCAGGTTGGAGATAAATTTAATTTCAACTTATTATTATTATTTTTATATAGACGAATCCGTCCCTTTTCGAATATCCGGGGATAAATATTGGTTATGAGTGTAGTAAGTGTGGTGCACGGTTGGCGACAGGCCCAAGGACCCACGTAGACTAACTAACTGCTCCTCATGTAAATGTGGATCAGTGCTCCTCATTTATTTAGCGAAAGATGGGGAATAACGGGAACAACGTTCAATGTTCAGGTTTTAAAACACTTCAGTTGGGGAAGTGTGTGGGGTGGGGAGATTCTGGCAGAATGTGTGTTTTTTTTTTTTTTTTACGTCATCAAGGCTCCTACTTCTTCGTTTACTGATTAAAACACCACTATGTCTAAAATAAAGATCACCAGTTGGAACGTTAGGGGGCTGAGAGAAATAGCCAAACTAAAGCAAGTATTAAACAGAATCAGACAACTTAAATCCCAAATAGTCTTCCTACAGGAGATACATTTAAGGGCAGCAGAAATTGATAGATTGCAAAAGAGATGGCCAGGTCAGGTTTTGTGTGCTCCATACAGTAATTATGCTAGAGGTGTGCTCATACTTATACATAAATCTTTGCCATTCCAAACCACTAATGTTATTTGTGATCAATATGGCAGGTATATTATTGTTCAGGGTACCATATCCACGTGTGCACTGAATCTGGTTTGCATCTATGGTCCAAATGATGACAATCCTAATTTTTTTCAGAATCTCTTCCTCACTCTGTCTACCTTGCAGGGTGTGTACATTATCGGTGGTGATTTTAATTGTACTTTAGTGCCCACAAAGGATCGCTCTACTTGCCTTGACTCTACTCATGTACAAACAAGGAAAATATTGTTGCAGTCCTGTAAAGATTTGAATTTGGTTGAAATATGGAGAGAATTGCACCCAGATAAAGTTGAATATTCCTGTTGTTCGAGTTCGCATGGCACTCACTCACGAATTGATTATTTTTTGGTCTCATCTGGACTTCTTTCAAAAATTAAAGAATGCTGGTATGATAGTATTGTCATTAGTGATCATGCAGCTTTATCATTACACCTATATATAGACAAATTTATTCATAACCCGAGGAGATGGAGATTTCCCACTGAACTACTGCAGAATGCAGAATTTTTGAAATTTATTGAAGTACACATTAATAATTACTTTGAAATCAATCTTGATCAGACTGACGCTTGTGTTAGATGGGAGGCATTCAAAGCGTATATTAGAGGGGAGATTATTAGTTTTACAAAATCCAAAGCTAAACAACGGCGCATAGAAATGGAAACAATTGAAAACCAAATTGGATTGTTAGAACAGGAACTATATAACAATTACAATCAGCAAAAAGCAAGGGACTTACAAATTATGAGAGCCAAATATAACAAATTGTCTATGGAAAAAGTTGCAAAAAATTTAATGTGGCTAAAACAGTCTTACTATGATCAAGGAGAAAAATGTGGTAAACTGTTGGCTTGGCGACTTAAGAAACAGCAGTTAGACAGGGCAATCAATAGCATCAAGACAACTGCAGGTGATATAACTTCAGAACCAGTGGAGATCAATAACGTAATGTACCGGATACTTGTGTGAAATGTGGAGAAGCAAAAGGCACGTTAATTCATTGTTTATGGGAGTGTCCAAAGATTCACCAATTCTGGAAAAGTGTGTTGTATTGTTTGGGTCTCGTAGCTGGAAGGGAAGTTTCTTTGCGAGCCAAAACATGTTTACTGGGAATACACCCTGAGAACTTTGTTGTGTCTCAACGACAGTCACTGCTTATTGACTTTGGACTCTTACAAGCCAGAAGGGTAATTGCATTATTGTGGAGAAGTATGGACGCGCCTTCTATTGGAATGTGGACAAAGGAATTGATGAACTGTCTAGCTCTGGAGAGACTAACATACATTGTAAAAAAGAAAGAAAAAGACTTTATTCATTTGTGGAGACCTTTTATGGACTTTTTGGAAACTCAAAACCTTGGATTGTGATTAACTGTATTATTTTTATTATTGTTGTTATTACATTTATTTAATTTTCTTTTTCTTTACTTTATTAGACATTGTTTCTTTGTCTGTTTGTTCTTGTATTTATTCATTGAGAGTGGACTGCTTTGAAATATGAAGGCTGTATTTCTAGTCTTCAGGGGTTAAAACTAGTGGTCCTTGTTCCGAAGAATAAAGCTGCAGCTGCCATTTTCCTCTGAATACACATTTTGTATGGGTGGACCGAACTTACGGGTAATGGTTAAGGCATTGGGCTTGAAACCAAGAGGCCCAAGGTTCAAATCCCACCCTTGGCACCACCTTGGGCCCTTGAGTAAGTCTGTTGACCCCAACTACTCTCTGGGCGGTGTACTGTATGTACTGTACTGTAGCAGCCCATTGCTCACACGTGTGTGATGGGTTAAAGCAGAGACCAAATTTCATTGTATACTGCCACCATTCTCAGACTGGAGTCCCCAGACGCCCAGGGGTTCACGAGTCATAGGCTGGGGGTCCGTGAAAAAATAGCAATAAATTATAATAAAGTTAAAGTGTATCATTTAGGACGGAGAGACCAGGCAGCGTCCACCGCAGCCACGCCTGACTCGTGCGCACGACAGAAGGCAGTGAGAGAGGGAGGGGGCGCACAGGAACGAGTCAGAGAAAAAAAGCAAGGGTCTGCGTTTGGGCATAAGCCTCTGGAGCAGGGACTCCGCCAGACAGGGGCATCTCAGATTGACAGCAAAGCGACCGTCAAACAGGGAGGAACCTTGTGCCATAAGGTGTGTTCGAAGTAAGGATGAGAATATCCCCATGTCTGAACCCTGGCATGAAATACAACTTAACGAGTCATATAAATGAGCCATATGATGCCGGCTGATACACTCTCAGCACACCTTTCATGAAAGGTTTCGTGCTATAACGTGATAAGTTTGTATGTTTTAAGTTTTGTTTGAATGAGGTTGTTTCTCAATGATCAGCTGAAGGGACTCGGAAGGCTGTGGTGAGCAAATGTCACTCTGCTGCCTCCAATTAGACGCTTGGATCGGACAAACCTCCACAGTCAGCATAAAATGTCAATGACGGTATAAATATGTCAATGAAAGTGAGACTATCCAGGTGGATTCACGAACTCAAATCTGATATGCTGCTTGTTGTGTTCTGACACTGGTTATTTCATGTACACAGCTTCTATATCTGAGTCTGGCTCACAATTCACACTACAAATTTTAATTGATTTGTGAGTTTTTTTTTTTAATATTTGTTTTGAGAAAGAGATAGAGAGACAGCCTGAATTAGGGATGGACAATGACTCCTTCACCGGTAATTGATGATGTTTACAGTGTGATACTACCGTCAGGTGGGGGGTTGATGGAGGGTTGAGTGCAGTACACATTTTTACCTCCCTATGTTTTCTACCTAAATTTTTTTTCCTAACAAAACTAGCCATCTTGCCATGCTCCTCCAAGCTCTTTAATACACAGCATGCGGTCACTTGACAGCTGTTTGCCAGAGCTCCTTTTGGGGTGCGTGTGTGGGGGGGTGGGGTGGGGTGCTAGTGCTGGTTCACAACTAGTTCAACTTGCGAGCCAGCTGAGAACCAGTTTTGTTGGGTGCCGGGTGCTAAGGGAAGCCACGTCATTACGTGTTACCTGTATGAGTCAGTTATGTAATGACGTTACGTCACTGCTTTTCAATAAACCCTGGCGCCAACACTGAAGCAACAACATGTACAAGTAAAAGGAGCAACAACCGACGTGACCCGACGAAGATGGCAGCTTAGAATAGGGGCTCCGGTCAATCGTGCACAAAAATATTTTTAATCCCCGGATAGTGGCTTGAAATTCGAAATTTCGCCTAAGGGACAATTATGTCGACTAGGGCTGCAACGATTAGTCGCCGTCGTCGTCGACGTCGACAAGAAATTTTGTCGTCGTCTAGTCGTATATTTTTTTAAGCAACGTGATGAACGCCATTCAATTCATTAGAATACATGCAAATAAATTTGCAATGCGCCACCGGAAAAGTAAGGGGCAATAGCCTGCACCACCTGCGTCCATATTGAACTAAACACTGAAGAAGTTCAATAGCAATAGCAAAGTCGATGCAGTAGCAACGATGGCTGAAGCAGAGGCGCATAGTGATGTTAGCGTGAGAGTATTGTATTGTTTGGGTCTCGTAGCTGGAAGGGAAGTTTCTTTGCGAGCCAAAACATGTTTACTGGGAATACACCCTGAGAACTTTGTTGTGTCTCAACGACAGTCACTGCTTATTGACTTTGGACTCTTACAAGCCAGAAGGGTAATTGCATTATTGTGGAGAAGTATGGACGCGCCTTCTATTGGAATGTGGACAAAGGAATTGATGAACTGTCTAGCTCTGGAGAGACTAACATACATTGTAAAAAAGAAAGAAAAAGACTTTATTCATTTGTGGAGACCTTTTATGGACTTTTTGGAAACTCAAAACCTTGGATTGTGATTAATTGTATTATTTTTATTATTGTTGTTATTGCATTTATTTAATTTTCTTTTTCTTTACTTTATTAGACATTGTTTCTTTGTCTGTTTGTTCTTGTATTTATTCATTTATTTTCTATCTTATTTCTGCCAGATGGGGGGGGTGTGTGTGTGTTCATGTTTAAACTTATGTGAAAATCCCAATAAAAATATGTTTAAAAAAAAAAAAAAGAAGGAGCAACAACCACAATGGATGTAGTGTTCCCCATGTTTCCCACACATAGATGTGGCACAGCGCCACAAAATCAACTCCGAGCGGCACAGATTCCGCCTCGTCCTGCCCCCCAACGCAATTTTGAAATAAAAATATCGTTCCATTCATTCATAGTGCTCTTTTTCCTGATCATTCTCAGATTAACCTTTACTGCTCAGCTCTCCGTTCGTGATCCAGCAGCACACGGGAGATCTCATTCCTGCAGGGCTGACAGCTTCAGGGTTTTTCTCTACCATAAGGGGTCCTTGGCCCCAAAAAGTTTGAGAACCCCTGGTATAGTGTACAGTATTGTACAAGTGTACTGTAACAATGACCCATTAAAGCTTTCTTTTTCTGTAAGGTAACGCAATGCCAGGCCCAGAACATTCTTGAATGATCATACTTTATACTACAGCTGGCCTGTGAAGGCACTAATATTCTCAGAAAAAACAGAAGGAAATGGCAAGGCTTGGATAAGCCTCAGCCTCAGGAGTTGGAGGACTCAAGTTGAATCCATCTCCATTCCTCTCATTATTTTGCTTCTGCAGTTTGCCAAATTAAGTTCATACATTATTAAATTGGGGCTCAAACGTAAAGCCAGCCAAGGAAAGCCCAAACCAAAAACTTACTAAAACACTACATCCACTTGACTAGATTGACTCAAAAAACAAGGTTAATAATTGTTGTCAATGCAGACTTGATACATATATACCTTGTTATGCAATTTTTGTTTTAGTCTATAACCCCGTTAGCCTCTCATGCAGATGTGTGGATATTTGTGGCATATGCATGCAATAGGGCTGCACTATAGGGCCCAAAACCAATATTTCGATAATTTTATGCTGTATCACAATACAAGATATCTTTCTCTGCATTCTGATTTCTCCTATATATCACTATATAAATGTTTAATTTTGAGCGCACTGAATGCACCGCAAAACCGCCACCACCTTTTGCGGTGCATTCGGGTGATTACCGATGTCTTAAAACATTTACATGACAATTTGTACTTGGTGGTCGCGATTGTCATCTCATACAGTTCATGTGGAACAAGCCGCGACTTATCGGGTGTATCCGATATACCCCACACCTCTAACATACAGTAGAGCAAAAATATGTGTTGGGATCTCAAACCATGTGATCAGGAAGAACAATAGCGAGACCTGCATTTCTTTTCCAAAGCCAGAGCTAGAGTTGGTTAATAACAGTAATAAACCAAACAAAAAAGCCCATAATTGACAATAGTAGTAAATGTTTGTCTTTTATACAGTTTGAACCTGTGATGGTTGTTGACAGAGTATTATTACGCCAAAGTAAAAGTAATTATTTCTGTGTTGTTAATAAATTCTATTATGTATGTATATGCTGTGTGCCTTAACGGCGTTAAGGCACACTGGAAGAAACGCATTCAAAGCCAACATGATCTCGCAAAAATTTAGGGCTGCAACGATTAGTCGCCGTCGACGTCGCCGTCGACTATTAAACGTAAGGAAACGTAAGGGGCAATAGCCTGCACCATCTGTGTCTATATTGAACTAAACACTGAAGAAGTTCAATAGCAATAGCAAAGTCGATGCAGTAGCAACGATGGCTGAAGCAGAGGTGCATAGTGATGTTAGCGTGAGACCGCGAATGTCTAAAGTCTGGGAGTATTGTTGGGAAAATAAAGAAAATAAACACGTCAAGTGCACTATCGATAGCTAGGCTACTTTAAGGCCCCGTTCTTAAAAGATGATGTTAATTTCGTTTACACGTACCAGGATATCCAAAGCCAACGACGACCGTCATGTTACGGTGCTAAAAGTGTGTTTCACCTTTTCACGTGTCTGAGGAACACCCAGAGTTTTTCAAAGTAACGTTAACGGCATTTTCAGTGACTGAAACCTCCGGTTAAGCCCCATTTGAAAAAAATATGCGTCTTTACTATTATACTGTAACGTCCGACCGGACGTATCAGGAAGACGAGGAGTTGTACAGCAGCCCTCTTTATTGGTAACGTTTCTCAAATACTACCTGGTCACTGTCGGCCGCAACCACGCCAACAACAACAGAACAACAAAACTTCCTTATTTATTACACACGGCTCTCTCCACCAAACAGACGCATTCACAGACTGTGGGACATCACAGAACTCTCACAATAACACTGAACATTAGTGCGGGATCGCTACAATACTATTATATGCATCACTAGTGGACACATTGCCTCTAATACTTCACAAAGCTCAATACACATAAAGATACACTGCTTTTCAATGAAATCCAATTAATACCCAACTTTGTTAAAAACGGGAAACGTAGCAAATAAATAATCGATAATCGTTGACTAATCGAAAAATTAGATTATAGATTAGTCGACTACAAAAATAATCGCTAGTTGCAGCCCTACAAAAATTATGATCCCCTTCCAAAGCAATCTCCTGGGATAACACAGAGGAATATGGTGTAGTCACTGGCCTATTGTTCAACTGTAGTAAATATTTTCTATTAGTGTCAGCTTTGGCCTTAGCCTCCAATCTTGAGGCCAATTAATATCTTTTAATATTAATTGGATGAATTGAATTTAAATTATATTGTAGTTATGGCATAGGTATGTCCCCTACAATGCACCTTGGAGGAGTTTTGACTGTCCAATGACACATGGTGCAAAATGTTTGGGAAGAAAGCGGGTCAAAGATGCACAAACAGGTAAATGTCCAAACAACATTACAAACACAAAGTCCGAGGTAACTCAAAATGTAGTGGTACAAATTAGACTATGGTGGATTGTCCCGATTTCATTATCAAACAGTAACACCATTTCCTTCGATAAGAATCAATCATACAAAATATTAGATTGTTGTTTCCTTAATTTTGCTGCCGCTAAACATTGGTTTCGCTGTTGAGTTTCACAGAGACGCTTATTGTGACGCACATGACGTCAGGATTGCCACAAACAACATGTGGCAGAGCTCAGAAGAGACGAGGACAAAAAGGCAGAAACTGTCTAAAGTGTGTTGGCACTTTGAAATGAAAAAAATACAGTACAACGCATCCAGTGTGGTACGGAGCACGTTTACCACACGAGTACGACTTCAATGATGCAGCGTTTTCTAGCAGAAACAGCAGGTCTGCATTACTGCTGAGAGCAGAGCAGACACAAGGCAATTATGTTAAAGCTAATGCTAATACTAATACATTACATTTAATACGTGAATTAGTGCTCAGAATGTTGCTAGTTATGTCATTAACTTTAGCTCAAGACGAGGCAAAATGTTTGTCAATGTCAAATATTAATATCTATAAGTCTGTAGATATTTACATATTTACTTTTATTCTGTCGTTATTGTTGTTGTCATTTTTATATGGATATTTTTTATACATCATTTACTTTTATACTTTTTCTGGTTTCATCTGGTTCTGGAATACTGGTTTGGAATTTTCAGACATGTCTTTTATACATATTTACTATTTTTTTCTACCATTTAAATAATCATTTAATCAAATCGAAGAAAATAATTGGTAGATTAATCGATTACAAAAATAAATCAATAGCTGCAGCTCTAGTAACACTGAATATATCTTTATATTTAAGAGAGTTGAGGATCAAATCCCACTCAGCACCACTCCCAGTAAGGCCCATAATCCCAGTTACTCCCTGGGCGCCTTGTATGGAAACCCACTGTTCCACAAGTGTGTGTGATGGGTTAAAAGCAGAGACCACATTTCATTGTATAGAGTACTGTACAGTGTACTGTGACAATGACAATAAAAGCTTTCTACACACTGGGCTGAAATTTTAAGTGTGATCCTGTCTCAACCATTTATAATTGGATCCTATTGTGTCATACTGTTTGTCAGAGTTGATACAAATATTTTTAATTCTGAAAACAGATCTGCCATAAATCCACCGTGACCAACACCATACAGCTCAGATTTGCAGTCTGATTACAGTCAGGAGTACTAATGTAACTATAAGGTAACAATGTAAGCAGTATTGTGTTGGGGTGGGCTGGATTATACTGAGTGACGTCACTTACTAACATCATGGCATTTTTATGATTGAAGTCACTTCGTGACATAGTTGACACATCACATTTAAGATTTGGCAAACACTGGCTATCACAGGCATGTAGGGTTAGAAAATGTGGCAGACTGTACCAGTGTACCTAATAAAAAGGACAGGGAGTATATGCTGTGACAATGCTTCTTCTACAAAGGGATCCTTAAATCTGGGATAAATTAAGAAATTACTAGATTAATGATCTCTATTTCCATAACAAACAATTCGCCCAAGGACGAACATTTATAACAATACTAGTTTATAAGAAGCGACTATGTGTCACCACCTGGAAGCTGCGTGTAGTGTCGTCCTGGCTGTGTGATGCTGTTGTTGGCTGGATAGAGGACAGCAGATAAAACGAAACCTGTATGCAGCAGTCGCCTCGACAGAAATATCAACAACCCCAGTAGCTGTGCGGTCTGACTCGGGCCACGTGTAAGATAACTGTACACCAGTGGTTGGTGTTCAGAATCCAGCATGCTAGCTGCACCGTGACTAGCACAATGCTAGGTAGCATTAACAAACAACAGCAATGGCTTCTCTGTAGCGATTTTTTAAAGGACCTTACCGGATCAGCGTTCCGTGTCGCTCGTGCACTTCGCCGCCAGATTGTATTTGTGGCTTGACGACTACATCATCTGTGTAACAGCGACCACTTAGTAGGCTACGTTGAACGACATGACGTTCTGGTTTTCCTTGCCAGGGCGCAGATAATGTGATTGTCCTCCTTGTCGGCAGCTTCCGTCTTTAACGAGAAACAGAGTCCGGAGACGTTAATTCCTTTCTGGGTTGTGTGTCGATGGTTGGTTATCCAGTCAAACGCTTCTTATTTTGGCTACTCGACTACAGTGAGCTACACAGTCCACTGAGCTCCGAACAACCGTGTTGGATCCCGACTAGCCTCCATTAAGTTCCTTTGCGCATCAGCAGACAATATGCCCGAAATTGTGCGCACGTTACACAACCGTGCTGTTGCAACCAATAACAAGGTGCAGAGAGTCCGGTAGGTCCCGCCCCTCAACCTTCTATGGCTGTCATCACAAGAACTAGAGGCGCGCGGTGGCACGTCTGCTTCCGGGCGACCGTGCCGCGGTTGCCTCTGTGCAGAGGGAGCTGCTCCTGCAGTCCCTGCGTGTTGTGGCAGGCATGCAGCATTACCTCGACTAACTGGCTGAACCGATCGATGAAGTCCTCACTGGGGCTTCAGTGCTCCCACATTCATGTTCAGAACCAGTGCGCCCATGTTGCGTTTACACATTCAGAGTTGCCAGGGTACGCCAGGCATCCTTAAATCTTGGTGGACTGGACTCAGTCGGTCCCTAAAGGGTTAAATGGTTGCATGCAACCATTTTGTCAGCTAGACCAGCTACAAAATGGCGACACCTCCCTCTGCTGATCCAGTGCAAAAACCCCTTGACTGAGGAAGAAGCACCATTTACCAGGGGATTGAACATGTTGTAAAGGAGAGGAAAAAAATAGTTAAAGCTATAAGTTAGCATGAAGATATCTGACACTTCCTGTTCCTGGTAAATTTATGTACCCAATAAGTTTATATCGCTATAACCACAGAAAGTGCATATTACTCAACAACTCTGGTGATGAGTTTATTTACTGTGCAGTAAAATGGGCCATCTATTTACTGATTAGATGACTGGCTTCTTTGTGGGATTTGTGGAGATAAAAATCTTGATTTTCAGCAAATAATTTATAGCCTCACTATCACGTTGTTGTGCTCTTCTGCACATGCAACAGTGACAGAAGTAGTGTGCAGTGTAATGGGATATGGTTGTCTAATTGCTGGATTAGTAAAACTATAAAACTGGAAAGAGTCCCCATCTCATTTAGACACTTTGGGAAGGTGTGTGTGGAGAAGAGACAACGGTAAGGGGTTCAGACTTTTCGTGAAGAACTCACAGGCATGCTTGACCACAAGTCCAGGACTTTAAAGCACGTTTCCCAAAAGCATCCTCCAGGAATGCATTTTAGTCATCCGCCCACACGATCACGCACGTAGGGCACCATTTGCCTGGGGGGCACCACAAAATCTGGCACGTGAAAGATAATCATGGAGGGCGGTGGGGGTGGGGTGGGTGGTATTTGTGCTTAGGGCACCCAAATGGCAAGCGCCAGTCCTGGCCATTTGTCCAGTTTCTCTTTGGTTGTTCAGTCCAGTACACTTTTGATGTTGCACATGTGTATTTGCCAAGATAGTCAGAAGGTCAAATCACTGCCCACTGGATGATCCCCATTCTTTTACTGACAGACACCAACATTTCTATATAATTTCTCTGCCTTACCTATTTTATAGCTCTATTTGGATGGCATCCGAAAATATTCCCATAATGAAAAAAAGTTGAACATTTGCATTACGCACACAGAACTGTGGGTTCAAATCTAAGCATTTGGGCTTCACCACATTATCAGTTTCTTGAATAAGAGGCTACCCATTGGGTGCTACAGAAAATCATTAAACAGATCTTTACACGGTACATGATTACTCATCCTTGAGGCTGAGGTTCAGCCATCTCATTTGTCAGCCAACATGTTTTGCATACATCTTAGTTTACAACAACCTAAACAAACTAAAACTAAACAGATAAACTCAATGGTGTCATTGTGATAATAATGATCATAGACTCTCTGTCACATCCATTACATGCATTTGAACATCAGTAGATTGGGTAGTGTGACGACTAAGGTAGGCTGCACTACTTATGGCAGCAACTGCACTTGAGACGTGGGTAGTTCATGATGGATCAAATAATGTATGAGCACCAAAAAAAGTCAACCCAACCATTAAGTGTAAATATTTAGTCAGTTGGGAAATTGATGGTGATGGTGCTTGAAGAGGTTACCATTTAGCCAAGGGCACCAGAGAAGGTACATAGTGTAGATTAACTATAGTCAGAAATCCTCTGACAATGTTTCAAAAGTTTGTTAATTGCACCATATGCAATTAGTGCTTGTGCACGTAGTACCATCCAGAACCCCATGAACATCCCAGGACTGTGTCTCTCTCAGTAAAAATATCAGGTCCATTGTCATGGTTAATTCACTGTTCTAAAGTTTGGCTGAAGTGTCCTTAAGCAAACTGCTTTTCATTTTGGACCTTCCATGTTTGGAGTACATCACCCCTGATATGGGCCTTTAAGTCAATCAGTCAATCAAAATTTATTTGTATAGCCCATTTTCACAAATTACAATTTGCCTTATATGGCCTTAACAAACAGGTGTGAAATACTCAGCAGACATAACAGCAGAAAAAATGCAGCATTATGCTTTCGCTTAAATCTGGGTACAAAGTACTGGGTGCCGAGGGTTTACCAAACTGAAAACACTGTCTTTGAACCAAATTGATGTTGCCATGAAATTTGGTATGGTTACTGTTGCCTGAAGAGATTTTACAAATGATTTTTGGAAAATGATAGAGAAATACAAATTTATCAATAGACCATTAGACCAATAGACCATACATTTTGACAGGCCATGAAAAAGATATGTCAATGGGTGATTTACACTGCCAATGACAAAATGTCAAAGGAAATTGTTTAATAGGGGAAAATACCAAGACTGTATCAATAATAGGAATATCATAGGGATGTTTTTTGATAAACTGCCCCATGTATCACAAAAAATCCCAAGAGCCTTTGAAACCTGCTAATTTCCCAACATTATGCCACTTTCCCATACAAAATCTGAGTAGACTTCTAAATTATATGATAAAGAATATTATGCAGTTTATGGATTTTTCTACAATGACATAGCATAAAACTGGACAAAGTCATTTCGCTGTACAATTTTAATGGTATAATTAACCTACTTTTAAAACAAAGATACATAAAATATATAAAAGAAAATCTCAAAACACTTGTAAAACATTAAAAAATGCATCAATAGAATTGAGAATAACAGCATGGGTGGGTACAAAAAATACAAAGCAGTAAATTTATCCTTACTAATCTGTTGGTGGGACTTTTCCCAAGAAAGAGGTTTAAACTTTTACCCATGTCAGACAACGTTGTAGCTCAAATTCTATTATTATTTTGAGATTAATTCAAAACATATTCGATTGCACAACCAAATCTTACTCCCTGCTTCAATTGTTTTCAAATTCAGCAATGAACAGAATCATTACGCATAAAAGTAGTTATCTAAATCAATCATTACAAACAAACCAAATGCACAATAATTCAGGTATTTGAATTCAACAGTTAAAAAAATCAATTCCGGAGACCTATCTGTTGGTAATAATGTCAAGTGGGTTTCGCATAATAGTTACGGGTGGCATTCTGAGCCATGAGAAGTCTGGTGTTGAAGAAATGTCTCCAAGCATGAGAATGTTTCAGTGCACTCAGTACATTCATAGAGAACCTCTGAAGAATTGTCATTACCATTTTGACTATGGTCCACATGGTCATCTGCTAGATCCTTTGTATGACCCTTTTCAAGATCAAGATCTCCACTGGTGCCACAGCCGTGAGATGTATGAACACCCTCTACCTCTCCAGCACTTGGGTGATTTTGCAGGGGAAGTTGAAGGGATGAGGAATTCCGAAACTGATCAGGACACTGAGGGAGCTTATTTGGTTCCTTTTTGTGATACCGCATGTGCCGCTGATACACACACAATAGTCCAAATCTCTTTCCACATTCTTGACACTTATAATTAACTCTCCCTGTTTTTCCCGATTGCTTCCCGTATGTGTGCTCTTCGGGTGATGTGTTTTGTTCATTGTCAAAGGAGCCCTTGGTTTTCTCATCTCGCGAACTAGGTTTCTTGCCATCTAGAGAGTTGGGGGTAGGCTCCTTTTGTGGAGATGAATAGACCAGTTTCAAAGCTGGTTTCTTTTCTAATTCAGCTTTGTGGTATACGACTACATGCTTTCTCATATCACAACGTTGTGGAAAATGCCTACCACAGAATACACAAGTGTGCATAGTACCCTTATGGTATCGCATATGCCGAGATAAGCTACTAGAGTGATTAAAAACACGATGACAATGCTTGCAAGGATGTAGCTTTGCATTTAGATTACTACCTCTTCTACGTCGGCCCCTAGGTGACACTTTTAGCTTTGCAGTTCTTTGTGATTCTTGATTCAACTGATCAATTTCCTCCTGAGTTTGATGTGTGAGATGATGTTCTTTTAGAGCAGTTAACTTTTGGAAACTATCTCCACACAATCCACATCTGTATGGTGTAAATGAATAGTCCGTATCAATCTTTCCACTGGTATCACTTAAATGTTTACTATCCCCATTCTCAGCAATAGATGTGCCATTGCTGTTGCAGTTTTCAAATGGTCTGTCTTCTATGTTTTTAGAGGTCACTTCAATTTCAATTTCAGAACCAAATGTAATATCAGGCAGTTTTCCTTTGCAGTGGTACAGTGAATGTGTGTGAAAATCTGAGATCCAGAAAAATCTTTGCTTGCATTTCTTACAAAGATGTGATTTCTCTAACTTACATTTCAGTTTACGAGAAGCTTTATCATTTAGGGAAAAGTGAATTTCTTTTTGATGAGCACTCAGTGAATCCACTTTAAGGAACCGTTTACCGCACTGATCACAGCAGTAAAAGCGTTCATTAGCGTGGTCCTGGAGGTGCTTTTTAAGGGTCTGTCTAGCTTCAAAGATCTTACAACATAAAGTACATTTGTAACCTCTCTCCGTGTTCCGATACTGCTGATGACGATGTAAACTCTGTAGGCTGTTAAAAGATCTACTACATATTTCGCAACGGTAATGGCCCTGACGAGACTTGTCCAAGGTCACGTCTGAGGGCCTTGGTCTGAAAACATCTCTAAAAGGGGAAGGCTCATGCCTCAAAGTTGGCAACACTGGTTTAACAGGGGGTGCCAAATGTGGTGGCAAGACTCCTGGGGATAAAGGTTGTGCAGAATAATGTGACTGGGTTACGGCACTCACAACTGTCAGAGTACCATTTTCTTGTAGCACATATTCTCGGGGTACTTCAAATCCATTGGATGATCCATCAAAGGAAAATGACTCTAAAGGTCCATGAATGGTCATGTGTGCCAGCAGATTAGCGTACTGAGTGAACCCATCACCACACTCAGTGCAAATGAAGGTACTTGATTCTCCAACCGTCTGTGCCAAAGCAATGCTATTGATTGCTTTCTGCTTTTCCATGATGTAAGTTTGGCATCACTTTTCAACTGGCAAATCTGAGTATAATTCCAAACACCCAAAAAATTGGTTTCCACATTTGAATCATTATGTCCACACTCTGAATTTTTCTACATAGATGCCCTTATGAGCTGCAAGTTCATCTCGTGAAGTCTAACACGTTGCATCAGCACCTGGGGAAACAGAAAAAGAGAATTATCACACCACTGAAACCAATGTTAATTTTACAACAGTACATACCAAATGATGCAGTGCAAATTTTTATTTTCAATTAACCCTTTTCAGGTTGGATGACTCATGTCCACGGATTCTATCTTTGACTGTGGCTATAGGCTTAATCTGTGTCACTGTGGCTGAAACAAGATTTTAGATTGAAAACAATGAACCCATCTGAGACATATTTATTAACTTTATTGAAGCTACTGTAGTTTTGCAGTTGGTCAAAGTAAATGTCTTTTGTTTTGTCTCTCAGGGCCTTTGTATGACTTCTGCATTGTTGGCAATCCCTCCACTCATTTTATGAAACATCTGTACCACACTGTGACTCCAGTCTCTTGATGTACCTAACAGATACTTCTAGTTTCCGACTACTGACAACAAAAAAAGTGACCAAAAACATTTTATGTTTTCATTTAAGAAGTTAGTTATCTGAAGAAGAAAGCTTTATTTGTCAATGTCACATTACATTTACATAGTATACTATACAACAAAATTTGCTCTCTGCTTTCAACCCATCACAGACATGTGTGAGCAGTAGGCTGCTATACATTAAAGGCGCCCAAGGAGTAATTGGTGTTATGGCCCAGGGTGGTGCCAAGAGCAGGATTTGAAACTCTGCCCCCTTGGGCTCAAGCCTCTAACCATTAGGCTACCACTTGGTATGAGTATGAAAACGGTGTAACATGGGTAACAAATCCTACTATGGAACCCCACCCCCCAAAAAAAACTATAGACAGATCTTTGATTTTTGCAAACATAAATAACATACATGAGATTTTGCATCAATATGTATTTAGGATACACACTAATGCTAGGCATGAGATGACTTAGAACTGTCCACTGATCCGATCACGATTGGGATGTATAACACCTATTCTTAGCAGGGTCAATGTGCCTCATTTGACAAATGGGTATCAGCGTCAGCATTGCTTTATTCCTTCTCTATGGCATTACAAAATTTTTGTTACAACTCGCATTCATGGAACACTTAAAAAAAGAGAGTGTTTTCGCTGCACCACAATAATATATTTGGCAGATGATCATCCTCAATGCATTGTGATCTTCTGGTATTTTGGTGCCATGAGCAAAAATTAAATTAAATTGAACACTGATATGGTTGCAGGTACTTTTTTCCAGAGACGATCACTGACAGTTTGAAAACATCATCTTGCCAGAATAAAAAACTCCTGATGTGCTTTTATTAGATTAAGTCTTCAAGGAATCAAATGAATCCTTTGACTGTCAGGATTCCCAGAAATAACATAAGTCCACACCATGCTCCAGGATCTAACTTCCAACTTCCATTTTTAAACTGTCTCTATATTCTGTCTACAGGGATTGCTTTAAAACAGGGTTCCATAAAACTCTAATAAAAGGAGAACACTCTGGGTGCTTTTCCACTAGGGTCACCGCAGCATGGTACGGTATGCTTTGCGCGCTTTTCCACTAGGTGCCAGTGGCTGAAAGCGGTTGTATTTTGGAACCACTTGGCTGTGGTTCCAAGCGTGCTGAGTCAAGCCGAAAACTGACGTCAGCGGCATGCTTCGCAGGATTATCCGGTGGTTTCCGGGTAGGGCTGCACAATTTATCGTTTGAGAATCGAAAAATCGTGATTTTATTTAAGGAAAATTATTACCATACACATCATGCTACAGCTTTTTTTTGCTTGGAATAAAATAGACTAACACTGCTCTATTAAATATCTACCAGTGGCTGTGTATATCTGCCCAATATCATTTATTTTACTCTAACCACTATTTATTTCACTCCATTACACGTAGTTTGTTGTTGTTGGTGTATGACATGCAGTTTCCGCGTATACAGCTCGGCCCCCTTACCCCACTCTCTTGGTAATCTTTCAGGAAGCGGGGGAAGACTCCACCCACGACTCCGCCCACGTAGCGACACTTCTCCAGTGTATCAGAAAACCAACCGTACCCTGTAGAGTTGTTGCTCACCGTGCTAAGGTGACCCTAGTGGAAAAGAGCCCTGTATCTCTCCGGCTTTGCTTTGTAACAATCAGGTCAACAATCTGGATGTATACAGGTGCTGCCATAGCATGCCATATACTGTGCCTTCTTAAGGTATACATTGAAAAAAAAGAAGGATGTCCCTAACGATGTCATATACAGGAAAAAAAACTCTACTGACTGCTTGACTTGTGACAGTTGAGTTAGTATCAGGCCAAGAGCACACTGGGCAAAGACCTGGGGTGCACCATTCTGTCTTCCTACACCACAAATGACCAATAGTGAAGATTAAAATGAAGAACCAGTAGGTCACTATGTAATCAGCCTCACAGGGTAATGGTAGTCTTCACATAAGGACTCTTCTCATTCAAGAGTTAGGTTTTCTGTCAGTCCCAGTCTTTGAAGGTAACAAAATTAATCCCTCACAATCTAAATCATAGTGTCTGCATTTTTCTGATGTTGATACACATATCTGCAACCCCAACATGAGTATTTTAACCAGTTTAGACAACACTCATACTCGCTATCAGAGGTAATACCGATCAATACCAATGCAAAAATTTAACACAGGATCAGTAGTAGGGGTGAGCGATTTTAAAAATTATTCAACAATGCTGTTAAAACTCTTCTTGCTTAGCCGGACATCTATGGATAGACAGAACAGCTATTGTTTACTTTCATTAAACTAAACATTGAAGAAGAAGAAGAAACACCTTTAATAGTCCCACATGGGGAAATTAATAGTAATAGTAATTAATTAGCATAGTACACAACATATAGTACAAACTATTGACATGCACATGCAGAGCAGAAGGCGACACCACGAGGAGTGCCATGCACATCACCCGAATTTTTGGCTGAGCTGGGAATCGAACCGGCTACCTCTGGGTCCAAAGCCTCTTGGTTCTAAGCGCAACTCTCTAGCCTCTTCGCCACCACCTCCCCTACTACTGGGTTAGGGTTAGAGACTCCCACGGAGACTCCAATGTAGAGACATTAAATGGGTAAACATTCAGGTTTTCTGCTCTGAGGTCAACCGTGCAGCAGAGAAGCAGAAGCTAATTAATGACACTGATTGCCCGTTGAGCTGCTCTTTACTGCGACAGTTTTATGGCAGATTATGCAGTGTTTCCCATTGAAAACGTTACAGCAGCAGTGATGTGGGTCAGTAACCAAACAATGCCAGGGGCACCTCTGGAAAAAGTCTTCTTGTGAGTTTTGTGGAATGAAATGAACAAATTGATTGAAGCCCATCTGGTGACATAGGTAAGAAAAAAAACATTTCTGTGGCCACAAATTAATAAGGCATGGGAACAAGATGATTCAAGTTCCATATTACTATTAATATGTAATAATCATCTTGTTCCCACTGAAAAACAAGTAGTGGAATATGATCTCGTTCTCAAGCGTTATTAATCTGTGGCCACCAAATTTTTTTCTCACCCATGTCACCAGACGGGCTCTGTTAATTGAGACTTACTCGTTTATGACAAAACAGTGAAACCTTCTGTTACTTAAAACGGCGGTGCTGAGAATCCAGCAGCAGTGCGGTGCTGCAGAATGCATACAGAGGAAACACTGTGATGTTATTTTGGTCTACAAAATGACCATTTCCAGGCAAGTGAGGTAGACCCACATCTAGCCACTAACTGATCCGGTGGGCTCGTTGCTGAGAGCGGAGATTCCTGCATACGATCTCTGACTCCCATTTACTGTACATGTGTCGTTTGTTTGTTTCCTTTTCCAGATACTACAACTACTTGATAATGTAAAATCGCACATTGTCAAAACATCATTGACGATACTATTGTAAACTGTATATATTGCCCACCTCTAGTCAGCAGAATTTCTACCCCAATGTAAGGGGCTCAAAAACTAAACTAAACAACAAAAGTTCTTAACATGACAGATTAGATTAGATAGAACTTTATTGATTCCTTTGAGAAGACATCATCTCGGAAATTTAAGGATTGACTCCCGTTGAACTCGAACCCACAAACTTTGAATGACTACGCCACCAGAAGTCCAACCCGCTATCCATCGCACAACAGAGCCACCAAAAGCTAAAAATTTGTTTTACTTTAATGTAACATTTCTCTTTCTCTTCACCAGATTTGGTTGTGCTTTACTGGTGCACAGAAAATTATACACAACCACTGACTCAAGCATAGTGTGGCAACCCTTCAGTTACGGTTCCAAATGTAAAACTGCTAGGAAACAGTGATTTCTTGAATCCACGACCAAGAATTGGACTAGAGGTGGCAAGAAATATGTTTTCACCAAGCATACAGAAAGACACTAGCCATAGCGGAATGATTAAACGTTGAGACCAGCTACACAGAAAGGGAACACTCTGCAAGCATTACTGGAGATGTTTTGATGACCAAACAGACGCTGCACCTCTCATTAATGATGTGAATGGCATACAATATGCTCTTAACTGTACCCAGAGCACAAAGTGGGGCAGGTGTTGAGCCAAGAACTGAAAAGAACTGCATACTTGCCATACTTGCACAAAAACAGAGATTACAATTAATTCTGTCCGCCTGCTGAGGCAAAAACGTGAGTGAGCAAGTAAGTTTTGAGCAATGACTCAAAACCCTTCTGTCATGTCCATACTATTATGTTTATCACATTCTAGATAATTAATTGGTGACACTGCAGTGATGTAATGAAGAAGTCACAAACAAGTCAGAGTACAGTGCACAGAGAAGTTTAGAGAGAAGCGTGGTGTCTGCGTGAATGAAGCAGGACAGTGAGCAGGTAGAGATCGTGTAGAGAGACAGAGAGACACAGAGAGAGAGAGAGAGAGAGAGAGAGATAGTGTGTGTGTGTGGATCAGCTGTAAAAAGGAGTCACAGGGAGTCTCTCTGTGCTCTGATGTCTCTGGAAAACCCGCCATGTTTTTTTCAGGAGCCTAGTGTCGAATATGTGAGCAAGCACAACAAGCCGACGGAACCAGGTTTGACCAGCTCTGATGTTTTCTGGATCAGCTCTGCGCGTGTTTAATCATTAACCCGGAGTTATTGGTTGTTTACACTACCTGCCTAGAATTCAAATAGGCTGATCCAAGTTCCCAATGACTGTATGATATTGTAAATGGTTCTATTACACACAATTGCGACAGGGAAATCAACGTTTAACAACGTTTAACAGCGCAGACTGTAATTAGTGCGTGATTGGGGCGTGGCATCACGATGTTGGATTCCCACTGTCATGTCTGTCAACAATCACAATGGACGATGATATCGTATCATCGCCCATCCCTACATCATACATGCATGGATTTAAGAAATGGCTGTTAACACTTTTGCTGTTAACATGTCAAATTTCATATTCTTTCAATGAAAAGGTAATTTTAAGAAAAAAATGAAACAATAAAAAGTGAACATAATAGGAATGACCCAAACATTATGGCAGCATCTGGATTAGGGTTGAGCCATAGATTTGATAAACTGAAATAAAACCTGCTGCACTAAAAACAGAATTTCAATCACATGTTATTGTGAACAAATGACCCACAAACTACAAATAAAGATCTGATAAAGAAAAATCTATATTATACTACATGCATGTGATTTTGACAAAATCAAACAGGACACAAGACAATGTTTCCTACTACTTCCGGTTTATAAACTGCTTTCTTAATGCAGAGCTTTCCTCCTACCACACATCAAAATGTATACTTTTGATTATGTATTGTAACATCCACAGGTTCGACACTATAAGACAACCGAAGAACAAATAAGTCCACTACCATACTAGAAAAATTACATACAAGAAATATCACCTCTGGTATACAGATTTCTCAAGAAAATTAAGTTACCATAAACGAAAACTAGCTTAAAGTTGCCGGTTTACAAAAGACATATCCGTTAAGGCAATAGTGTTACAACCAATATTTTAAAACGTTGTTCAAGAACAGAATGTTTATGTTTTTTTAAAAAAAGACTTTCGCGTCTTCTGTTGATAATATTTTTACAAAACACATACATGCCGCCAGATGTCGACTCAACCCTTCACTAATATACATCTATCTATTTAGACAGACAGTTGATGTGAGTCTGCTGTAAAGGGGACGATAACATTGAAAGAATGCACACTGGTGCAGACCGGTATAAAGAAAGAAAGCTCCTATCAGGCGTAGAGTAAAAGCAGCCGATAAATAATTGTCTCAGCAGAACGCGAGGACGTGGGCTAATACTATAGTCAGTGAACGGCTAACGTTAGCGGCTACTAGCTAACGTTATACAGCAAGAAAAGAACTATAATCTCAACACGATTGGCCATTTGGGCGTTAGATTGCGTTAGCTAGCTCAAGTAATTAATTTGGAGACAACTCACCATAAACCCTCTTGCATTTCAGGACACAATGTATGCTCTCATGATCTGCGACGCAGTAACATCCGGTAATAACCTCCACAGCAGCAGGCCGTAGATGTCGCTCCAGGCTATGGCTCCAGGAGCACGCTAAGACGCTACTGTTGTGACATCATCACGCACACTGGTTAGAGCTACGTCCGTTTCCCAAAAGATTATAATCACAATCAATGGAAAGACACGTCGTTGTAAACAACACATTATTACAAATATCAACATAATTAGACATTAACAAGTTTTTAAAACTACCCAGTCAAACAATCAGACGAAGTACACTGATTTAATACGGGTATTTCGTGAAATGTGGTCATTGGACTATATATCTATAACATGCATGTGGATTGCTTTTCATTTCATTAGAATCGCCGTGCATCAAACTTTCCCACGATTTACACCTGTGTTTCCAGTGTTTCCATCATTATACGTATTTTCATTAAATGATAGGATCTTAAACAATCCAAAATCATTAATGACTGAACAGTTCCCTCTCCTGGTCATAAAAAGAAGTACTGTAATATAATAATAAGAACACAGCATAAAAACTAAATGCAAAGATTAAATGTCTATATGTATTTATTTTTAATTACACAAGCGTGAGCATATTAAAAATATTGTTATACTTATTTGCAGTATTTCTTTATGCCACAAACAGCCATTTACACTAGCATTAAGAGCAGAATTTTCATTGCTCTGAGTTTGAGAAATAACCTTTCTGTATAACAGATTGTGCACGATATAACTTTATTTTACTTGACTTTATAAACATTATGTTCAAAACCCTCTTCCATGTTTCAAACTACTATATCGTGATGGTAAGATGTTGTTAGTCAAAATATTATTACTACTATTGTATTTTAGATAATGGACCACAACGGAGAGTGGGTAGTATAGGTTCCTGGCACTCCCTGCTGACCATAAATGAGGACAAATGGGGTGGAATGTGATGTCCTGTTATGTAGACAATGTCATTTGACTTTGGCAACAATGCACCTAGTTGTTTGCCAACTGACATTAAACAACAAAAGAAGAAGAAGGTGATGGTAAAGCATTTTATTTATTATTATGGTCCACAATCATGACCTAAAAACATCTAACACATGTTTTATAGCGGCTTCTCTTTGATTTCACATACAGTTAATCTGATCAGTTAATGTGATCAACAGCTGGACTGTATGAGGAACCCAGTTTCCCACATCAACCAACACTGTCTTCATTATGATGCACAAATTCAACTTTAAACCAGTTTCTTGAGTTTCTTTCTTTTTAGATATTATTACAAATGATGGTCAAAATGGCATCCCTTTACAACTCACGGGCAGCTACCAACATGACAGCATAATGAACTATATATATATATATATATATATATATGTACAGTATTTATATATATATATATATATATATATATATATATATTTCTCTTCCTGTCTTTTTCTTCTGTAAACCAGCTTTATAAGTTCTGATTTTGTAAAGTCCTATGTCACACTTTTCAATCATTTCAAAATATTTCAGCTTACAGATACATCATAAAATTGCTATTAAGCATTATCAGGAGTCAGCCCTACAAAGCATAGTTAAAAGGCAGACATAGCGAGGCCTGACTATATAGACAGTCATGAAAAAATCAGTAAAGGGATCGCCCTGAGGGTCTTTGAATATAAGATGAAAAAGGTATTCGTTATATACAGTTACATTTGTTATACACAGGTAGAGTATTTGTACTTTTTATCCACATAATAGGCAACCTTATACCTCAGCATCAGAAACTGACTTGTCTTTACTCCGACTGGTGACCATTGAGTTTGTGTACGTATAGGAGCGAGAAACCTCTTCCTGGAAGGCTGTCTCCAAAACATTCAGGATGGACTTGCGGACCTTTTCCTTGAAATCTTGTCCCATAAAGACATATAGCAGTGGGTTCAGGCAACTGTTGAGGAAGGCCAGGCTTGTGGCTATAGGGACACCGATAGTGATGACATGGTCTAATATTTCACTATGGTTTGCTGTGTGATTAACCATCTCAATCAGAGCCATGATATGATAAGGAGCCCAACACAGGAAAAAAGTGGTGATAACAGCAGCAATGATCTTAAAGGGGCGACTTGAGTGACTGGCCAGGGTGCGGTTCCTTCTGAGGCGATGGACAATCACAGCATAGCAGGAGACAATGACAGTGAAGGGGATAACAAATCCCAGGAGGAAGCGAGTGATGGTCATGGTCTGATGACGAAACTGTCGCAGCTGATTCACAGATGGTGTCTCATAGTCATCAGAAAGAGCAAAATTGTTGAAGCAGTTAATGATGTCTTCATTATGATATGATGGCCCAGTGTCTTTGAAGATGAAGTATGGAGCACTGAGAATCAGAGCCAGTATCCAAACACCCAGGCTCACACAAGACGCTTTGCGCACACTCCGGTGGTTCTGGGCCCAGACGGGCCACACTACAGATACACATCTGTCCACACTGATCACCACCAGGATGTAGACACTGGCAAACATGTTTAGAAAGCTTATGGTGCTGTTCAGTTTGCACATGAAGTTACCAAAAGGCCAGTGAAAATCCATAGCTGTGTATGTCACGCTCAGTGGCAGGAATGCTGTGAAGAGGAAGTCGGCCACAGCCAGGTTGAGGAACCAAACTGTGTTCACTGTTTTCTTCATCTTGAACCCGGTCACCCAGATAACCACTCCGTTCCCAAACACACCAAGGACAAAGGCTAGACAATAAACAATGAGGGACATGATGTTAAGCGACTGCCTCAGCTCAGCATGTTCATCCTTGTAGTCATACTCCTCGTCGTCGTCATCATACAAAGTGCCATTTATTCCAGTGGCATCAGTTGTATTCATAACGTAGGAAGGGGTGGCAGTTATGAACTCCATCATTGTCGTAGAACCTGAAATAAAAAAAAAGTAAATATAAGTTAATGGTTTACAATCATAGATGAGATTTCTAAAAAAAAAGCAAAAATTGTTGAGATGAAGTGTTAGGACTGTCAGTCCACAGTTCTCACTCAGCAGAGTCTGACCTCAGTCTCACTGCAGCGTTATCCCCTGCAGTGAGCGCCTGTCTAACCGTAACCCCATCAACCAACCAACCAACCAACCCTGAACGTTAATCACCCCCGTTCTATTCCCAATGAGTTTGCTGAAAATCCGATACTTTCAACACGCTCTCACAAATAGTTGCCTTTTTATAGGACGGGTATAGACACGATGCATTCCTTTGAAACTATAACAAATTAAAATGCTTAACCACAACCGACAACCTTGACTTTATACTAACGACAAAACCGTGCATTGATCCAATAAACAAAGCATTTTTAAAGTTCTGAAGATCAGCCTCGGTGTCTCAACACGCCAGAAAAAGTTCTCACAGAGATTGTTTTAGACACACACACACACACACACACACACACACACACACACACACACACACACACACACACACACACACACACACACACACACACACACACAATAAAAGCCAAACACGTTTCCCTTTTAGACAACAAACAGCGCGCAGTTTCCTTCTGAATGAAATCCACATCAATGCGTAAAATGGGAATTTGATGAACACGCATTTTTTCCTACTAAGGATAAGAGCCACGTAAAATAAAACCAGCCCAGTGCATAAAAGCATCTGCAGCTCACTGTATGGGCTTAATGGTCTTTTTTCTTCCCTTACACCGCATTTGAGCAGTTAATTGCTTATAAAGAGCTTTTCCGATGTAAAAAAAAAAAAGGGCAGCAAACAGCTTGAAAAGAAGCGATTAAAATTCCAGACAAAGCACTTTAATCTGGATGCCTGTCTTCCCGACAGCCTCCTCTGATCCACTAACTTATCGATTCGGGAGTAAAAGTAAAGATGAGGTACCTTTCCCAACGCTCCAGTCCGGTGGGGATGTGTCCGCTCCAGTGGCACAACTCAGGACTAATCCTGGCAAATCGTAGGACTCGCAGCCCAGACTCCCTGGATATGTGACGTCATCGCGCATCCAGGCGGGACTATTGACATCAACGCTCTCACCGCCACCCTCTCCTCTTTCATTATCATTCAGCTTCGTGTACTATACGCTCGGACTCTGAAGTTTGGCCCCGGTGACAGACGGACCACATCCGTGCGCATACTGCTGATGCGCTCGAGCGTGACGCACAACGTCTGGCCACAACGCGTTCGTCATCGGCATATCACACATGACTGAGCTTGAGATATCTGTTGGGGGAATCCAAAAGTGAAAACGGCAAACAACAAAACACCTTAAGCGCATAAATGGTGGGCTTTGCTGAGAATGACTACCTGAGACGTCGCAGAGCTGCAGCTTCACGTGTCCGCCAGTCATCCTGCTGCGTCATGTGTTTTCCTCCATGTGGCCTGAGCTCATTTTTACTTGAGGTTGAGCATAATTGCTTTCTGACCATCTGAGTTGCCATCTAGACCCATAGGTTGCATATTTTTTATCTTTATTCTCTGCACCTTATACTAAGAAACATATTGGAGTTCTGTTTTTGTGAATGACAAGACTACTCCACACTGCAACTGTTCACTTTTGCAACAGGATTCTCAGAATTCTGGAATCTTAAGGGGAATCCCATAATCCACTATATGTTCCTGGTCTAAATCAGATTTTGTTTTTTGATTTGCTGGATCTTTGGTGTGTTTAAAAAGGGTCATATACATTAATTAAGACGATTTGCACAAGCTGCAATGTTTGAAAAGTAAACCTGAACTTCTTGAGAGAGGATGGTGTGTTTTTATTGCTTTTTATCTCTTCTATGATGCCAACGGGTGAAAAGTGTAGGTGTGGGAATGAATGACACCAGTAAACAACTGCAAACCTGACTGCAATCTTAAAACTTACAGGAATTCATTGCTACCTTGGAAACGTAATCAGTTTTTTTTTCTGTGGAACATACCTTTACATTTCCCATTTATCCCAGCCAAGTGCTCAAACTTCAGAGATATCTCATGACCTTGCAGATGAGAAATCAGAAAATGAGCAGAAATGCATCACAACAGGACGAGACCATTAATAGTATAGATGTATAATCAGAGCAAGATGGACATGAGGCATGAGTCGACTGGAGAGACTGAAAACCAGTCTCAGCTCCCCAGAGTAGAGCCCTACCTTTCAGTGATGAAAAAAAGTTACATCTGAGATTGACTTCATGGTCATATTTCCTCCCACATGGTTCCTCCAGTTTTCATTTTACTGCCACACTACCCACACATTTGTTCATGTGTGAGTTTTATGTTTTTTTTCACTGGGAATTTTCCATTGCAAATTGCAAAACACGTAGAATTTGCTGTTTTTCCTTGATCAGTGTCATCTGTGCTTGTACACGTTCCCATGAGTGTATATGTTGAATGTTCTTAGGCTCAGTTTGAGCTCAAAATGGGGACTTTCTTTACCAAGAATCTCACAGATGTTGCCCAGAGCCTGGCTAAAATTGTCCAAATACCGAACACAGCTGGTTTGTGGCAACTTAATTTATTAAACTAAACGCCACTTAACAAAGCACATGTAGTTAAGTTGCATTTCAAAGAATTTCATCATTTAATGCGAAAAAACACTGATCTAATTTAGATCTGTGAAAGCCCCACAAAAATGATCATGTTTGCTTTTAATAACTAACATTTAAAACTCTCGAGGTTGCCTCAATAAAACTGCTAGGTCACAACAGTGACCTGAACAATAAGCCAAAGAATCATCTTTGTGATGGCGGTGGCTGTGATGGTCAAACCTCTTCACACCGTAAGACACAATGAAGTTTGTCATCTTGAACTGATCAGATTTGTGCTGCGTTAGCTGCACAAACCTGCCCAACCCTACAACTGAGTCCCCTGCTAATATGTACACACACACAACACAGGAACTGTGTCCTGCCAAAAGTCCAGATGTGAGGGGGAGGAAGAAAGGAAGGAGAGAGGAGGAAGACAGAGAGAAGGAGAAGAAACGAGAGACATACATACATATCAGTGCACGTGTATGTATGTAAGAGTGAAGGCAGCAGGACGCATATGTCTCTGTTCAATATGTGAATATTTGCATTTGCAAAACTTCCCCATTGAGACATTTTTTTACACCAGCACCAAAACCAGAACACTGCATCCAGACTGTTTAAAATAAGCTGACCCACTTTACTCTTTAATCACTCCTTAGGACCGTTGCACTGTTCAGCTCCATTTGTAATACTTAAGGACATGCCGGTTTTATCTGAACTCTGACTCCTTTGTTTAATTTGGCCACAACCTACACTGCAACACATTCACCCATTTGTTTTTATTACTATTCTTCCTAAAATGTTTTGCAAACGCTTTTGCTGTCGGAGTCTGTTCGAGAACGTGGAGGCAGAGCATTCTGCTGGTGTCTGTAGGCGATATTAATAGCTATCCCAAGGCTATAGTTTGAGGGAAGCCTTCAGAACTGAGGGCTTGCCAGAGTTCTTGATTTACCAACCCAACGTGTAATTATGTGTGTGCCACACAAATACCAATTTGGGTGTGTAAAACAACTAGTGGAGGTTTAAGGGGAATTTAGTTTTAGTCGTAGGTGATAAAAACACTTGGAGTTTGGGGGTTTGATATTTGCTACAGCAGCTCAGAGGGTGGGAGAGTCATCTGAAAGGCACAACTAAAATGCACATATGTCTGTGTGTCTCTTCGCGTGCGGGACAATGAAACACTAATAACATAGTGCAGCATCACTGTGATACACCCTGTGTTCTTTGCTGTTGAGTCTAAAACTCTGTAAGCTTAGAGTGTCTCTGAATGAGTGAAAAAGAGTGAAATGATATTTCTCGACTGTTATGCTGTCATAAAGAGACAAACATTGGGAATCTGCAGTATGCCGAAACCTCAAAGGTTTGTTGATCTTGTTGCGGTGGTGACTGGAAATCAGATCCTCTGTCTCTCGGGTGTGGAGAGGTCAGGAATTTTGTTTTTCAAGTCAAAGCCAGTGCCAACGGTTGTCGTCCTTATGGCACAGTGGTGGTTGTTTCCATGAAACACACCACACACAGGGGAAAAAAAAGCTGAACCTCAATAACTCAAACCACTTCCTTACATTCGTCCCTGCTTTTAACCACAGCGGCCGGTCCCCCTCAGCAGACGTAAAGGGTATGAATAATCAGCCTGGTTCTCTGTCTGAAGGCAAACAAGACCGGCAATGCATAAGTCATACAGATCATTGACACAGAGCGCTCTCTGTCAAAGGATATTTTGAGGTTGAGTGGAATATGGGATTAGAGGAACCGGAACTGGTTAAACCTGCAGAGACATGCCATATGGTGAAAGAAATGGACCTTTTTATCCTTTCCATTGTAAGAAGGTTGGAAAATGCTGCGAACAAAAAAAAAAACCCTGGAAATGATTTCTTCTCTTGTACATGAAATTGGAGTCTGCTGAAATTCAGTCCAAACAAACAAACAAACAAACGAAAGAACGTGCTCGTGACAGTGAACACAAGCAGTTTGAGATGTTTGTGTTCCTGACAGCGAATATCTCTGTTGCAGTTGTTAACAATCGAAGAACACAAGCAGTGATTTGCAGGTTGGAAAAAGGTATGAGACTGATGGTGTGGATGCCACGCAGTAATGAAGGGGCGAGAACCTGCCTGTGCTGGATGGGAATGCGATATATTTTAGTCTTAAGTGTATAATGATAGGGTTTGGGTAAATGTACCCTCCCATTTAAATGTTTTCCTGTCTGGTGCTGATAAACACCTATGCTCATACGTGAGTAACGGTGCCTCCCACCTCTACGTCTCCATTCTGTAACATTGACTCAGTAGTGATATGCGGTTGTGCAATAATGGGTCAGCCAAAGTGCTGAATTCCTTCAAATAATTTGTATCCAAACCAGAGTGATAATTGTTTATATGACTGCATGATTTACAGCTAATGAATACAAAGACAAATGGTTCAACAAAATTGTGTGGTAATAACATTAACCAACATATTCCATTGATAACATACACGGACCTGACAGATTCATGCAGTTTGCTTTCATACAGTTTGCTGTTTGTTTTTGCAAAAGGTGAAAGAGTAAATACCCCTGTGGGGACCCGGGGTAGACTACATCCCTAGCATCCTCTTGCTGAGCATAAGAGGTGACCAATGGGACAGAATGTGATGTTTTATAATGTAATGTAATGTGATCGATGCGTCATTGCACCTCGTTGTTTGACAACCGCCGTTAAAGGGCAGCATCAGAAGAAAAGTTGAATACTTTTATATTATGTGTTGCAAAACGCTGAATGTTTTTTTTCCTCGCTGATAAGCAGATATCTTATCTTACGTGAATAAAGCAAACATTAAAATATCACAAATACTTCAGGTAGAAGTACAAGTAAAACACAGAAATCATTTAAAAAAAGAAGCGGGTAAACCCTCCCCCTCCCCCCGCTCCCCACCATTAGCCTATTTCACACATTATACAACATTGAACAACGTGTCACTGGGGAAATTTAACACATGCTTCATGTTTGAGGTTCATGTGAAGCGATAGAAGACCTTGAGAAAAAAACGATAAGAGGGCTACAATTCCTGAAGCGAAGAGGGTGAGGGCACATTGATCTGCCAGCCGTTCAGACAGAAGACATGAAGCTTTTCCTGCTTGTGACACTCATTGGAGGAGCAGGTACTGTATAGAACTATAAGGAATGCAGGAAGTCTAATTATGAAGGTTTCACATGGCACCAGAGACTAGTTTAATAATGTGAAATAGACTAATGGTAGAAGCTACTTCACTGGAATGTACATTTCTTTGTGTTTGTGTCTTCCTTATATTTGATGTCAGTAGTTGCTCTGGAGCAAGGAGACAAAATTGTTGGCGGGTATGAGTGCAGGAAAAACTCTGTGCCCTACCAAGTGTCTCTTTTCACTGGGTACAACTTCTGTGGCGGGACCCTTCTGTCTAACGAGTGGGTGCTCTCTGCTGCACACTGCAAAACAAAGTAAGCAAAACAATCATGAATCACTTTTAACAGCACGGTAACCAAAACTATATTGACATTGTCTTAGAGAGGCAAGTGAACTAACAACACTCATCTCTCAGGTCAGATGTCGAGGTTCGCCTGGGAGAGCATGACATCTGGGAACCCGAGGGGACTGAACAACACATTATGTCTGCCAAGTTTATCCGCCACCCCGACTACAACCCACGCACCCAGGATAATGATATTATGCTTATCAAACTCAGTCGCCCTGCCACTCTGAACACCTTTGTGCGCCCTGCAACTCTTCCTTCAAAGTGTGCCAGTGATGGTACAACATGCCAGATCTCCGGATGGGGGAGTCTCCGTCCCAGCAATCAGGGCTGTGAGTAAATGCTGGACATGTAAATGGTTTTTCCAAGCTCTTTTCCGTGCCTGCAGTATACATAAAACCTTTGGTGAGGAGACATTTCGGTCTATTCTAGCGAGGTTCCCTGCTAAGTTGCAGTGCCTAGATGCCCCACTCCTAAGTGACGACACATGCTTCAATGCATATCCTTTTCAAATCACTGAAAACATGGTCTGTGCTGGTTTTCTGGAGGGAGGGAAAGACTCCTGTCAGGTAATGTAGAGGTCGTGGTTGCTGTAACAAAAAAACATTAAGTGTTTTTGCCATTTGGCTTAAAGGAAGCATCACAAATGGGCACCTGATCTTTTTTATCCTCAGGGCGACTCTGGGGGTCCCATGATCTGTGGTGGAGAGCTCCAGGGAGTTGTGTCTTGGGGACATGGTTGTGCTCTGAGAAACAAGCCTGGGGTGTACACAAAGGTTTGCAATTACACCTCCTGGATCAGGAACACAATGGCATCTGGCTAAGCAGCAAAGATATAGTTAAAGAAATGTATGTGTCAACACCAGGAAAGTCAAAAATAAAACTCTGCTTTGTTCAGCGTGGTTTCTACGAGTCAATCAGTGGATGTCTTTCGAATAATCATAAGAACGTAACATCATGTATCAAGAAACGCATGTCTGCCATTCAAGGTCAGGCGTTCCGTCACAGTTAACTGGCACACAGGTGTTTTATGTGGCTTAAACAAATAGTGTCTACCACCGTCCCTGCTATAATTCATAGCTTTCGGAAACATGACTGTAAATCAAAAGCACCAAAAAGCATCAAAGAGTCTAATACACAATCTAGCTGCTTCACACATATTTAGCTCTACATTCACTGACTCACAATGACTTTACGTCAAATGGGCAGGCAACTTTCTAGCTCACAGATGCCTCAGGAGAACACAGGCCTGTTGAGGAAAAAGATCAAATGTCTGCAGCCAGAAAACAATAAATCACCGAGGCTGAAAAATGCTGCTACGCTGCTCTCTGTGGGTTGAAGCTGTAAAGCATGTTGCACACTCTGGCCACACTCCATAATCAGGGAGTATGGAGCACTGTGGCAAATGTGGTATCTACCCAGATGACTATATAGGATGTTTTTTTCTATTCATTCTGTAGATCTTCAAAACTACATGAAATGGACATGCACAATGTCTTACATCTGTATGACAGGGTAAAAACTGCTAATAATACAGCAGGTGCACATATGAGAATACTCAGTCACAGAAACCCAAAATGATTTAAGTGGATTTTGGTTGCCTGGGTGTGGCAACGAGAGGGGGACTGAGTCACCAAGCAATTGCTTGACCACCAAAAAAAAAAAAAAAAAAAAAAAAAAGACTGTGACCTGACAAGGTTTTCTGAGGACTTATGGCCCATGCAAAAAAAAATAAATCTCTTATTGTTTTGAAGCTTGCTCAACGCTGCACATTCTCAACCCTGGACAAGATGCTATTTCTGACAAGACACACGTCTCACAGAACAGGGAAAATGAGGAGTTATGCCACAGTGATAGAAGAGAGCTTATCTTCT
Organism: Trinectes maculatus; assembly: GCA_016785345.1. Classification (NCBI taxonomy): domain Eukaryota; kingdom Metazoa; phylum Chordata; class Actinopteri; order Pleuronectiformes; family Achiridae; genus Trinectes; species Trinectes maculatus. Next base: position 309,150 of record JAFBJQ010001385.1, read on the forward strand.
GCAGTGTTCTCTGCAGTAGCCTACATGTGTCCACAGATTTATACAGCTCAACACATTGCAATGATTTGCCATCTACCACACACACACACACACACACACACGCACGCACGCACGCACGCACGCACGCACGCACGCACGCACACACACACACACACACACACACACACACACACACACACACACACACACACACATATAAATAATAAACATAGAGAACCCATGGAGAAGCCCAATTGACTTATAATACCATATCCAGTGAATCCTGGCTCAGCCTGTGTAAATGACATCAGCCGCCTGATGGCTTCTATTTGGGTACGACAGGAAGGCAGGCTCCTGTGGAAAAAGGGTGTGTACCAATGAGAGCAAAGTCTTTCAGGGGATGTGATCATGGTTAAGTCGGGAGAGTGCTAGCCGCTCCTATAGAAACTTTTTTTTTAAGACTGGTGGAATAGAACAGACACAAGACTACAAACATACATCACTTCCTGTTCTCCTTATTAACCCCACCCCTTTTATTAGACCGTTTTGCCTTTTTGCAGTGTCAGATAAGATCCAGCAGAGGGCATCATCCAACTTGTTTACAAGTTTAATTGCAGCAGCCTCTGATGTTTCTTATCTTTTTTCTCTGTCCGGGTTAATGTGATAGAAAACCTTGACATTCTGTCCTACAACTGGACAGTTTCTGCCCAAACAAATATTACACCTTTGTGTTAAGAGGTACCGTGCTCATCTCCACGGTACAGCCAGTGGATTAGAGATTTTAGGTTTATTATTAGTATAAAATAATAATAATAATAAATAATAAAAGAATACGGTGAGGTTTTGGCTAGTGATAAGAAAGAAAGAAAGAAAGAAAGAAAGAAAGAAAGAAAGAAAGAAAGAAAGAAAGAAAGAAGTTAACAAAGAAAACAAACAAAGAAAAAATAAATTATAGCGGTAACCCGCAAAAAAACATCCCTTTGAACAAGTGGGTTGATGTTTCTCCACAGTGTCAACTTGAGGCTCCTGTCACAGAAAGGTTTGGGAAGGTCCCTCTTTGCAGAACTGTTTTGTAGGTGGCTACAAACTTCACTTATCTCCATGGTAAAAAGGAAAAAACAAAAGCATTACGGACCGCACACAATATATGCCCTCAGCCAGAGGGACCACCGCCCACCGCTCCTGACGCGCGGCTGAGTCAGCGGGGGCGCGCTTCAGTGATAGTAGGAAGGATAAAGTGCGCGCACGTGGCTCCATCCCGTCTTCAGCCTTGTACCATATAAAGCCAACAACCTTCAGGTGAAGTTGCCAGACAAGAGTAACCCCGAGTGGATGTCTCGCGAATTTAGAGCCAGGAGAATTTGACACCAGGTATGATTAAATGTTTGCTTGTTTTTTTAAAAAATTATAATAATAATAATAAACCGCTAAACCAGTATTTTTAAATGATTTTATTATTATTTTTAAGTTGAATAATAAAATACAATTTCAGACATTTCGGTAATGGTAAGATTTCGCTTGTTTTGGCTACATATTCTACATATTAATTCACCCTTTCATATTTAATTTATTATTATACTATTTATGGATTTAATCAAATACTACATCTGTTGGAGCATTTTTGTACCAGGTTTTATTTTTCTCTCACAGTGTTTTGCATTATCATGCTTGTTATTAAGCTGTGGTTTAATGTGTAGTATTCTCTATTTTGTACTGCATATATTTTGAAGGATAAATTATTATTAAATACATTAGAACAAGTTAAAAAATAGTCACTTATCTCATAGTTCTTTTGACCCACAATTTCAACTATTGCCATCTGCGTGATGTCACTTGACGCCTAACAGGAGTTTTTACACAATAAGACATACCACCATAGTGGTCAGTGATTTCTTGGGTTGACAGTCTTGTTCATTCTGAAAATAACACAGTGAGGCTCAGAGCATTTGTCAGCTGAACAGATGTAAACTTTTTGACATCATTTAACTTGTTAACATGTCTGACAACAGTTTCCATAAAACTGCTATTTCCATTTTTACACCCTTTTTCCAAACCACACCGTGCATTTCTGTATATTTTTATTTTAATTTGAACCAGTGGGAGTCCACCCTTAATGCATGTACAAGCCATGCTAAGATGTTTTCCTTTAATATGTCCCTAAGATTGAAAACCACGATGGAGCTGAAACCATTACTGAAGAAGCTGGGCTCAGTAATCCGTGCCATCCTCACTTTCCTCTTTGCTCTGCTGGTCCTGAGTGTGATGGTTTGGGCTTATGTTGATGGCTTTCAACTCGCGACCTCTGCATATGGAATTATCTCCTTTGGCTTCTATGGGCTCCTCCTCTCGCTCCACGTGTTGGTCCAGAGCTTCTTTGCCTTCATTGAACACCGGCGAATGAAAGCCCGCACAGACCCTTGCACCTTTACCAAAACGATTGGCTTCACTATATCAGCTTACCAGGAGGACCCTACTTATCTCAGAGAGTGCCTCAACTCTGTCAGGGCACTCAAGTATCCTCCTGAGCTGCTGCGCATCATCATGGTGGTAGACGGAAATGCAGACGATGACCGATATATGATGGACATGTTCAGAGAGGTGTTCAGTGACCAAGACCCTGGCTGTTATGTGTGGAGGAATAATTATCATTCATGGAACCCCTCCCAGGTCCAATTGAATGAGACGGGCGCAGCAGTGGGCCCAGGAGGGGATGCACATTATGTTATAGAAGAGGACCCACAGCGAAAAGAGGTGGAGCATTTGATCCAGAGCAAGAGGTGTGTGTGCATTATGCAGAAATGGGGTGGCAAGCGGGAGGTGATGTACACAGCATTTAGAGCACTTGGATCATCGGTTGACTACATCCAGGTAACCATTTCTATTTTCTCATTTGTGTCCCTCATTTATTTAGGATGATGTCTCTATTAAGTGCAATGACATGAACCGTTCTCTTCTTCACCAGGTGTGTGACTCAGACACTAAGCTGGACCCTCTTGCCACAGTGGAGCTGTGTAAGGTGCTGGAGAGTAATCCCAAGTATGGTGCTGTGGGTGGAGATGTAATGATCCTAAACCTGAAAGACTCATACATCAGTTTCATGAGCAGTCTGAGGTACTGGATGGCTTTCAACATCGAGAGGTCCTGTCAGTCCTTCTTCAACTGTGTGTCTTGCATAAGTGGACCTCTGGGTAAGAAAAAACAAGATCAAGTTGGTAAATGAAGCAGCAGTAGTCATGGCTCAACTTAACCAATGCCTGTGCTTCCTTGAATTCCTCCATGAAGGTCTGTACAGGAACGATCTCCTCCAGCAGTTTCTGGAGTCCTGGTACAACCAGAAGTTTTTGGGATCCCACTGCACATTTGGTGACGACAGACATCTCACAAACCGAATGCTGAGCATGGGCTATGCCACAAAGTACGAACACACTTAACGTCACACACCGCACACAGTGAACCAAAGCTGATATTCCACTCCCACATGTGAAAGGTTTCATTGGTCTTTTATTTGCCATTGTTTTTAGATACACAGCTCGCTCCAAATGCTACACAGAGACACCTGCTCAGTTTCTGCGCTGGCTCAACCAGCAGACCCGCTGGACAAAATCCTATTTCCGTGAGTGGCTCTACAATGCAATGTGGTGGCACAAGCACCACCTCTGGATGACCTACGAGTCCATTGTCTCAGGTATTTTCCCTTTCTTTGTCACCGCCACTATCGTCCAGCTGTTTTGGACTGGCACACTGTGGGACATCCTCTGGATCCTGTGCTGCATCCAGCTGATCGGGCTGGTGAAAGCAGCGTATGCCTGCATCCTGCGAAGGGACATCGTGATGGTGTTTATGTCCCTCTACTCGGCTCTGTACATGACCAGTCTGCTGCCTGCCAAGTACTTCGCCATCATCACCATGAACAAAAGCAGCTGGGGGACGTCAGGCAGGCGTAAGATTGTAGGGAACTACATCCCACTCCTACCTCTGTCAGTGTGGGCAGCCATTTTATTAGGTGGGCTCTTTTACACGATCTACAAGGAGAGTCAGTTGGACTGGTTAACTCCAGCCAAGATACTGGAAACTAAGTTTATTGTCTTTGGCTGTGTGGCCTACATATGTTATTGGCTGCTTATGATGCTCCTCTACTGGGTGTGGTTCCGCAGATTGTGCAGAAAACGCGCTCAAAAATACACGCTGAATGTGTAGGTCTGTAAATGTGAGGAATATGGAGATTTATTTAAATGCGAATCTTTTATCTTATTTATATTTATATAAATTAATTCATTTATTTTTAACTGAATCATAATGACCAGCAACTTCTAAACCAACAGAAAAATAAAATCAAAATAAATAATGTTAATAAACCGTGAAACCAAAGATGTTAATAACCAAGAAACAAAATATCGCTGATATACGAGGTCACATTTTGATTCATGTGGAGATGTTGTTGCACACTGAAATGAAACTGTATTTAGGGCTTTTTAGGCTCATGCACCTCTCAGGTTTCTCTTGGTCAAATGATGATGGAGAATAGAATAAATATCTTTCAACGGTGTGAGTAAGGAATCTTGGGTTTGTGTACTTTAAAAATATTTCGACAACCTGTGTCCAGGTACGTGTATATGCAGTAAATAAGACGGATTAGATAGAACACAAAGAACTCACATCACTTATGAATGTGTCACTGTGCTCGTTAAGTAACCATCACTTCAGCCCTGTCATTGTTATTGCACTGGATCCTGAGCAGCACTTTTTGCAGCACCACAGTTTTACTTGAAAAGACAGAAAAATGCAGTTATAGTGTTGTGATGTGAGAAAAATTAACAAGTAGAGTAAAGATAACTTTCTCTTTGAGTAAACTGGAGAATGATTATGGCACTATGGCTGAAGACCAAAGAATGCAGTCACTCAGGAAACTGTTGGTGTAGGAGTTTGTTGAATGTTGTATGTAGTTGCTTTATACCTATTCGACTGATGTGTGATGTACTTTGCAAGATGCTCTTTTTTTGTATTGCAGAGGAAAATGTACAAACAAACACGAATTGTAAATATATTTCTAAATAACATATGGAGTAATGGCTGGAAATAGTTTGATAATATGCACAAACTGGTGGATCTTGAGAATTTGTGAAGATGTGAAAAATAAAATATTTTTCTAACAAGCACAATTTAGTTTTCTTTTTGTCAAAATCACATTAGTTACCATAAACAGCAATTACAGGTACTGTACACATTGCACATAACTACTGTCCAATGAAAAATTAAGCACTTCACACGGGTTGCTTTGTAGTTTTTTCATATTGTTTTCTCCTTTTTTGTAAGATAAACTATTTTTTATTGATATCATGGAGTTGTTATTTCTTCCATGTAAGAATTGCATGTAGGAAAATAACATGGAGACTGGGCCTTTCACTTTCCAAGGGAGTGGCTCTCTGCTTCATATTGATAATAAGTGTAGATGTACTATTTTACTTGTTAAAGGAGGAGCAGTGCTTCATCAATCTCAGTTACAGTAAACAGGAGGTGGGACTAAATAAACAGGGAATTCTTGATGTCATAAATAAGGTGTTCCCAGTTGCACAAACACTGAAAGTGGCTCATGACTGCATGGTCAACACCTGAAAATCGATCTTCACATTCTGGTGTTAGGTGTGGAGAAGTGGACAACAACATTGTGTAACTGAGCAAAATACAAACTAGCTGTACCCACCCGTTTCTGAAACAAAAAACTGTCACACATCAGTGAAAGAGACATTTCCCTTCAAAACCTGTCAGAGGGTTTCATATTCCCTTCAGGCTTTAAAATGCCCACTTTTTCGCAATAAAAGCAGACTGAAATACAGTGGAACCTCGACTTACGAACTTAATCCGTTCCGTGATCGGGTTCGTAGGTCACTCAGCTGGTGATCAAAAACTTCAACACGGTAACAACAGCAGATGTTGAGTAGACAACCACAAGACCTAAAGCAGGAAACACTAAGGATACGACACCGCATCCAGTACACCTCCAGTACATCTGCCAGACTATCAGCCACATAGTTGGTGAGTCAAACCACTGGCAGTGGCTAAAACAGCGTCAGTATTTTCTCACATGAGTAAAAGTGTCTGGATTTCCTCAAGAGCAACTTTAAAATGACTCATCAGATTTCACCATCATAGAATGTGTCGTCTGTATGATTATAATCTCTACTTTAACTGTAAATTACCGTGGATCTGAGGTGATTTATCAGAAAACACCACTTTGTATACTGTTACTGAGCCTCAATGAGTCAGAGAAACAAGAGAGAGGAGAAAAATCACTTTGGGAGCAAACCAGAAGTCTGACGAAGCCAAACATCACTTCCTCTCATGTCTGTTTTCAATTATCTTCTCCTCCTCCACCCTGTCTGGGCCTCCCTCCCTGACATCAGGAAGGAGGAACAGTCTCAGCTGGCACACATGTTGGGGCGCACGTTTGATCTACAACAAATGAGAAGCAGAAGTACAAGTGTTAGCTACAGAACGGTGTGTTCACCATTCAGCACAGATTTCTTTTTCCGTCTCAGTTCATGTGACCAGTTCATCTTGTCATGGAGGAGGATGGTGTGAACTTACAGGGTTAATTAGGGCAGCTTCCTCACAACTTGTGAAACCCATCATGGTCATAACGATTTCCTTTACCATGACGTCTGCACTGACGTCATAATTATTACAATGTGACATGTAGAAAAAATAAAAGAGGGCAAAGAGGTAGAATTCATTAATATAAGTAGTTAATTAAGATACTGTAATGCATTACATTATACATATATATTTTATAATTTTATAATAATTAGGTATTTTTGCTCTAACAATTCCCTCTTCATCACTCACATTTGTTTTTCTTTCATTCATAATAAGAAAACAAACATCGAAACCTCTAAATGAGGTAATGATGAACCATTACATGGAAAAAGAAATGAGATTTCCGTTCTACCATTTGGTGGTTCTTTGCTCACTGTATTTGTACAAATGACTTTAAGGGTGTTCCCCCAGTCTTCAGGGGCAGCTTTAATGTGAGAACCTCACAGTGGGCTGCAGCATGCTCACTCATACTGGAGGAGATGCCATCATTTATGGGAACTTAGGCAAAAACACAGTTTGAAGCTGCATACCAGTGGACACCAATCAGACCTCACAAGTATTTCCCCAAATGTTTGGAGTCTAAAAAAAACGGAGAGCATCTGTCTTTTTTGTTTTTGATCTGAAAGAGCCTTTTTTAAAGACTTGAATGTCAAAAATTTGGCAATATTCCCAAAATATGTTAATTCACTGGACCACATCTAAGAAGTACAGGAATGTTTAAGTGTAGAGTTCATTCCACTCCTTGTAATTCTGAAATGAATTAGTTGAATCATTTTACTACCTACGTCAATGTGTGTGACCAAGGCACAGAACCACATATCACATTTATTTGTTGAGGTCATTAGAAGCTTATTAACAGTATTCAAATGTGTGGTTTTTTTTTATGATTATTATTATGATTAATTACACCTTAAAAAGCAAATAAGTTACCTGTGACTACCTACTTGTATTGTGCTGCATGTGCAATATTGTAAACATGGATGAAAGCCTCAAGCAGTTAAAAGTAACACCTTTTATCCATAATCCTTAGAGAGAGGAAAGATTAATGGATCTGTCAACAGTGAGAATTCCTGAGGGAACTTTTTGATGTGTGACCTTACAATGCTTTTAACCTCACTGGGACTATTATCTGTTATTTGTTACCGACTTAACTATAAAAAAGAAGTTGGAGCGAAAAGATGTATACGAACAAAAACAGTCTTAGTGTAAAAAAACCACACGGAATAGCACTAACACAGATGTGACAATCCAGATTACACCACTAAAATAATTCAGATACTCTTTCACATTTCCTGTCAGAAGTCTTATGACAATGCATCACTGGTTGTCTTGGTAACGTGGAAACTGAGTGGAAATAATACAAGCAATCCACTCATTTAAAATGACAAGTTGAGTGTTGAGTCATGTCTGACTATATTTAGACACTCCACAAGTGCTTTATAAAGCTGACAGTTCCCAGTCTGCCCTCTCAGTGTGTTTTCTCCACCAGTCAGACATCATTTATTGTTTCTCAGCTTTTAGTGGAACCATGTTCATTTTATATCTGTTTCAGGGTTAATACGTTCTTATGATACAAAAGATGTGCTCTCACTTTAAATGATCATTAAATGACATATGAAAACCCTATACTCAAAAAAGAAAGAATTATTCATATGGTGTAAAATATACCATACACACATACATCCATCATAAGGAATGGTTTGCATGATTATTTCAGTGAGCAGCTTCAGTTGTGCTAAATATTCTTCATATTCTTTAGCTTGTTTGACAGACAAAAGTCAAAATGAAAAATAAAATTACATTACTCACTGTAAACCTGAAAAGAGTTTCTGCAGCCCTGAAAAATGTTCCAGTACTACACATTTTGCAGTACCACAAATGCAGTGGTAATGGATCACAGCCCTGACGGTGATGGACCAGGTAGGAGACTGCAGTTGCACGACACACTGCTGACTTGTCAGAATTCAAATCTAAAGGAGCAGGTGGTCAATTGATAAAAGGTGAAAGTAAAATGTTGATACTGTAACAGGAATATTTACAATATGTACTATCTTATTTTTGCCTGTAAGCATACTAACATATGCTACTTTAAATTTAATTGAGGCTAACAAGTATGTCATAAGTTTTATATTTTATTAGAAACCAAAGTGTTAAACAAAATCAGATTTTGCTCTGATGACAGTGGTGGATGAAGTATATTTATGGAATTTACCATGAATGTCTTTGTAGTATTTCATCATAGATTGTTTGTTTTTTTGTGGTGTATAATAATAAATTCTAAATTCAGGTATCAGCGTGGCAATGCCCAGGGGAGCAGACTGTGCCTGAGCTGTTTAATAGCTCCTACTTGTACCTGGAACGAGTAACCACATGTTACTGTCCGGTGCCCTGCAGTTATCAGAACAAGACAGAAGGTTCTTAGTAACTATGTCTCCACTAAGAAAGAAGTAAAAAAAACAAAACCAAAACATGACTGTTTGCTGCGGTTTAAACAAGTTTTCATAATGAAAAATCTTCTCTTGACAATGTAGAGAGATCTGTTTAAAAGTGGCTTCAATCTCAAATCATGAGCTCGTGGTGATTGAGTCTCAGTTAGGAGGACAGATAACACAAACACAAGGAAACACAAGAAAATGTCAGATCTCTTTGTTCTTTCATTGATATCACTGATGTTGTGTGACTGAATACTGTTATGATTGAAAAATGACTATTGACTATTAACTACACATTGAGCCACATAAAGTATGCTTCAGAAAGCATGTTACATTATGGTGTTTTTGTTGAAAGCGGCGTTTACTTTTTTCGTTTTTTGAGAAGTTAGTTTGTCTGTCAGTTTGCCCACCCACAGCAACAGCTTCATGGTTTTTGAAAACCTTTTTTCAAAGGTTTTTTACTTATTTTTTGTAATCGCTTATCCCTTTGGCTCATCAGAAAATGGGGGATGGAGAGGTCACAAAAATATCAAATATCCAAAATGGTCGGAGTTATGTACCAGTTATTTCTGTCATTTTCCCACATTGAGTGGTTCCCAGGTTAAGCCGAATGAGCAGAGCACAACCAGATATGTACAATCTGTTATGCAATGTTTAATGATGTTTGCCTTTAACTCTTCACCAGTCCACAAAGGCAGACTCTGACATCACAGGGTTTGGGGCAAGGCATTCGGCTTTTGATGCTTCACTCCTATAATGAATGTTGGCAAATATACCGTATAACGAGTGTGATAGTTTTTGTCACTTCAGCATAGCTCTGACCTTTAAGATTTAATGTCAGTTAGATGAGGCTTTTTTTTAACTTATCATAGCAAAAATGAACACATCATTTCAATGACATTTCACATTTTCAATACAGTATTTCAATGATTTAACCGAAGTATCAAGAGTAGCAAGTGAGGACTCAAGAGCACAAATCAAAAACAAGTCTCATCCCAATACCAAGGTACTTTATGTGTAAATATCATCCTCACTAAACTGTCCAAGGCCAAACAGAGAAGACATCAGTACAAAATCAGCAGGCAAAAACGCAGATCAGAGGTAAAACAACCAAAACAGTAAAAAACCCACAACGAGACTGAAACAACACTTTCACGCAGACAAAACAAACCCACAATGAGCACAAAGACAAACACTGGGGCTTAAATACACAAGGAAGGAAGAGACAAGACACAGGTGGAAACAATCAGGTAATCACAGCAAGTAAAAACTGACTGTACGCGTGACAAACAGGGGAATTCACAAAATAAAACAGGAAATACACATAACAAGACACAACATAAGCTCAAGACCTGTGCTAACATCGAAAGTGCTTTTGGCAGACACATAAATGTTTTTGGCATATGGAGTATGATTATGCAGCGTAGAGATCCACAGCTGCCAGATTTTAAAAAAAAAATACAGAAAAAGTACATTCATTTTTGGAAACTTTGTGCTTTATTTTAGTATGTGTATAAAGCAGCATAATACGTATTTCAGATTTAATGTAGTTGTACTTTCCAACACTGTCTGACACAAATGAGAATGTTACTGATAAAGATGCATATCTTGCCCTCTTGTGGAGGAAGGGGTGCCGCACAGTTAATCCGTGGTAAATCAGAGGCTTGTGAAAATGCCTTTATCGCAATACACATAGCTTCATAACTCTCAGGAACCCCCATGTTTTATCTTCATCTTCATTTTCATATTAATCTTCATTTTCATCTTCATCTTCATTTTCATCAAATTGGTGAAAAGGACTTATTTGCTTTGACCGGTACAGAATCCTGCAACAGCAACAGAACAGAGAAAGTGGGAGTTATGACACTACAAAAAGTGTATATATAGTTGGATGGATGGGTGGATGGATGGATGGATGGATGGATGGATGGATGGATGGATGGATGGATGGATGGATGGGTGGATGGATGGATGGGTGGATGGATGGATGGGTGCATGGATGGGTGCATGGATGGGTGGATGGATACCCTAAGGAAAGGAAGAGCATCAACAGCAATGCAGTGAAACAGGCCGTCAGAAGCAGCGGTGAAGGGGAGAAGCCAGGAGGAGCAGTCTCGGGGCGTAACTGCCCTCCTGGGAGCAGAGACAGCTCAAATGTCTCCTGCAGCTCTCTGTGGCCTGTGAGGTCGAGGCCGATCACTTAGAGAGAGAGAGGGAGATGATGAGTGGGAATGTAGCAAAGACATAAAGTAGTAGATAATAGTGACGCATATGGATACGTCTACATTCATAAGTACACATATCATTATCATTTACATATCAGTACAAAGAAATGTAATTGATGGCCTTTACAGCCTTATATCCCTGTTTGTTACATTACAATCAATATTTTATACATTCTTAGTGTTTTCACCATATATCTATTTATTTATGATTGACATTCCCCTTTGCCTCTACTGTCTTCCAATTACTTTTGAATGAAAGCTATTCTCAGTATTCATAAATTATATATTCGTCCATTTTTACATTGGGTATTTATTGACTATATACTTAATTAAAATCTGTATTCATAGGAAACACATTTTATACTTGACCAACCAAGAATGATTTAACAATCAAAATAAATTGATTACATTTGCATTGATTTTTCTCACATTCTGTTGAACCCTAAGTAATGCATATCCTTACTGCTGCGCTACTGAAGCTGCCAAGCATACAGTATTTTCTGCTTACATATAAAGGGGTCATTTTGTGCAAATGACAAGTGATCGCTCAGTGATTAATATCAATTTATTGTTATCGTCCCGGAATGTGGTTTATCTTATTACCTGTAAGATAGAAGTATAGTCTGACGATGGTGCGCTGGCCTGAGGTGATCTCACACTGGTAGGTACCCTGATGCTGCTGTCTGGTTGAAGGGATGGAATAAAGCATGTCCACCCCTTCAGTCACTTCATGAAACAGATTCACCTGCTGGGTTTTCACCTGTTGGAATAAATAATTTAAGCCTAAAGTTTCTCTCTCTATATATTAGCCACAGCTATCTTGTTTATTAAGTGCACTGTTTAGTGATATGACATTCTTTTCCTTTTTATTGGGTTTCTTCAACGAGTTCCACTTGGTAGTTAATACATTTTTACATGGTTCCTAAGCACATCTGAGCCAATAAGCCTACATTAATGACAAATCTTGGAGTTTTTGCTTTTCACTTCCAGATGGGCTATTTCTACCTTCTTCCCAGTCTTTAACTCAGAAAATCCCCTCCTGGCTCAGACTCTCTTATTTTCCAGACATAGATAAGAATGCTATCAATCTTTTCCACCCACTCCTGGCGAGTAAGTGAATCATTCCGAATCTCAGAAATGTGGAATAGTTCCCTTAAAGGTGATTTAGTCACCCGTAATTATGCAGTGTGTGCCAAACATACCTCGTCAGCAAACCTCCAGGTTACCCTGATGTCGTTTGGTAGCTGAAATGCGACATGGCACCACATTTGGCTCCTGCTGTTCTCCGTTACATTCATTTCTTCAACTGAAATAAACACGTAGCCGCCCACACAGGCAGAAACACACACACAGACACACGCACAGATAAAATTCCCAGGGGCCTGCTCTTGTGGTCTAAGTTCCCCTTAATGATAATACTTAAGCCCAGTCTCTGAGGAACGGAGTAAAACTGATGATATGCTAAAGAGCGGCTGTGCTGTGCAGGGTTGATACGAACACTGTCATGTGTGGGAGTCAACTGTCACCTTGCATAAAGAAGCCAAGGACTTAAAGAGCTCCTAGGGGCTCTGTGCAGAAGATACTTTATAATGTGTGGAAATAAAGGCTCGCCTCTGTCTCTTGTTCAAATCCTGATTTTTCTCTAAGAGCATTACAAAGATCAAAAGAGGAGCATTGAAATGATCTGTGAATGGCTGTGAAGGTGAAAATACACTTATGTAAGGACATAACAAATGAGGATTAGTACACCATCTTTTCCTATTTGAAACCTGTGATGTAACAGTAGCAGTAATCCAATATACTGGACAGATTTTTTTTTTTTTAATACTGACCTGGACAGTCGAGTGGGAATTCACAGGAGTCATACTGGCAGGTGCTACAGTCGTACACTGTGCCTCCGGCTGCACTCTGAAAACCTGAAGGAGTCAATGAACCAAACTCATTAAGATGATGGCATGGATTGAGATACGGTATCATTTTTTTCAGGACAGAAATAATGACAAGACAAAAAAAAGGAAAAAAAGGCACTAACCACAGGGAGGGATACATCCAGAGACTGTGAAGAGAAAAACAGATGTTTAACTCCGGTCATTTTGATCAGGTGACTTGATTTAATGCAAACATCTGTGAGTCTCTCCCACCTGACTGCTTCCCTTTGCTCTCCACAGTGCGTGAAAGGCCGTAACTACTTTATCACAGCGAGTGCACCGGGATCACATGGCGCTGTAATGATCTAATATAGGTCTTACTATAGATGAAAAGATGAAGGAAAGTGGATGTGACCGTGTCTCACCTCCTCTGGGCAGTTTGGAGGCAGCGGCGATGAAATTGTCTGCTGCTCTCTGCAGCCTTTCCTCATACACTGTGTCTGTGAGACAGAAGAGGGAGAGGAGGAGGAGGAAGACAGCATCCTGGTGAATTGTGTGCTTTAGGCCATCACTTTGAAATCTCTCATTTCCAACTCCCCTCCTTTTCTGACCCCATTCAGACGATCTAAAGACATATTTACTCGTGCAGTGTTGTGTAGTTGTGTGTCTATCAGAGTAGCCGAGTTACCAATATTCTGCGTATTGTTGAATTCTACCGCAATGGGCAGGATCTCTGCATACAAAAGGTCCTTCAGCTGTTTGTCATACCCTGGACCTGGAGGAGGGACACACGTCACCTGAGTATGAACCATTTGTACACAAGCTCATATTCTATTGCTGGTTTTTAATGGCTGTTCATTTTATTACATTCTCCGTGAAGAAAATAAATATTTAAAAAACGACTGAATGATCATTTTTCTCACCCACTCTGCCAGCATCAATCACCCTCTCATCTTCGTCGAACATGCGGCTCAGCTTCATGAAGCAGCCATGAACATTTTGGATGTTATTTTTTATGTAACCCTTACACAGGGCATTAGTGACTTTATAGTCCACAAAGCACTGATAGCAGCCCAGACTGGTGCTGCACAGCAGGCTAACGCACACAAGCCTCAAAGCAGATGTGCACATTTTCATCCACCTGGACACAGCACACTTAAGGAACCACACAAATAGCCTTTTGCAAATACACACTTTTCACTGCTCAGAACAAGTAACCTAGCTTTGTTAGTTTATTTGTTTATACTAAGGCTCGTCATCTATGCGTTAACGTGGCTTTTACAGTAACGACTATAATGTGTTGACGTACGATGACGTCAGCGCACGTCGGCTCGTCTCTGCGCCGTGGTGCCAGGAAATTCCGTCCATCGTGGCTACACACACACACACACACACACGTATGCGACGCGTGTCTGCACAGGGAATAACAGGTGTCAGGCAAGTGAAACTAAAATATTTATATTTTAGTATAAAATGTAGTGATATAATTTTCAGTCAGTAACGATATCAGAATATCGCAGTGAGGTTAATGTTTGTTCCTGAGACTGCGCTGTTTCTGCATTGAAGACAAAGTTAGTCGACACAAGTTCTCCACAGTAACAACAAAGCTACTATATATATGCAATAGCCTGGAAGCGCATGTTTCTCAGCTGTTTGTATGATACTTGCATATGTACATTCATTTACTTCAATTGTTTGCAAAAGTATTTCTTTTCTTTTTTTTTTCTTATTCTCAAGAGCTGTTTTGACACATGTCCAAACATGTTTTGATAGCCGCACAGTTTGACTACAATAAAAATAAATTTTTATAAATTGTATAATTTACAAATGAATAGCTGGTTTTTGAGTGCTTTGAACTTAAATAAGTTATGCACATGTACATGATTTCTGAGTCACAAAATAATATAGTCATCTCTATTCAGTTACATTCTACTGCATTAAAATGATTAACGATAGTGAAACTATAAAACAATACATATATGTATCGTCTTTTATACATATAAAAGACGAACAAGAGTGCACTTAAAATAAATACAACAAGGACAAGTGTGAATACATTTTTTTGTCAAATTTACTTAAATGACATACGTTGACTTAAATATTTTGATGTAATCAGTTCCCAAATGAGTCTTTAGTATTCTGGACTTGTTTGGGTTTACTTTACGAGAAATGTAGAAGTTTCAAGATTTCACATTCCTAGAGATGCCTTAAAAAAATAAAAGATTTGAAAATGTATTTTGAATGCATGTGGAATGCATATGGAATTAAACGTAAGAGTATGAAGGTGTTTTCCTCATATTTACATGTTTGGGTTTGAGAGGGGAGCATCGTAGACTCCTCTGTATACTTCCCTCTATTCTATTGTCTCTAGTCCCCATTTCCTGCTGCCTCAATGCACCACATTTACTGCAGAGCACAGAGATGGAGTGAGCCAAGTAAGGAGGCACGATGGTGTGTGTGTGTGTGTGTGTGTGTGTGTGTGTGTGTGTGTGTATGGGGAGGGGGGTTTGTACAGTACATAGAGGGAAAATGTGGGAAAATGTCGGCAAGAAAACCCAGGAGAAAAAGTCTAGTCTGGTATTGCAGGGGCATGGCCAGACAGAGACAGAGACAGATCAGGAAAGACAAAAAAAAAGAGGGAAAAAGGAACAAAAGGGATGACAAGATCAGTAGAGAAGTGAGCAGCGAGACAGAGGAAGTATACGTGCGACCTGGTGGAGTTTATGAAGGTAGCGGAGGAGAAGAAAATGAACTGAGGAGAAAAAGGAGCGTAAGCGAAGAGAGGACACACAAGTGACACAGGCAGGGGGAGATGAAGAGGGAGCGGGACTACAAATCAAGTCGACTGCCTCATCACATCCTGTAGCCCCCACTCGTCTCCCATCCTCCCCCTCCCCCCGGTCCCTTACTCCCATTGCATCTCCATGGCAACCAGACAGGGTGCCTAATACATGAACTTAATATATTTCCAATGGCAGGGCGAGCTGGGTACTAATGCATTCATCTGTCTCCACACAGACAAGCCAATCAATATAAGGCAAGAGTCTGCTCCAGGACTGTCAAAGTCATAAAACTGGTCAGACGCTCGGGCACGGAAAATCCCAAATATGCTTGTGTGTGTCACTGGAAGTGCATTTCATTGTGGCTATTTTGACACAGCATGTGTGAGGCGGCAAGGGCACTTTGATAAAATGTTTTTCATACATGCCCAGAGGATATGTAAAAATCAAATCAGCTCGCTCGCAGCTTCTAAAAATGTCCAGTTTAAAAGAAACTTGAGAAAAGGATGCATCTTTCATTCAGAAAACAAAACGCGCTTATTGCATGTTACAGTTTTTATTTAAAGAGATGGTGGTTCATACATTGGGCGATAAGTAGGAGATTGCAAATTTAACACCTGTGGTGTCAATCGTGGAATCAGGCATGACACTTTTTTTTTTTTAGAAATGCACACGATATGATAACTTGCTTGAAATATTCATTAATAAACAGATACAGACGGAGCAAGAGGAAAATAGACGTCATCAGGCATGAGGCAGCAACAACTCTCTGATTTTATAAGGCGATATATGTGACGGGGTCACAACCCTCGGCTGTCTTCCTATTGGCCCCTGGTGAGGGCTATGACACAAAGCCAGCCAGTAGGGTTGGCCCCCTGACAGACACTGTGCTGCGCGAGGGGGTCATCATCTTCTGGTCCAGCCTGACAAATCTTGATCATGACATGACAGGTAAACATAGTCACACAGGAGAAAGGAGAAACACGTGGACACCAAGTTGCATTCACAATGTCAGTACAGGAGGGAAAAAAAAGACATTTGTCGTATTAGAAGATTTTGCAACATTCTTCTGTTTTTGCACGTCGAAACTGAATGCAGCCCTGTTCCCGAGGACCTCACCTGTGACCTGCTTTGACCTCACAGGTTAAGGGTCTCAGGGACAGAGGGGCATACTGTGAAAATAAAATAGAGGGTTTTGATAGAGAGCAAGTTTGTGTACCAAGAAACAAACAAACAAAACACAGAGAAATAAAATATAGGAACCGCAGCGTCACTGCACCGAGGCAAAGACATGACCTCATCTGACGTTTGGATTCTGCAGCACCGGCCGGTCTCCTGGTTTTCTGCAGATCAGAGGCAAAAGCGATCAGTTCAATTAAAATATAATCGAGACACATTTGTCAACATCTCATCCACAATAGCCTTTGTTTTTTGCAGAGAAATGCTAAGAAGCATTTTTCACAGCAAGACAAATTCTCTCAGCAATGCAGATGGTCAGAGAAACGCAGTTAACGGAAGTAAAAAAAAACTATGTTGTTAAACGTCAACGGTAAAATCATTACATTAACCTTCACCGAAAACACAACATAAAAATCATAAAAAAGCCATTTATCCACTGTTAGTGATCATTTCTCCCAGGTGCGGCCGATTAACTTGACAAAGTTGCATAAATTATTGCTATTGCTTATAACTTACTAATATTAATACAATTTGTGCTTATTTATATAATATTACATTTGATCAATCTAGTGTTTAAAGCAGGAGGGAATCTGCACTGTCATTTACCTGTTAAGATTAAATTAGTCAGAATAAGATGAACAACAGGTGAACAAGACAATCATAAATGAAATAAAAATAATGTCAACAATAATGTCAAATAGCAACAGTGTGATTTATATGTATTTTGTATTTTGGTGATAAAAAAAAGACAAATTAATTGCGTAGGTTTATTATAAAAACTGACGCCATCCACTGGTAGACAGACAGAATGGCACATACCACCCAGAAGAATGAATATGTTCATATGCTGTGCAAAAGGCACATTAGCACATTTTATGACTCGTCTGTCAACGGAAACATGTTTTGATCACATAAAACACCTGAGTGTGAATGTAAATAAAGGTGCAATGTGGCTGTGTCACATCATGCATCAAACTGAGCCGCATTAATGCATATTAAGTCTTACCCACAGGTTGACTTGACATGTGCTACAGGCCTCGAGATTCTGGAAAAAGATGTTTTGTGATTTTAATGCCGTCTTTGTTAGTGTCGCATGTGACCGTAGCAGCTGGACCGAACAAGAAGGAATAGCAGATATAACATCACCGAGAGATGAATTATAGATTTGTGTGCAGCATTGGTTGTTTTATTTTACTAAGAAAATCATGTCAGCATCAGTAAATCAAAGCTGCGAGTTAATCACACTGAAGCACACTGCGGGAAAGAAATGGAGATTTTTATGTTGAACATATTCATGAAAACTGCAGCAGGAGTAAATGCATATTGTGCAACACTAGCATTTTTCATTGACGTTTTTTTGACAGCTGCTAATTTCACTAATTTGGTTTCCCGGGGTGATCGTTATGTCAGTATGTTTTTTTTAAATTGAAATTTACAAATAAGAGGTGAAAGTGAAGTGAGAATTAAATCAAGGTGCTAATCAAACATGAAATGCAGGCACGACGTGTTGACAACACACCGCCGAGATGCTAATTGAAAGGCTTGTCTGTGTGTACAAACACAGACAGACATGCACACGCACAATTCATGCACAAGTGTAAAAAAAATGTTTTAAATAAAATGCTGAAAAAGTTTTACATACAAATGCATAAATAAAAAAGAAACATAAAATACTTCATGTACATTCATCTTGTGGGCGAAAAGGTTAAAAGGCAGAGAATCACCTTAGAGCCAGTCTCTTCTTTCCTTGTCTTTCCTGGTCAGAGTGAATCTGTGCTCCCTCTCGCCTCTCTCTCTCCCTCTGATGGTCTGTGCCGGGGCCAGACAGAGAGCCCAGCGGCAGGTAGGATACAGACAATAGTATTGATCCCATTATTCTGCTCTCTACCTACCCACCTGACTAACATCGACATCTATACCGCTCCTCACCTTTTGTCTCTGCAGGGCTGCCATCACAAGCACACAGAGCGGCAACGGAGAGAAAAATGAGGAAGAGAGAAAAAGCCTCCTTACTTGTGCATTCACATGCCTGCTTGCACGCCACTGATGACAGACGACACACACACACACAGACACACACACACAAACTCATTTACCCTCCGTGCTGCATTCATTGTCCCCAGTCGTTTCTTTTTGCTTTCATTCATTCCCTACAGTCTCCCTTCTTCCTTTCTCTCGCACTCTTTTGCACTATAGTCATCAACCTCCCATCTCCCTCTTTTTCACGTTTTTTCAAGCCTCACATCTCTGCTAGCCCACTAAACCCACCTCCCCCTACACACACACACACAGACACACGCACGCACACACACTCCAGTCTGTGAGCTACGTGTCTGTGTGTATGTGTGTAAACCAGTGAGAGGAAAGAGGGAGTGAATAAGAGTGCAGCGGCTGCATGTGTGTGTGTTTGTGTGTGTGTCTAAGAAAGAGAAGAACTGTGTGTGTGTATGTGTGTGTTTGTGTGGACCGTGTGCATGTATGGGGGGGGGGGGGGGTAGAGATGGTAGAGAGGCGATCAGAAAGTGGGGGATGGAGGGGGAGGGTCAGAATCTCTAATAGGATGAGAATAGAGAGAAAATATGAAGCCCAGGAGTCTCATGAACCTGAGAGCCCGACATCACTGCCTCCTCCTGCGTGTGCACCAATCATACCATCATCAAATCGATTACAGGATTTATGGGGCAGGCTCAGACACAACTGCAAATTGCTGCTGGAGCGACAACAGACACACGTAATTAACCTATTGTGGAAAACTTCATCAATTGCAAGAAAGCATCTTGATTGTACAGCTCAACAGCAGAGGTGGACAGTGCAAAATAAAGTGCTCACTACATCCCAGTTAATGTATACGCCATAGAAATTGAGGCTGTTTAATCACACTGATACACAGAAACATATGGGGGATGGAGAAATTGCAACAGAATTGACGGAGATGTGTAATTATATTTTTGTGCGCTATTATGTTTTCACACATTCAATATTTCTGCGTGGTTACTTAGTTCAAAAGTCCACAGGCAGTCGGGTTGTAATATTTGTGCTGCTCTCTGAGGACAGAGCGCTGCCGTTGTGTTTGCTGGATAACAGAATCATACGGCCCTGAGGGAAATTCAGAAATGAAAGTAAATCCAATTTAGAGCCACTGATTTGCTGTCTGTTCAGCGGGATGGAGCATAAACACGACACTTGACGTGTAAGCATCATTAATGGCCCTGAAGTGTTGTGACCGTGTTGTCCAACAGAGGATATCGCAGGTGTGTCACACATTTAGTGCAAACAAGGGTAAACTGGCCGAGGAAATAGTTTGTGTGTTGTTGTCCTGAAGAAGCGGCAGAGACTGAGGCCTGTCATCAAACCACCCAGTTGGATATCTAATTAACAAACAAACAATGTTTTCTCCATGAAAAGCAAGAACGGACAAACGTCATATTATAAGAATCTATCAAGACAAACTCATCTTCACTTTTTTTTCAAAAGGTTTTCAGACGAGGCTTCTGAAATGCAAGAAGAGGCTCCAACCATTCAGAAATGTAGGTTACAATAAAGACACTACACTATACAGTCATAATACTCCATGAATATTCATGAGGCATTAACATTGCCTGTGTACTACTCTGTGTTACATCAGCAGCAGGTACTCCAGACACGTACTCTGTATGGCTGAACGTATTCCCGGCTTTGATCCCATTCTGTACAGCTGTCTTATTCACAGCCCTAATGCAACACAGGACTCTTCATGTCCCGCTCTCTTGCTCCAATTGTACTGTAATAGCGTGCCACCTTCATTTGCATAAAAAGACCGTGCTAAATGTGTTTACAATATCTTCTGTGATTTGCATGCTCCATGTTCTGCTCTGTCCATTAGCACTACATTTTGAGCAATACGCGCTTATGCAGCAATCGGGCCCAATGCGTTCATGTCACAAAGACAAATTGTTTGCGCATCTGCAGCGCCAGGATTGCAATTGTGAATAGATGACAGAGTGCAGGAGTCTTCTCTCCACTGTCTGCCCTCTTGCCAGTAGACTTACGTTCGAGCACAGCTGCCCAAGACAGCGGTAAGCTGGACGCCATTTTGCACTACAAACCAAGAAAAGGCAGCTTTCTCTGGTTTGAACACTGACCGAACCTGAGTGATGAATACAGAATGTCACAGGCAGGTGTGTGTGTGTGTGTATGATTGTGTGTGTGTGTGTGTGTGTTGGGGGGGGGGTGCATGTGTGTGCCTGCGGCTGCACTCTGCAGTGCCACTGTGAGACAAAGCACTGGGAGTGCTCTACAGGGATGACATCATCAGTCTGGGATGATGTCTGCCTCGTCTGTCTCCGGACCAGGATGCTCTAGTTTGCTGCTAAATCCCAAGAGACGGCATCATTTTTGGCAACACACATTGACTCGTCACATGTTTTTACAACTTTGTGTATAGACACACACACACACACGCAAAAAAAAGCGTATCATATGATTTATGTATAGGAACCCCTGATGTTTTCATACTGGGAAAGGTTGTGATGGGGTTTTTTTTTTTTTGCATGGTTCCAGCCTTGAAAGACATTTTTTGGAGCGGCATACTTGCACGTAAATGTATGTTAGTATAACAATCTGCTCCCACATATGCAGAGCGTGCAGCATCTGCCAGGGTGGACAGCCAGCCAAGTATAACAGGGCACTGGCATGAAGGCTCTCTGGTTGTGTAGGAGAGAAGGAGGCAGGGCAAGAAAGCCTTTCCTCCTATTCCTGCCCTGCACACCTTGCAGCTGTCAGATTCTCAGAGTGTCTGTATTGGCAGGAGAGCAGCGTTGTGCGGCGGATGATGAAGAACGCTACAACTGACAGCGCAGAATCAGCACAATCCCCCCCTTCCAGGAGAGGTGAAGAGCTGGCTATAACGCACTGCAGATGGCTGCCGTCTCGACCAATAGTCTGGCACGGTGAGGCGAGGGGCGGAGGGCGAGGTTGTGGGGCGAAGATAAATTAGTGTGTGTTTGTGTGGGTCTGCACAAAGTGGCAAAATGGAAGCAACGGTAGTTGGATGTGTGGAAAAGTACCACGTCAAGCAGAGAAGGCTCTTCTCACTATCGTAATACATGCATCACATGGATTACTGCCACCAGCAGACACGCTGGCATGTATTAAATGTCTGTTATGTACGTGTCTTATTGGCTGTGTGCTGAATATTAAAGGAGACAGGTGCAGACAGTGATTTAAATTTCCTTTCTGTGGAAGGGAGGGTGATGTTAAAAGTTGTTATTGAGGTTTCTTGCTTTAAAAAAAGTTGTCATATGTGGCAACATGCAACTGTAACAGCCCTTTTCTCACAGTCCGAAGAAATTAACAAAATAAAAGCTGCCAATTCTCCAATCTAATATATCGTTTCGATAATACCTTATCTGATCCCATAGGGTTCTGTGTCCTCGTATCTGCCACACTCTGAGCCACTGATCGCAAGTCTACGAGCAACAGCCTGACAAAAAATGTCCAGTTGGAGCAACCATTGCTCACGAAATGACAAAAGCTCCTGGAGAAATTCTGAAGGCTCCATAACGACTTTAGTCAAGCGAGCGTATCTGATGAGACCTCGCAAAAGACGCTGCGGCTGAACACGCTCGGGTCGTGTCATTAACCACCAGGAGATCCTCCACTTACCTCTCTGCTGGGGGGCACATTAGACGTAGCAAGAAGTGACTCCGCAGGGAAAGCTAGAAGGTTGTACAGTTATCTCCGTGCTGTTTATTATGCGAAACCATACAACCAACTACCTCACACTGCAGAGCACAGACTGTAGAGCTGCTCTCCAGACAGGATCTTCACCAGCAGGACGCAGGTGTCCATGCACGCACCCCCCCACACCTGTCTGCCTCTGTCTACCAGTCAGACACTTACTTGATGCCTCAGCTGAATGCAGCTCTTAGTGATGTACGCCACACTGTAAAAAATCCTCACTGAATCCTTTATCGAGTGTGGAGATTGAGACATGCTGACAGGAGGCTTTTGATTTTCACTGGTGCTTGCTTTGCTATGCAAAAGAAAGCTTTCCTGCTGTTTGCTCTCCTTTGGTCTTGGTTTCGGGGCAAAGAACTTTTGATTCTCTAACATAACAAAGCATTGCGTCGTCCCCGCTGAGCACAGTTGGTGGTGGGTGTATGTGTGCGTGTGGTAAAGATGAGTTGGACTTTTTGATCAATAAGATTGAAGGGTGGGGTGGGGTGGGGTGGGGGGGGGGCTTTGAATTGACAGGTCTTTGTCGAAGGAGAGTGATGCGATGCCCATGATGCCTCAGACAAGGCTTGATAGAGACTGGATGGAAGAAGATATGAGACTTGATGTAAAGCGTGACAAAGGAAGAGAGCCATGAAAACATATTCTCACACATCCAGGATGCTCATGCAGGTGTGAGTACTACAGGGGCTCTCATGTTCATTCACAGTCTTTCCACACATTTCTAATGGGTTAATGCCCTCTACTGGTGACTGTGCAAACTCCTACTTGGCTACTCTATTTTCTCTCCTTGTCTTTGTGTCTTTCAGTGCCACAGGGACAGAGCAGCACCGACAGCTGTGATATTCTGTCACTGAACAATCAGGGTTTGGCTGCTTTAATATTGACTTTTATAGAAATACACATTCCCTTATCCCAACACATCCCGTCTTTGTCTCCTTCCCTTTAGATATCACCAGCTATCATTGTATCCAAGTTATTATCAAAACATGTTTGCACCTTCAAACACACATTCCACGACAGTCAGCTGTCTGATTCTTCATAATAGCCGACATGATTTCATTGGAGCTAGATGCCGCCTGCCGTAACACTTTCATCACCACCACAGTGGCCGCCATTGTCTAAGTCTGGTTGACTTCTGCTTCACTGTCAAAATGGAATTCCGTTCACGTCAAACACAACATGGAAAAAAACAAACAGAATACAACACTAAAAACCTCCTCCGTAATCTGTGGATCCTCTCTGTTGAAGTCACAGCAGTCGGGTGCTGCAGTACCACGTTTGCTGGCAAGAGGCTGCATTCCAGCAGCTACAGGCCCGGGGTGTTACGTTACTCTGAGCACCCGCGTAACTGGGGCAACCTGATAGGATGTGCACATGTCACTTTCAAGAGTTAAAGTGGCGCCTTATCAAAACAGAAATAAAATAACACGGCGAAAATGACAGGTTTATAGTTGCAAACGTTTGAAAAGGATGAAGTCAAACCCGGGCACAGACCAAAGAGAGCACCTTTCAACCACGGAGGATCAGTGGCTGCACCTAACTGTCGCCAGAGCTCCTGTTCAAATGTGCAACAATGGATCAACGATGTCCACACAACAGACAACAGACACGTAGAAGAAAAAAATTAGATCCAATCTTAAACCTCTTTAAGCAACATGCTGGAGTAACTGTAAAAACTGCAGTTCTCTTTTCCTCCCCAGTACCGAAGTGACCCCCCCTCCATCGCCCCGGTGCTCCCTCTTTTCACTCAGTCAACCTTTCCTCTGTTTCATCCCTCACCGGTCCCCGGTTCCCGCCTCTTACCCTTTTAACCGCCCCCTGTCTTCAACCCCCTCTCCTGCCCGCTGTATGCGCACATGCTGACGGGCCTTCTCTCATACCCAAAAAATCAGCTCGGCAATATTTTCACAGTCAAATCATGCAGAAATGCAGTGTAATAGTGCCAGTGTCAGCTATCCTTCTCTCTCTCTCTCTCTCTCTCTCTCTCTCTCTCTCTCTCTCTCTCTCTCTCTCCACCATGAAGCAGGCCTGTCTGGCTGTCTAAGCAGTGAAAAACTACTCCACGATGACAAACGACTGGGATGATTTATAAATAGCGCGGCCGCGCTACAAGTTGACAAATTCCTCTCACACCTGATCATCGTCCACATACAGTGACTCACACCCGCATTATCACCTAATTGCTGCAGTGTCCTGAAATGCATCTAATTAGATCGCACGCCGACCTGTCTCTGCAATCACATGAGTTCCCATTCAAAGCAGAGGCAGGAGGTGAGAAAATTAACAATGTTGCCTAGGGTGATGAAAGATAGAAAATAACTGTACACCTAGGTTTTCATGAAGCCAATCTACTGGGCCAAGTTTTCATGTCGTTGAATTAAACATGAAAACAACACTTCTGCCATGCTCTGACTTTGCAGCAGTGCACGTAACACTGCTGACTGAAGGCAGCATCTCTGGATACTTTTGCAGTGTGAGCAACAGAGGAGTGTAATGTTCTGATCTGCTGAAATATGCATGTGTTTTCTCCCAGGTGAGAGCAATCCTCTATCCTATACTAATCTGCTTTGGCTGACGCCAGCCTCACATACCAAGATGGCAAAATGAATGTTGCCATGGGAACCTTTTGCCTGGCAACCCCAACAGCCTGGCAACTAGCCAAACTGTTGCTATGGCACAAGTGTCAATCTCCGTAAACCGGGATTGGTGTGTTCCTGGCCTTGCGAAGCTCCTCCTCCACAAAGTTTCCAATCAGATGCACGATGGTAGAACGTGACGGTTTAGAAACTGTTAAGTTTTACAGCGGTGGAGGTGTTTATGTGATGGTGGTGGGTGTGAGTGTGGAGAAATACACTGATTGGTGTATTGTATTTTACCATTAGAATCACAGACACAACAGCATCTGATTATATATTTATATAAAAAGGATTTATTTTAGAAATACCATCATTCAGTTTTTTACTTTAGCACAAGTAAAAACTAATTTTAGGCAGTTAGACTAATTTTATTAAGTTGTCTGTGCGTCAGCATCATTAAACTAGATAGATTTTTAAATATGATATTTGATAACTTTCATTATTTTGAGATTACTCCCTTGTCAGATTGTGTCAGATTAGGTCAAGTGCCCCCACCCACACACACACACACACACACACAAAGGGTGAGAGGGACACAAGCAGGCCAAGAGGTCACAGGTTCAGTCTCTACCACAGCTGAAGTGTCACTGGAAAAGAAACTATACATATACAGTTTCTATTCCGGCGACTCTAGAGAACGGTATCAGCTCAGAAATAGAACGCTAGACGGTTTCAGGGAAAGATATTATTCACAGCAGTGTAAGATAAATTCTTTAGATAAACATTTGAGGTTATTTAAACCTCGATATCTGAAAGCAATCTCAGGGCACACATGCATTCTGCAGTGTGGACAAAGCGATGCACCAGCTTGGAGCGCTAAGCCTCCTGCTCCGGTTTGATAAATATAACTTCAAAAGAAGCAGCCAAACAGCTTTAGCTGGCCGGCTGCACAATGAGAATAATAACTCCCCACCCCCTGGGAGCTCCAACCTAGTTCATTTACCCTTGCAGAGCGCTGCCATGTCTGTATGTGCACATGTGTCTTTGTTTCACGGCGAGCCTGTCGGAGGCTCCCCAGCTTCTGCTCTGAACAAAGCGGATGTATAGAAGAACCTTTTGGACCTCATTTTTACAGAGGAACCCCCCCCGCCCCCCCAACTCCCTTCTATTTGCCCCTCACATGTAATGCCTGATTGACCACAGCACCCCTTAAAGAGGTCAAAGGGCAGACAAAACAGTCTGGTGTCATGGCAACCTGTGTACCACCAACCAGAATAGTCAGGGGGAGAGTGATGAGGGGGAGCGGGGGGCACAGGGGATCAAATGAGCTGTCAGTTGAACCTATAAGAATGCTGCCTTGTGTGAAGGCTAATATGTGTGCCACTTGCAAACGCAAACAGACACACACACACACACACTCTCTCTGTCACACACACACCTGCCCTATGAAAAGGACCTTTCTAATTTGCACTCCAGAATAATCCAGCCAAATCCCTCAGTGCAATACACTTAAGCGTAGTGCCTATCAGAGTATATCGTATTGGCGAGTTGGCGTTCGTGTTGCAGTGATGTGTGTTCGTTGTTGCTACATGTGCACACTTGTGAGTGTGTTGTTTGTGTGCAAGGGAGACACTCCTGTGTAAAAGCTTCTTTGTGACCGCTCGATGCAGTGGCAGTGTGTATGTGATGGGGGGGAGGGTGGGGCCAACGGATAAATGGGAAGCAAATGCATTCAGATCAATACTAAGCTGAGAGGGCGTGAGTGGGGTTGAGAAGAATGGGTGGACGGTGGTGAGTAGAGAGGGAGGGTCCACACAGGGACTGATTAATCATTCCTGTATTGTTATTGACTTTCTGTTAAAGGGGGTGAGTCACACTCTGAATTATGTGCTTATGTGTGTGTGTGTGTGTGTGTTGTACTGTACAAAATCATCAATTACAGACGCAGACTTCCTAAAGGTGTGGGACTGTTGCCCGTTCAGTTGTGCCCTGGCTTCCTTTTCCAGGCGCAGCCCATATTTCCAACTTTCAGGCGGTTACTTTGCATATTCAGCACAATAACCGTGAAGGATTTAATTATTCATGTTTTGTAAAACGAAGCAAATTCGCCGTTCCATTTTGAACAGGGACAGGGAAGCAAAGGAGGCGAACAGGAAATCCCCTGCGAGGAGTTAATGAGGAGCTGACGACTGAACAGACACAACAGAGAGGGAGGGGAAGGAGGGAGGGAGACCGATGGAGGTGGAGGAGGGGAGACCTTGCCCTGACAGCTGACCCCACTGGCTGTGACCTTGTTCATTGTCTGAAAGGGCAGACAGTGGGCACACCTGAGCGCACGTCACGTGTGCCTCTCTGCAGCTGGTTCTATTCAAGCAGCCAGAACCAAACGCAAACCCCCAATTAAATAAAATCACACTGGCATAATTAGTTCATAGTTATCACAGCATGACACCGACTTCAGACATCGCCGAAGGCAGCGTGTTCCGCTCATTACGACTCTTTTAAAAACAACAACTTATCGGACGACTTATCAGACGACTTGTCAGAGGACGGTGGGCCGAGCTAGCTGAATGAAAACCCCATTCAGGTTTACCTTGAACTTGAACAATGAGTCTGGTGTTTGTGCTGGGGCCACTTCCTGACCCTTCCATCGCTCTGTGGGAGCAGCCAACCACAGCCTCTCCTTTCATCTTACAGATGTGACCCTGACAACCCACGCTGACCAAAGAACAGCCGGCAAAGGCAAGTTTCACCTCCACTCTCGACTTCTCGGGCCTTAACTTTCAGGTTTATGATGTATGATATACTCACATATGATGATTACATGAATTTTATGGACCATCACAAGTTGATTCTAACCGTTATTTATTTTCTATTGCAGATGAGGTTCATTACCTGGTTGTTCACTGAGACAGACAGGACAAATAGTTTTACCTCCTCCTACCCTCCTTTTATTTTATAATAAAGTTCAATAAATGAATAATTAAGATATAAAATGACATGAACTGAGAAAACGCCATCAATTTGTAGTTGATGGTAGCCAGCGTCTAACCTGTTCATCCTCCTCAGACACTCTCTCTGGCTCTCTACCATTCAGACGGCCCGTGTCTTTACACCTTCATCTATCTGATCGCCTCTTTCTTCACACTGTATCTCCTCCTCTCTGTCTGGCACCACAGAGCTGGCATACTTGAGGGTGTCGCTGTGTGCGACGCGGGCAGATAAATACCTCCGAGGCCACAAATACAGAGCTATCAATATGTCGCCAGAGGTACTGACAAATCGGTTGATCTATAAACCTCTCTAATTTTTAAGGCTATATCTGATTGATAATTTCAACCTATGTCAATGAAAGACAACAAAATAACAAATACCCAACCACAATTTGAATTCATTAAAAAAATGTACCTATCAATGGAAAATGCTTATGTTTTATATTATATATATAAAAATCTTAAACAAGCTGACTACAAACAGATGAGGTTTATATCTCTTTGATTCTTGTCCTGGTTTTACCAAACGTTACAATCCCAAA
Organism: Trinectes maculatus; assembly: GCA_016785345.1. Classification (NCBI taxonomy): domain Eukaryota; kingdom Metazoa; phylum Chordata; class Actinopteri; order Pleuronectiformes; family Achiridae; genus Trinectes; species Trinectes maculatus. The sequence goes on from JAFBJQ010001385.1 coordinate 338,036, forward strand.
ATGTGATGTTTCTGCGGACAGTAATAGTGTCGACGGGTGGTGACTATTTTCTGCTGCACAGTTGAACTAACTCATGAAAAGATGTGAACAGAACATTGCCTCATGACACCGTCAAATCCCATTCCCCAGGAGCCTGTTTCATAACTCATACATGAATGATGTGCTGACACGGACATGAGGCCAGCAGGAGAAAGCAGTGTACTGGAACTATGCATTTTCCATATCGCTCACTTTTTTTTTTTTTACCAAGCCCCCAACTTGTGCGTCCCCTAATATGTCTGTGAGACATCTAATGAGCCTGAGAGGAGAGAGTGAGGATCAAAAGTTGAGACAGATCACCCCCCAAAAAAATACACCAGTAATGAGAAAGCGTTAAGAATGTTATGATAAAGATGGCGATTAAATGCAATGATGGCGTGGCAGAGGGAGACAAAAGACACAGGCGTGGTGGGGAGAGGAGAAAAGACAGGATTGAGATAGCTTGGCGGTAAGAGGCAACGCTGTGACCTACTAATGCAGAACTGAGGAATTCTCACTGCTGACTCCAAACACATTCCTGCAGCCTACAAGCATTAACCCCCACCTCACCACCTCTGCCTCCATCTGAGGCAGCCACCTGGTCCCGACGCCAGGAAACTATTCATCGATATCAACTTGGAGCTGGAGAGCGGCGATACACACGCGCACGCAAAAAATACATCTCAGCATGGTGTGCATGGTTACTGTGGGCATAACAACAAGATGTACTTTATACCTCAGTGCCCTGAAATGATGTAATGATGTAATATCATGCAAAATCAGTTTGCACAGTGTCTTCTATATTCGTAGATACCTTAGCCACTGTATGACCTGATACAGGTCAACACATACATACACACACACTTCTTAGATTTTTTTCTAGAAACTACAGTATGTATTAGTGACTGTGTTTCTATATCTCTAAAATATCTCTGGCATTTCAGTTTTGCAATATTAGTTCATATTTGTTTGACTCTACATAATCTCTTCTGTACAGTATCCACTGTATACATGAAGTTATATTTACTTCAAGCCTAAGAAGAGCAGTATTAGCAGTACTGATGTGTGATATGTATATATAACATTTTATATTACATATATAATATTTTATTTATATAATAATGTTGTATTATTTTTATATAATAATAATAATATTATTATTTATACATTATCACGTGAAAGTGTGTTATTGTAGTTGTCATGTTTGTTCAGACATGAATTCATTGGTAATTGAGGCTGTCATATAAAGGTAGTGGAATGAAAAGTAAATTTTCCAAACAATAAAATTCTATACTTATACAGTGACAACATACAGCATCGTCCATAATCAATCATCACACAATATAGCGACTGTATTGTCTAGCTTTTGAACTAAGCTAGACAATACAGTGCTGCTTACTGTGCAGCACTGAGAGACATCAGTCAGTGCCACGCTTCTAGAGCAGGTATGGTATCGAGACGCAGCTCTTTCAGCCCCATGTCCTGCAGAAGGCAGAGAAACATGAATGCAACTGGAACACTGAGTCCAAAGGGAATCACTCTCACTCCGACCGCGAGAGAGTATAAGGACATCCACTGCTGTCACATGGTGCTGTGCTTTCTCTCCACGCTGGACCTGCCACTTGTTGTGTGTGTGTGGCCCTTTTTGCCATCTCTCACTTCAGAACTACATAATTGATAGTGAAGGTCGAGTTATGCTTTATAAAGTGCCACACATTAACACTTTCCTCTGCAGTCTGAAGTTTAGGAATGCTGGGATCAGTGAGTGGAGCCTTTAAGACGAAGACTAACCCATACAATCATTGTCTGCACAATAAGCCAAGGTAATTCATTATTTCTGCTCAGGTTTTCAGTGTTATTTCACAGAGACGCTGTGGAGACGACGTACTGAATGTCTTTAAATGTTATTATACTAGGGACAATCAATAGGCTTTGTTGACTGTAGGCTTTCTGATTCTCTGTTTTCATTTTTGTAAAAATAAACTGTGAAACATTTGAGTCACAAAATTTGGCAAACCACAGATACTGTATTTGAACCAAACAATAAAAATAGTCTTGATTTGTACTTGATTAAGAATATTTCATGGAGTTTGTCACTAGCTCAGCATTGGAAGTTTCGAAACAAGCTGTGTGATATTAAAATATACAGGAAAAAAGTCTGTAATAGGACAGCTATCACCTAATTGCATTAAATGGCAGTACACTTTCAGTAATGCAGGATGAAATGCCACATTGAGCTTCTAGTGCTGTGCAACATCACACCAACATCACATCGCTATGTTTTTTTTTTCTTTTGCATGAAACCATCTTAATATATAATTTTAAATACTTAGATTCTCTTTGTCACTCGTCTTATGAATTGATAACACTCAACTCAACTACCAAGTTCACTGGCAATACAGAAGCTGTTGGCGTTTTCATACACCACTGGTCTGTAACATTGTGTAAAGTGCTGTGCTGTGTTCAGTTCGATCACCTTCACCAATCATCCGCTTAAAAATAAATGTGTTTCACTGTACCTTTACAAGCCTGTCTAAATTACAGAGTCTACAGAGCAGACCAGCCAGTGATCACCGAGGTCAGCTCACGGGTTCTTAGGTTCCAGTACTAGTCTTGAGTTAAACCTGCATCCAGACACCAAACATTTACCATATCAAATCTACCATCATCCTCGCAGTGCATGCTGTGATCCTGTGTTAAGTGAAACCTTATTTCTGCCCTTTGCCAAATGGCACTCCCTGGCATGGAGACAACAGAGGCATTATTGAGTTTGCTTCCAAGGTGCAGTGTATAAGAAGTCGTATCAGGTCTCCTTGGAAAGAGACATACTTGTTAAGGGCATAGAGAGAATGAGAAGAATTTTATATTTTATATATATATATATATATATATATATATATATATACATACTCACACACACACACACACACACACATATATATAAAACGGCATGGAGACAACAGAGGCATTATTGAGTTTGCTTCCAGGGTGCAGTGTATAAGAAGTCGTATCAGGTCTCCTTGGAAAGAGACATACTTGTTAAGGGCATAGAGAGAATGAGAAGAATTTTATATTTTATATATATATATATATATATATATATATATATATACATACACACACACACACACACACACACACATATATATAAAACCTACGCTAGGGACAACACTAACCTGTCTTGCCCCTGTTGTTTAATATTGACAAGGAAATACACAAAGCATAACAGGTACTGAGACAAGGAAGTTAGGAGTTGTAGGACAGTGAGAGACATACAGAAGAGGCTTAGTGGTGTGCAGTGTAACAGGGACACAAAGTGAGACCACAAAACAAACAGTGAGGGGAAGTAGGGGGTGGGACATGTCAAATCCAGAGCCAAGACAGTGATGCCAAATAATTCAAATACTTGTCATCTTTCTAATATCTCCATATCAGCTGCAGTCAGCGACAAGAACTGGGTCGAATGCATTCTCCTCACCTCAACGCATACTCTGATACTGTGCATGAAACGATTTACAAAGAAAGTGAATGACGCATAATAATGGCACAAAAGTGAGTGCCCCAACCCACTTCTTCCTTCCCCTTCGTCCACACAACTGGGCCCCAAGATCAGCCTGAGCCTTTGACTAACAGCGAGTTTGTGTTCAAGCTCGAGCTCTTTCAGCAAACATTCATATTCTGTTGAGGGAATGTGGGATAAAAAAAAAGGCATGGCTGGATTACAGGAGAAGCGTGGCGACAGGGGAAATATTCCAGTGGGAGTGGGAGGAAGGAAAATGACTTTAGGTACACAAACCAGCAGAAACCAAACCAAAGCTGAAAACATTCATCAGGCTGAGACAGACAGCAAACACATCAGAGGAAGAAATAATATATGTACATGATTACTTTTCTGATATAATAAAAGCTCATGAGCGATATAAAGAAGACAAGAGAACGGCAGCATATGTTGCATAAATCTTTTTCCTTTTCTTTTTTTTTTTTACCTTTTCCTGTGCTTCTGTCCCAGATACCAACTTGAATCCTTGTTTCCGTTCCCTCTCGCTCACTCTTGAGTTGGTGCTTTCCCTCTTGACTTGCAGCCCTGCATCTCCATTTCATTCCAGCCTCGCCGCATTATAGACACTGCTGCCTCATCACCCCTTCCACGGACACAGTCTCTCTTCTCCTCACCCCTCCACGCTCAGGGCTCTGAGGGGGAAACATGCCTTATGGACAAAGGAAATCAACGGCGTGAGGAAAAGCACCAGTGGCAAAGGCAGGCAGACAAAGTCACCAGCAGTAAAGTGAGAGGCAGGAGGAGCTGATGGTGCTGCTGCTCTGTTTGTGGTCAGGAGAGCATGTGCTGGAGCTGCATGGAGCTGGATCCACCATACGCTGTACAGGGAAACGCACTGAAGTCTCAATGGTGCAGAGAGCTGAGGAAAACGGAGAATGCAAGAGAAGGAGGGATATGGCATCAGTCATGTATATCTATGTGTGCGCGTGTGTATGAGGGAGGGAGGGAGGGAGAGAGAGAGAGAGAGGGACTGGAGAGATTGAAAGAAAGGAAGGTGGGAGGGAGCACACAGAGAGAGGGAAAAGGGGAGGAGACTTTTTTCCCCAGTTTCTCTCCGTTTTCCTGTTCACAATTTTCTTTAATTTCCTCCTTTTTCATGAAACGATCATTGTACCGTCGCTATGCACACAACTGCTTTGTCAGCGGGTCGTTATTCTACCTTCCCATGACTGTTTTCCCATTGTCACATTCCCCTTTGTTGAAACCAGCTGTGTCTTTAAGCCTGTGCACTTGAACTGCGAGTGCTTTTCTTTCTCAGTGTACTTCCCCTCTGATGGCCCCCCAGCACACAGGAAAGAGAGACACAGTGTGCAGAGAGAGAGAGAGAGAGAGAGAGAGAGAGAGAGAGAGAAGGACAGAGGGGCAAAAAGGGTCAGAGAGAGAAATGTATATGGGGGAGGGGAAGGTTTTGTAAATGGTAATTTCAAGGCTACAGGAGACCTGGAAATCAGTTCAAGAAATATATAAGCTGAACAACATGTACATATGAAAACGATACATTCTTTAGAAAACATGTTCTTATGTGTAAATATTAAAGGGATGCATTGTGTGGAGGAAAGGTAAAGCTGTTGAATTAGCGATGTGATATGGGCATACTTCATGGCTAAAAAGTACGCCCATATGTTTGTAACATCATGAAAGCACACAAACGAAAGTGCAAGGCTAAGGTCAGACCATTAAACGGCCTACCATATCTGCACAAAATCTCCATGGCAACCGCTGACATGCAGGTGAAATGTTTCAAAGAAGAAAAGAAAGAAAGAAAGAAAGAAAGAAAGAAAGAAAAAAAGAAAGAAAAAAAGAAAGAGTGGGCAGTGCGCTCACCTTGACTGATTTAATTGTTGAGACAGCAGTGGGGGGAGGCAGAGGGGAGGCAGGAGCTCAGACGGGATTCGATTGTAGGCCAGCAGGGGCACACGGTAAACTGAACCACCCGACGCCTCTCACAGCTCAGACCTGCATATGTTAAATTGTTTAACATTATACAAGGAGCCCCTTGACATTTCTGCTGTGCCAGAGTTCACACAGTCAACTTTACTTTGATGACTCCATCTCTCAAAATGAGTCATTTGTATCTATAGAAAAATAACATAGCATGTATTCAAAACAAAACAAATAAAAATAAGGGGATATATGGAAGAATGCTTATAACAGGTCTGACAGAACTATGTAATTTAGTTTTAATTACAGAGACACAGACACAGTGTTCATTTAGTCCAGTGAGCCAGCCTAGTAAAAATTCTAGGCTTATGTATCTACAGACAAGTGTATACATCAACAAACATTGACAATTAGGACTGAAATTATACACTGAATTGATATTTATTTTATATTTTTCCTAAAAATGGTTAGGAGAGGAAAAAAATCAGTGCTGGTAAATCCCAGAATTTGGGTGTACTTTGCATTCACGTTTCAAACAACTCGAGCTGAGCTGGGACGAGAAAAGGGGAATTCTGGGTGGTTAATCTTTTTGTATTATATTTAAACGCTATAGGGCAGACGTTTGGGAAGAGCAGGAAATAACTGGAACGTTCATCCTCTCAAACTTTGTTGAATTTTTATACACACACACACACACACACACACACACACACACACGCACACGCACACGCACACGCACACGCACACGCACACGCACACGCACACGCACACACACACACACACACACACACACACACACACACATATATATATATATATATATATTACAAAGCGTTTATTATTTTTTGTTTTACTGTTTATTCTCAATGCACTTAGTTAGCAATGTAACTTATTCTGTGTTTAGTCTAATCATGTGAACTAAGAAGAGGAACTGAAATATGGTCTATTAAAAAGTCAAAAACAAAATAAATCTAGAGAGAATCAGCTTTCCCATTGATTTATCTTGTCTAGCCCTTAGATCACCAGGACATAAGGGTGGCTGTAAGGCAATCTTTTCTACAGAGAGAAAATAAGGGGAGATATGTCAACAACACATGTATGGCAATTGAATCATTAGGGGCCACTTGAAAAACCGAGGAAAGGCTGGGAGACTCTTTCCTGAAAATAAATAAAATCTAAGCGTAAAGTTTGAGGAGGAAAAAAACAAGCCATTATAGTGTTGTTTATTCTAGATTTTATGTAAACAGAGTTACTGCTATTGAGAGCTTAAATTGCAGGGGCCCACTGTTTAAAGTCAATATGGCCAAACTGATATGGCACACAATTATATTACTGTGTGAGAGGAGATCTTACTACCGAGAAGTCGCAGGTTCAAACCTCTTCAGGCCCTACTACTACTACTACTTCTTCTTACTGCTATCTTCCTTACTATTATTTTGCTTTCTACTTAGGCACTACATCTACTACTTTTACACTAACACTACTACTGACTTGCCAACTACTATTTTTACTTTCCACTATAGTCACTACTTCTACTACTTTTACACCGACACTCCTACAAACTACTTACATGCTTACTGGTATTTTTACTACTACTATTACTACTACTAATTACTTAACTGCAACTATTTTTACGTTCTACTTCACTCCTAGTCTGTGCTCAGCAAAGCCTCCTGCCGCTGAAGATCAAAAAAATTAAACTAGTATGACAGTTTTTGCATAAATGCAGCTTGTTTACCAGGTGGGCTTTCCAGCATTTCCTACACTGATACCCACTCTCTCTCTGTCTCAGATAGAGTTACACTGCCACTCAGTGATCACTTGATCCCATTCACCTGTTCAACTGTTACCACTGACATTAATTCATTTTTCTGACATTTTATCAACAAAATATTGTTATACTGAGTAAATTCATGCAGATCATCATTTTGATGTTTGACCTATCAGGAAATGAGCTACACTGACACTACTACTGACTACTTGCTTGCTTACTACTATTTTACTTCCTACTATAGACAATACTACTGACTTACCACCTCAAATGTGGGAAGCTTTATTGACAGCAATTAGCTGGAGAATAGTTTCCCTCAAGAGGTGGTGGACACTAAATATGGAGCTCCAAGAGAATGAATGTTGATTTTATATTCATCAAGTGGTAAAAACATGATCCCAAATCAATTCTAACACAGCTCTGTGTCAGCCTGAGGTATAATTTAGCTGCAAGTCAGTCGTGTGAGCTTAAAAAAAAAATCTGTTATGTTGACATACATTTCCTGCTGTTTCAGAGTGGCCAACAATGTATGAATGAATAAAGGTTTCAGGTAAGGGTGTCTATGTTGGCCTGTTTTTAAAGCTGATTTATTTATGGTGAGTGGTTGATGGCCCCTCTGTGTTTCCCCTTACATCTTCTCATGAAACATCATGAATCCCTGGATTATTCCCTGACCACTCTAAGGGTTCAGGTTGAGGGCTGCTGCTGTAGAGTAGCTCATGCAGCAGGTTAAGGTGAATTCATCATCTTTAATTGAGCATTGGGGTATTTACTGCTTTCCAAAAGAGCAAATAAACAAATGAAAGTGATTACCCTCATTTTGTTTCTTTAAAAAGAAACAAAAAAGCATGGGAAATGTTGATAAAAAGCTTCATGTTGGTAAGAGGCACAGAGCTAAAAAAAAAAAGGGCAACTTTTCCAATCTAAAAAGAGCACTGGTCTAATGCATAGCAAATACAAATAGGTATCGACCCACTGAGAGGTGGAGAGGACGAGGAGGAGGAGAGGGGGAGTGGGGGGGTTGGATAGAAAGGTCAAAAGAGGTGTGCGCTGCATTTGCTCATACCTTTGTTAAAATACGTTCCATTACTGGAGGGAGGGGGACTGGATGCCACGAGAAACACTTCTCTCTCTTAATGCAGACAAACTATCCCCCAGCCCAAGGACAATCATTACCTGAGGGGGAAGAGGCAGCATGTGTGTTAGGGGAAGAGATGCTTATACTGGCGCTGATCTTGAAAGGGCCTGGCCGATCGATCGCATTAAGCTCCCTGCGAAAGAGAAAAATCAATATGTTTTTAAAGGCGTAGCAGACTACTTGTGGTGTATGCGTGTGGGCATCAATGATACCACCAGACGTGTTCAGAGACCCTGCTACAGAGTGGGAAAAAAAAGAGAGAACACATTTCGAGGTCAAGTGGTTTCATTTCCAATCCTTTTCAACAAAAAACATATTACTTCTGAGGAAATATCCACATGAAAAGTGTGCATTTTTTGTATGAAGTGTAGGTTTTTCTTCCTATTATTGTAGCAGAAACTTGCAAGTGTCTGAGGAGCACGAACGACATACTGACAAAGAAAATCAATAGTTTTCGATGGAAAAAGTTGTGCAAAGGCTCTTGGCTTTGACTCGCAGCATCAGGATTAGAAGGAAAGAACGAACGACCTTTGACTCTTTGAGAAAATTAATTGCTTGTTTAAAGACAGTGTAGTGCAATCAGTCTTATAGCTAAGAGCAGGAACTGCCTTAGCTATAAGAGAAGAGTGGGAAGAGGGTCAGCAAGAATAAGACTGGAAAAGAGACAGAAGCAGAAGACAGAGAAGGCAGTTGTCAAAACAATGCTAATAAATACAAAAGACACACGTCAACACTTTCTACTTCTCTCTGTGCATCGCCCTCATGTCTTTCTCTGTCTATTTCTATCTCCCTCTCACACACTCTGTGCAATAATTTACTCATGAGCTGGCATCTGGGGCAGAGGAGCGTGATCCTGTGGAAACAGTAGTGAAGGAAAATCCACACAGATCTGACAATAAGAGAAATGAGTTGACGTAAATGGGACGCACACCAGAGACAGAGAACATACAGAAGAATAAACAAGAAAATAATTATTGTTTCTCACATAAAAATGATGAGATATACTGAGAAATAACAGTTGGCTGATTACTTAGGATCATCAATGTTTATAAAAAATTGACAGTTAGCCTTTTGCTCTTGCTGCTGCTGCTATACATGTTAAAATAAAATTAGGCCTAAATGACAGCATTTCATTAAAGAGATGTAAATACAGCCCTGATGGATGTGATTACACTGAGGATAAGAACACATCTGATGAATCGCATGATAAAGAAGATGGGGCAATCATGGGGCAATAAAGAAAGAGAAAAGCAGTGGAGTTTCTGCTGTGGTTCACTAGGTGTTTTGCTACTTTAATGCTCTCTAGTGGTCACAAAGAGAAACAAACACTGTCTGATTTGTATAGTACTTGTTTTTTTCTTAATAGAAAAAATTAAGTAGACTTGATCATTCAAATTTAAATAAAACACAGAAATTTCAAAACCTATAATGGAGTAATTTTACACTGTGGTTTTCTTCATTTCCCTCTCTGACTGACACAGGTAGGTTGGGGTGAAAACTACGTTAAAGATCAGAAAGCGAAAAACAAACCTGCAAGCAGCAGAGGCAGGGAGCTGGCTGGTCTGTGGATTCTACCTCAGGGATGAAACGTGGGTGGAGGACGGGGAGCAAAGCAGGAGAAACCTGAGGTTTGAACATCAGCGAGGGAGAAAGTAATTCCAAAACACAAAAACTCAGGTAAGATGTGTAGACAAAAAAAGTTGTAGTTGAGCTCTATCACGGGACACAGAATCACATGGCAGAGTAATGGAGTGAAGACCAGGCTCACTGGAGATGACCTGAGTGGAATCAGGTGTGTGTCATCTGCCTATAGCCTATACTAGTATATATTAATACATGTTTAGTATTTTATACAGACAGAGACTGGTGTGATGTACTTCCTAACAATATATTGGTACTACAACCAAATAACCAAACAATAAATAATTTTTACATTGTAGTGCCACTACCAGTTATTGATGGAAATGATCCTGGTGCATGATGGGTACTGTCCTGTTTTCTGACCACACACTCCTACTGTGGCAACTTTCTATTATTATTAGTGTTGATACAATTAGTTGGTAAACAATTAAATAGCCGTTAATTAACGACAGTCTGACTGTCGTCTCCCAGATTCGGGCAGTGCTTTAAAAAGAACCACAGAGTTATAGTAAGACAAACCACAAATGATGACACGAGACTCCACTAAAGGGGACACACGCTGTGTGAAATCCCCACACCCAGCTCTTCACATCGGCTGCCCATGTTTGGGCCTGGGCGGGGCCTCGCTCCGACGCGGGACCAGTCAGCGCTTACTGACGCCGCTGATTACAGGAAGTGAGTCACACTGACGGTAAGGTTACGTCTCTGTTGCAGCAGTGGAGAGAACAAGGAAGCAACATGTGCTGCTCACAATAACTGTTCATAATAACTCTCCAACTCGTCAGCAGCCACGACACCGAGACGAGGACACGCACCGACCGCACAGCAAACCACACAGCGGACAGGACACGGCCCATACCTGTAAGTACCATTCGCCTTTTCTGTTCCTTGTTTTCATTTTCAACATTTTTTTGTTTATTGTACCAGTGAAAGGAAATTTGTCACTGGCGCTTCGTTAGAACGATGTTGTTTGCCATTGTTTAATTCATTAACTTTTATGTTTTTTCTTTATTTTATTTTAGGGGTGTTTACGCTTGTGTTTGATCAGTGTTACATTTTTAACTTAATTTATTTTGACTGGTTTATGTTTTTCAGTAGCTTTTCACCACTGATAATTTTTACATTATGGCCATTTGATATCCCTCTAAGAACTATACACACGCATAGACTGTAAACAGTTTTACTTAGCTTTGTGTAGCAGAGGCTAATTATAGATTAACTTCTCCTCCTACAGTCCTCTGTAGGTCTGTTTCTGCTAACTTTCTGTGTTTCCACCGCGGAGTTTCCGCCTAGTTAGAAAACCCGAGTGCGCTGTTTCCAGTAACGAGTTATAGTTTCCCCTATCACTGCAGAAAGACACAGATGAGAGGGCGGTGAATGACGAGGATATGACTTTTCTTTGTTCTGGTCGTCATAGACATCAGCGCGTGTCCACCGTGGCTCATTGGCTCGCGCGGTTGTGTTTGCTCTTGGTTGTTGTGTCTTCTTTCACGTAGACGCAAAGGCTACTTTCATTATCACCCAACACTGACTTTGTGTGAAACCAGGACAGGGAACCTCTGTCGGTTTCATTTGGAAACCCCTGTTCAGACCTGGACACAAGGACTGTGATGTGACACGTCTGTTTGGTCTGGTGTGGGAGCCATGTAACGTTCTGGCTGCCTAGGCATCAACATCCATTGAACACACAATAACGTTTTAGCTGTCCTCAGTGTGAAACAGTGAATTAGCAGTATGAGCAGCAGAGGCACATCTCAGCCTCCAAAAGGGTCAAGTTGTTGTCTTTGCACATTAAATCAAAACTGTGCAAGCAGAGTCGGCGATAATGGCAGTCGGTCACTGTTCGGTAAACACAAAGACAGTAAACTCGGCCCCAGCTCTGCTCATCATGACTGGAAGCTTTGCTGCAGAGCCTCTGATTACATCTAAGACAGGGTCAGTAATCAGACACCAGTAGTCAGACCAAACAAACATCACCTATGTGATGTGATTGTGTTTTTACTTCCTCCTGTGAAACAGTCATCATTAAAGTGGCATGATGCAATCCAGTCGAAAACATGACTCACTTTCAGACATGACAACCTGTCTTGGAACACCTGGACGTGCAGATAATAAAAGGTGATTATCAGAACATTTGCATAGAGTTGTTGGATGTTATCCTGCGGCAGTCACGAAACACCAACTCCCTTGGGTGTGAAGAAAAACATTATGATTGCTTCGTAACCATAATGTTTTGATAATCACACAGCTTTTAAAACTGTGTACTGTCTAAAACATGAGTTCATCTTTTCTGGTTACAGCCTCAGAGTCATGACAGTCTTGTTAGTTCTCTGTAACATGAAGCTAATTTTCTTTTATTTTTTGTTTCTTTTAGTGTCAGCTCTTGGAGCTTTACTGTTTTTCAAAATACCCCCTATTGACTCTGTCAGCTATAACACCATTTGTGTTTTGAATTCCTGTGGCCTCTCTAATGCAATAAAAGGAGGAATTCAAGTTCAGTTCTGCTATATTGAAGAAATGTGAACTGGAAAACGTATCATATAAACCTGTGTTTGTCGGTCAGACAAAATGACATCATGCAGGTCAGCATGTTGCAAGATTTATGACCCTTTGCTGATGGAGACCGCTGGAATGGACATTTTGTGGCTGCATGATGGAAAACAAAACATAGTTCCATAAGCCAAGAGGCAAAAACAACATGAAGACTACATGCAATTCGACCCTGTTTACTTCACAGACGCAATAACTGACTGGAATATCAGAGCTGCAGCTTGACCATGTAAACATAAAGATGATGATACACTGATGCTCTCAAAAAAGCATGAACAAAACACATCTGTGAAGGAGTTTAATGTTACTACTACTCTTCCTTGTTGTGTCACAGTGTCATCACTGCTTTTAAGAGAAGGACGTGGCTAAATCTCCCAGAGCATAATAGTAATTTTCTCTCACAACACATGACACAAGACAAATCAATTGTAGGCTTTTACAAGCCACAATAACATATGTGTGACTGCACCTTAAAGTTCAAGGCGTGACTTTCTCATCAGGGACATCAGCATTGAGTTAGCTCGCTACAAAGTTTGACTCCGTGGCTCATTCTGAACACTCTTGTCTCTTCTGGTCGGGCTGACATTGGCACTCAACCCAAACAGACACGCTATCAGTAGATAAACAGCCTAATGCACTCACTGGGTTTTCATGTCAAGGTACCTGCATGTCAGACGACACAGTGCTAGTTTGCATCCTCTTTGCCTGTATACAAACTGTAGCCTTTGCAGAAACAGAGTTTACAGAGTTCAGCTGATGGTAACAAATAGGAGGCTTCACAGGGAAGTTCTGTTATCACTGAAATTCTTGCTCTCCCACATGTTGTCACAGAAACGGAAAGTCACAGTCTGTTACCATGAAACTCAGATCACTCTACTTCTTGGTGCTTTGTGTGTGGGGGAAAGAAGTGATTACAAAGTGATTACATTTTGTGTCACGCTGACACCAGAAAAAACACTGACAAGAAACCGAAAGATGCTTCTTTGTTTCACCGTTTGGACTGATTTTGTTTTTGTTATCTTCTCTTTCTGCAGACGTCATGAAAAGAGAGGTGAAGGCCGGGGTGAACTTCCTCAAACGCCTGGTTGTGGCACGAGGCAAGCTCGACAAGGCCAAAGCAGACTTGTTTGCAGAGAATTTACAGAAACTTTTATGTGACAAATATGATGATCACTGGTACCCTGATTGTCCCAGCAAAGGCCAGGCATACAGGTAATTACCCCAAACTACTAACCAGTGAATGTTAATTACTTCAGAAATAAATAATTAATAGGCTGAGATCGCTGTTATTACAGAAGTTGAGATCCACGTATAAAAACACATGGCCTCAACATTTGATCCTTCACAGATGCATTCGGATAAATAATGGAGTTCTTTGTGACGAAATGGTTCTGAAGGCATGTGAGGAGAGTGAGCTCACCCCCGATGAGCTGGGCCTACCGGCTGAGATCACAGTGTGGATTGACCCACTGGAGGTGTGTGTAAGGTGAGTCATGGGTGACACAGACCATCAGCATCAACCAACAAAGAGGCATTTTTTAGTCTAGTCAAGAATTGCAAATATGCGTCATCATGATGCATCAATACAAATGATGAATAAACAGATGTGAGAAACAAGTAGTGGGAGAATTGATGCCAGTTATATGGTTTTACAACCCCACTCTCTCTTCACAGATCTGGAGAGAACAGCAGGCCATTCACAATAGCCAGTTTTGAAGAGGATGGGGAAGACGAAGAAGCTGTGAAGGGAGAACAGGATGACTCCTCGGTGGATTCAGTAAACCTGGAAACATCAGACTACCACTCTGCTACCTCATCAGATTGCGGCTCCACAGCCTCAAGTGATACAGAGGAGGAGACGAAAGATGGTGAGACGGAGGGTGATCAAGAAAAAGAAGAGAAGAAGGTCGTCAAGGAAGAAGCAGCAGAAGGGGACACCTACACAATGGTGATGGTGCCCAGGATTCGGAAGAAACAGGGAGAAGGACCAAATAAGGTCAAATACGTCAGAAATCTGGTAAGAGATTTTTTTTTAAACACCCACTGTTGCCGTCTCACAGTAAAATAAGGCTGATTAATCCACAGTTGAAAATGTTCCTGGTTATTTTAGGAAATTCAAGAGAAAAGAAAACAATGCTGTATTTGCAACCAGCAGCATCATTTCATTTCCTGTTACTTAGTTTATTTATTTATATACACACACACACACACACATACATACAAACATATGTATACATGTGTGGGTGTGTGTATATAATGTTAAAGCCCCAAAAAAGTATATATTTTTAAAGCCCAGAAAAGTCAACTTCATGTCTATGTTGTGTACAAGCTGTTTCATTTTTATATGAACTTCTGCTACTAAGTTACTCCCCCGTGATAAAGTTTCAGTATTGAATGTTCTACAAAAGAACCACACCAAATTATATTTTATGAAATCTATCCACCAAGCCTGCTAATCTCTTTTTCTCCTTCCACTCATTCCATCCTTTCAGCTCCCTGCTAGCCTTCAGTACTTTTACCACCCTGCACCAGTTTGGCCTTCATACAAGAAAGTCACTCCAGTGTTTCTCACACCAGTGTGTGCACCTCCGGGCCCACCACCAGCACCACCTCCACACCAAGTGTTTGGCTACTACATCTTGCCACAGCCCTCTCCCCAGTTAATTCTGCCCCAGGCCACTCTGCAGCCTTGGGGAGCTGTGAAGGGTTAGACCATCCAGGAATTGTCACAGGAGGATGGATAAAGAATTATAAGTTCCTTCAACTGAGCCATGTCCTCTCAGGTCTCTGAGTCCTGCCAGACTTGGACCAAAAACAACATTTCCATAGCTCTTAGTTATCCCTTGCACAACCTGTAATGATTTATCTGTCCTTTTGAATACTGGTGGCATTGTTATTCTTTGCTTGTACCTATCACAGAGATCCCACTTGAATGAAATCGTTCTTTTTCATCTGTGAGCTCTGCACAGCTGTTTTCTTATGTACTGTACACATTAAGAATGACTTCAGTCACTGGGTGCTTTGACTAACTCAGGGACTCTGCAATATGCTCAATGCCAAATAATTATCTTTTCATTTGTTTTTTTCTATTATGTCTGTTTCTATCAGGTCTCCTATTTGATGTGGTCCTCTGTGTGTGCTTCACTGTAAATCAATGTGAAATGTGATTCAGGGTTTTAATCTCTTGTAGCTTGAGTGGCAATATCTGTATACTAAGAAGAATATTTTAACTAAACTGCTTGTAAATAATAGAGACCATGGACACCAGGTGGACCAATGCACACTTTCTAGTATTACTATTATTTGTTGTAATTTATTTGGCCACCAGTGGATGGCACTCAACTCACAGCGCACACATGAAATTGTACAGTTTTTATTGACAACGGCTACTAAATATTGCAGCTTCACAGAAAATTGGTTTAATTGGCTTGTACGTCCTGCAAAATGCTATCATATGCTTGTTATTTAGTCATTGTTTATGTGTTTGTAAGCTTTTATTGTAAATAACTGTATTCATAAAATCAGATACTCCTTTATATACTCAACACATAACACATTCCACCCGCTGGTTCTTGTATACTTAGATTACATTACTATTTAACGCGTATGTATTTGCTGTTGATCCACAATTGAAGCTCATCTGCTTGCTTAAGCATTGCCCTGCTTTTGCATTTTTAATCAGTCACTTGTTTTTTTTATTGCTGGAGATTAAATCAACCTTTACCTGTCATTTAAAGTGCCATTCGTTTTGTTTACATCTGAAACCCTTCCTAGCAGAGTTGGGTGCAGTGTTGTTAATGTTGGTGGTGTCTCCTGGGGCAAATCACCACTTCATCTTATGCTCTCACTCACAGCTGTGAGGACAGTCATGACTGCCATCAGCAGGATACTGCAGAGGAAGGACTCATCATTTAGCCCAAGGTCATGACACTGTTCCTACTTTAACAGGCCTTGTAAAAAGGGTGAGAGGAGAGCTCGAGCCCCTCTTTTTGCTTGGCCTTGTGAACAAATCACCACTTGAATTCATTAGCAGGAAATGAAAATGTATCTTGTCAAATAGAAAAAATATATAACCTAATAAAGTGGGATATTTTAAAGGGCTTTTCTCTCAGCTAAGTACCCGTTAAATCCGTTTTAAAATGGATGACCAGTGAGTGGAAGCAGTAAGTCATGAGTCATTGCCGGTCTAAGCGAGACATGACCAATTGGTTTGAATAGACCCTAACAAGTTTTGTCAACCACGAGGTGTCACTGCAGCTGGTGGGAAACGCGCGCGCACTAAAAAAAAAAAAAAAAAATCCAGCTGGATTTGCGGATGCATATTCTTTTGTTTTCATAGTTAAACGTTTTCCAGCCCAGAACAGGAAAACAACGATTGATGTGAGATACAAAACAGATTTTTCTTGTAGCATCTTATCTATGAGACATTTTTTTCCACCTTTTTTTCCCCCACAAACTGCGTTTTATCAGATCGGACTGGTCCAGTTCAAATGAAGAAAAACATAAAAGAACATCTTGTTACTTCTCTTAAAGCAGTGGACCTGCAATATTCCAGAGCTTTAATGCGCTGCACGCACACCCACCCACACACATATACACAAAGAATTCCTTTACGGCTGACTGACGCACGCGCCTGAAATTATAACCCATGCAAATAAGAGCGCACATCCCGCTGTCCCGTGTCAAGAAGACGCCAGTGCGCGTGAACACAGCGCGCAGGTCGGCGGCGCTGATGAGGTGATGGTGTAGTGGAGGCAACGTGTTTTCGTAAAGCAGCTACTTCGATGAGCCTGGAACCGAGTGAGCGCACAGACAGGGGACCGAGCAGCGGGCAGCGACGACCGGGGGAGAGGGACCGGCGGGCGGCTCCTCCGCGCCCTGGAGATGGAGATGACGCACCGCGACTCCAAAGTGGACTGCGTAAACTGCGATGGCTTGATCAGTCGAAACGTTGCGGACTCGGCGGAGGTGTCCGTGCCGCTGTCACTGGCCGGGAAGCGGACCACTATGGAGGGAGACGACCTCTACAGGCTGCGGGACAGGAAGGTCTTGCTGGAGGATAAAAAGCGGCTTTGCGCGCTGGCTCTTGGCACCGCTCTGCTCGGTATACTGCTCATGATCATACTGGCCGAGATATGCCCCGTCGTTTATAAACCGGTAGGTGAACGAAATGAACCACGCCGATGTCTAACCTCAACTCACATCCGTAGATTAACAATAATAAACAGAGCGTCAAAGTTTTAATTGTGACGCTATGCCCTTTGTGACACATCGAAACAGCCATCTGCACGTTTACATCATTTACACAGCAGCTAAATCGTAGATATCTCCACATCACATGCTCACGCCGTTGTTATCACTTGAACGCATCATCAAATGATACAGTAATCTTCAGCGTCGCTGGCTTCCTGTTGTCGGTGTTACGCAGTGGAACCAGTGTGTGTTTACTATTGCTCTGTTTCAGCCTCTTCAATAACACTTTCAAATGCTCAAATATACAGATTTCCACTGAGCCTGTGGCAGGAGACATCAACAGGTCGATATTAAACTCTGCTTTCTCCTACTCGGGTCCAATTTGGTAACTAAATTGTCCGTAATTGGTGCAGGAAATAAAAAAACCCACACGCAACTGGCTGTATTTGTTGTCATAACAACTTCCTTGATTAGCAGACAGCACAGGACCCATGCAGCTGAGCAGCAGAATCTGCACCTGGGCTTTGAACCCCCCTGACCTCCTGATTAGTTAGTGCATTTCCAGACACACTATTTGGTAGCACAGCCTCGTGACATTAACATGCAGATCTCAGTGGATAACAATGCCAGGCCACACAATCAACAAATTATTAACTCCCCCTGACTTCCTACAGCACACGCCAGTTCCATGTGGAAAAAAGTTCTCATGCGTGCAGCTAAACATCAGACCACCTCCATGCTGTGAAAGCCAGTGATTGATTACAGTGTCGGACAGCCCCACATTTCTAACTCGCAATCTTTTAGCAAACCTATGGAAATATGGCCCGGACTTCAAAACTGTGCCTGATGCATTATGAGAGGGAGAATTAACAGTGCTGGCATGAGTATGACATTACTATTCCAGTTTACAAATATGAACCAAGAACAGGTGTTGTCTGCTCATTCCCAACAACAGGCATCCGCTTTGGTACCATGGAAATGCTGATGCAGTGGAAAAGTGTTCTGTGCTGCGTTGTATTTTGGAGAGGCTGCTTTGCTGCTTTAACCATAGCTTATATAACTATTGTCAGTGTTCCTCTGTATATGTCATTTGATCAAGTAATGGGTGTAAGCTGCGATGTCCTCCACCCCAGTGAACTGACATGGCTTTTGTCACAGAGGCACTGATGTGATGAATTACAGCATCTTTGCAGAGGGTGGTGGTGCGCAACAGGAATATTACATATTATTTTTAAAGCCACTTTACGGTTTGGAGCTACCCTATCAAAGTCAACGCCAGTCAAGTCAAATTATATTTTCAGCATACCTTTTCATGGTTATGCAGGAAAACAGGGCTATTTCTGGAAGGTTTTTCCACATTTCACCATTTCCCCTGCAGCTAGATTGCTCACAGTACTTCAGGCTATCGTTCCACATCATTTACTGCATAATTAGAGTGTTTGCACGGCCGGTTCAAAAACCTCTATGTCTTAAATTCAGCTGGGCAAGATCCAGAAACTTACCCTTTGACCTGGATGCAACCTAGTGCAGCTTTAGAATCCAAAACAGCATCCGTGCACAGGGGCTGACAAGTCAAACATGACATCCAATATTGTAAACAGTATTTTTAGTTGTATGAACTGGGGGGTAAAGCGAATATTACTGATGTAATCTGGTGACTCATTCCCACACATGTGACTTAAAATTGCAGGGTTCGTTTTTCAGGTCAGGCATAAGGAGGAGAACATCTTTTGGTCTGACAGCCTATACTCTGAACATCCTACTGTTAGGTATATAAGACAGCAGCTATTACCACATTACAAATTTGCTTACAACCTAAAAAATGCATCCAACCAGCCTGACCTGCCACCCCGCCAAGTCAGTCGGTTTACCTCCAACTGTGTCCTCTTCATCAGTCTTTGCTCCTTCAATGGGGGTTTGATCTGTTCTCATGTTTTCAGTTTTTGCTCTGACAGGCCACAACTGAAGAGTTGTAGCCCAGATATTGTGTAAATGACAGTGTCAGGTGAGACAATGCCGTGATAATCAATGCGCTAGCCACACGGGCTACTGCATTGTGACCCTCATGCAAATTAGCTCATAAAAACGAAAACAAGAGAGAGCTGTGTCCTTAACTTCCTTGTGTCCAACACGTCCAACCTACTCACAACAAAAGCAGTATTTTGTGTACTGGCCACATTTGGCTCATAAGCATCAAGATGGAATGAACTAAAAAAAAAAAAGGAGCAAAATGAACACAAAAAATCTGTTTGTAATGCTGGAATGGAAATGTGAAAACCAAGCGTGGCTCAGATCTGGGTTATTTCACTTAAGACTTTACCACTGTCCTCTCCTTCTGCATCATACTGGATGCTAGGTTTACTTTTGAATCTCCTGCGGTTCTTCAGGTGACATGTCCTTGTTAAGGTAGCTCTTTGTCCATCTAAGACGTTGAGAAACAGTTGTGTTTGCCCAAATCAGGTTCACTGGGTTTGAAATGACTGTTTTCAACAGGGAAAACGTTCCAAAAACATTTTTGAGAAACTCGGCAAGAGCCCTGTCTCTGTTATGGGATGTGGTGAAAGGTTGAGCTTTTGTGGGGTCTTCCAATTAGCCCTGGATGAAATACAGACATGATGTGGATGCTACGGGAGAAACTGGAAAACGATGTACCTTGCCAATGGACGTCACACCATACCACCTACACACTCAAGTTTCCTCTAGTTTGAAAGTTTGTAATTATCTTTTTAACTGTAAACCACATGAAACTGCGTTTCCCGTTAAACCTTCCACTGACGTTGCATCAGTTGAACTGAGACGAGTTAAGAGCGTAAAGGTAAAGTAGAGGTAGTGTTGCAGAGGACGATGCTTATTTATTTTTCACATTTTCATTTTTAAAAACATTCTAACATTTAGCAGAAAATCATGATATGGTGTTTATCTGTGTCTCCTGCTGCCAGTTCCCTAGAATGGAAAGTATTTAATTACAAGCACTTAATCATCTTGTTATCCTGTAATTGAGTGAGTTTATATGCACCTTTTGGAGTTCATTACATAATCAGCAGTTCCTCTTTCATTGGGCCTCCGTTCTGTAAAATTCTAATGACGAACCTTTTGGAAATGCTCAAATTCGAGTAGCCTACAGTTCTAATGCAATTGCAGGATATTCCATTTAAACTAGTTCCACGACCCTTTACGAACATTACCTTCGCTATAAATAAACAATGGTTGTCACACGTAAAGAGCATCACGGGTTGTTGGTAAATATTACTGATAGGATACGCAACAGAAATGATATAACATTTGTCCTCATTAACAAACTAAATATATTACTATGTAAATGTGTAGTTCACATAAATAGTAAATAAAAGTCCCATTTATATACTGCAAACAGTTTCACTGTGCTGATTGTCAGGACCTCACACTGACCATGTTACCAAGTAGATCTGTTTTGACCTTTTATTTAGCTATACTTTGTAATCTCACTTCTGCGAACAATTCTTCTTAAAACAATTAAGACCTGTAATGTGTAATTCGCTTTGCACCTGTTGTAGGGTTTTATTTTGACGCCTTATCTCCTTCGTCTCCATTTCTTTCCTCAGGACTCAAACATCCCGCTGATCATCAACTGTTCCATCAGCCTGTCCACTGGGTGCCTCATCATCCTCATTATGGCTTTTCATTATAAGGACATCAGGGTGAGTTTGCCATTTCCACTTTCACGTTCATCTGCCTGGTTCCCCTGTTTGCATGAGTGAGAGCCTGTGTGTGCTTGCTTAGGTGCACTATTGAGCTTAAAGTGCATCATTGTTATGGCAGTAATGTTATTCACAAATCAGCTCTGATAGAATGATACACGGTTAGAGATACTCAGTTGATTGCAATTAAACCGATTAAAAATGTTGTTGCATCTACGAATATTTGGGCAACAATAGTATAAAGTATAAAATGCACTCAATGTATTGACAGTAGTTTTAATTACTGAACTTCACTTTTTCTGGTTGGATAAGGATGAGCAGGTTTTGGGTGGAGACTGATGTATGCTGATGTTTGTTGTCGCTTCAGTTCTTTGGGGTCACAGGTGACAGAGGTGATGAAGTATATCGTGTAAGAGCAAGACATCTCAGCTGGTGGCACAAGAAATAGTACATGTGACACACTATATAGGTTAAGTCAAAGCTTATTTCCTTTTCTTATTGTACACACTGAAAAAAACAATAATGCTCCCTTAATGTAAATGAGTGTGTTTTTTTCTCAGATAAAGTTCAATATAGACAACATATGACTTGGAGAAGATGCATGAATCATTGCACGTTATTTAACTTCTATATTAAATATTCTTTTCATGTCTGTACAGGACATCCTTATGAAATTCATTCAAGTTCATAATACATAAATGAAATGCAAATTAATAGAAAATAACTGCTGTAAACAAGTAGCATTTGCCAAACCTACTTTGTTGCTCATAAATAAGGAAATAAGGAAAAAATAAACTGTGCTACGTGTACTAAAAATAGAAACACGCATAAAAAAGTTCACAAGTCCATTGCTTTCAAGTGACTATATTGTGATTGTCTGCGCGATAAAGTCTTTTTTTAATGTGTCTCTGGTTGGTGTGCTGGCTTTGTTGTCTAAACTGCAGTGTTTTCTGGTTGGTTGAAACTCATGTCAAGTGTATCTGATGCTAGAAGAGCCAAGTGTGTATAGGAGATAAGGATGAGCAGGTTTTGGGTGGAGACTGATGTATGCTGATGTTTGTTGTCGCTTCAGTTCTTTGGGGTCAGAAGTGACAGAGGTGATGAAGTATATCGTGTAAGAGCAAGACATCTCAGCTGGTGGCCCAAGAAATAGTACATGTGACACACTATATCGGTTTAGTCAAAGCTTATTTCCTTTTCTTATTGTACACACTGAAAAAAACAATAACGCTCATAGTTCTAATATGAACCACTAATGTAAATGAGTGTGTTTTTTTCTCAGATAAAGTTCAATATAGACAACATATAGCTTGGAGAAGATGCATGAATAATTGCACGTTATTTAACTTCTATATTAAATATTCTTTTCATGTTAATAGAAAATAAATTAATAGAAAATAACTGCTGTAAACAAGTAGCATTTGTCAAACCCACTTTGTTGCTTAGAAAGTTCAAAAGTCCATTGCTTTCAAGTGACTATATTGCGATTCTCTGTGCGATAAAATCTTTTTTTAATGTGTCTCCTGATTGTGTTATGTTGCATGTTACGAAAGTTACTAAAGTTGATTGAACTGCACTGTTGGCAAAATCATTACATCTGTTTACTCTCAGTTCTGATTAAATAATTCTATCATTAAAATAGCAAAAACAATAATAATACTGCTTATTTGTATGATTTCCAAACATTACATAATAACGTATTAACATTAGGATATTTTTACAGCTTTCTATTACCAAATCATAAACAACATTTAATCTTTTGTCTTTGTCCTCCTCAATCTTTCAGCTGTTCATCAATGACCACAACCAGGTGGACTGGCGTATCGCCATGACTAGCCACAGGGTTCTTGTGATCACTCTGGAGTTACTGGTGTGTTCCATCCATCCTATCGGCACATACTGGAAGATGGGCCTCCATGTCAACTCCTCTTCCTCAGCTCCTCTCTGTGTTGCCAGCCATCACAACGGGGCCCTGCTGGACATGGAGCTGCTGTTATCAGTGCTGATGTTCCTCCGTTTGTACTTGGTGCACAGAGCCATCCTTCTGCACAGCAAAGTGCTGCTGAGTGCCTCTTACAGGAGCATCGGCTCGCTCAACAACATCAACTTTACCTTCCGCTTTGTTCTCAAGGTACTGATGAACAAACACCCGGCGCGCACGCTGCTCGTCTTCATCCTCTTCTTCTGGCTCACTGCGTCCTGGATGCTTACTCTGTGTGAGAGGTAGGAGCGGTTTTAAGACTGAATGGTTCTACAATGGAAAATGTTAGCCCTTAGTGAACATTTGACCCCAAGTTGTGTTGTGTTGTTAAATACAATTGATATAATGTTAAACAGTTGACAAAAATGTAGAACAAAATGATTGTAAAAACGCATGTCTTATGAGCAGACATGCTACAAAGGATGGCACAGTGTGGTTTTTATGGACAGTTATGTGCTGGACAGTTTCTTCAGATTCAGATTTCTGTCTCCTAAACATTGAACTTACTCAAACACACAACAATTCATTGATTAAAGACAGACATTGTGTATTTTCTTTTTGCATTGTGTGCATCACAGGTCAGCTAAGGTATACTGATACGTTGTTAGCGATGCTTTAGGGTAAGAGTTTTCAGTCCACTGGTCGACGCCTCAATGCTAATGATTTGGGCTTTATTGGCTGGATACATTGAACCCAGGATGAAAACCCGTAGCCCACACAGGCGTGCACAATTTTGCAGCTGCAATATTTTTCCAATCCATATGGCTTGCCGCCATTGTGTGTGGATTTGATATATACAGGAGATTAGGTTGAAATTAAACAGAATAAACATTCTTTTATTTGACTTTATACACATTCACAGCATGGAAATTCAACAAAGCACGACAAGTGCAAAGTGTTCCGTGTATGTGGACAGTAGTTATGAACACTGGACTACACTGAAGGACTCATGCTTTGTTTTACCATCCTGGTCAAGCTGCTGGGTTTTGGCTCAGAACATTTGGCATAAATAAATAAAATTAAGTTAAATGTAAAACACATCTGATTTAACATAACATATTCCAATAATACAAATTATTTAATATTACTAATATCTGAGTTGCACCGCGCTTCTTCATCGCACTCAGAGGATTCATTGTGCATGGGAAACGGGCAGCTCATTTATTGCTATATCTATGCAGACATGCAGAGTTATAGGTGAATTCACAGTCTAATGTCTTGCGTTCAGGCATCATGTTGATACTTACACTGTGGTTTGGTTACAATCAGAATGTGGCCAGGACCTTTGACTATAACGCTATAACACTGTAGCTCTCTCCTCCCTGCAGGCAGACCCAAGCATCAACAGGCCATATCGACACGTCTCTGTGGCTCATAGCTATCACCTTCCTCACTGTGGGCTATGGGGATGTGGCGCCCACCACCAGCTGTGGCAAGGCGGTGTGTCTCTTCACTGGAGTCATGGTAAATATAGGTTGGCTTGCTTATAGAAAAAAAAAACTGAGTTGTTGTCAGCATATTGGTGCAATATGCTGACACTTATCCAGTACATCAGCAGTGGATATAATAGAAGTAAAAATAATTGCTTGATTTGTTAAATGCCATGAAAGCACAGTTTTATCTTAGCTCTGATCTAACCCACCTCACGTTACTCTGGGTGCATGACAAAAATTTTGATAATGCACAAAAACAAGATGTTCTACCATTGTTCCTTTCATGTTGTTATAATGTGTTATCTCTGTTCAGGTCACATTTTCCGTTACATCCACTTTATTCCATTTCCTCTTCGCTGTTTTCTCTCTTCTCTGCCCAAAACCTACACTCATATCTCATGTTGTGATTTGGCTCATTTCATTCCATCCCGTTTAATCTGATTAATAGTCATCATACTCTGTTCTATTTTATTTTATTTTATACATTCCATCCTGCATTGTGCATTTTGTTCCGACTCCCTCTGTCTCGTTGGCTTTTGCTCTGTTGCACATTGTTCTGCAATATTCTGTTTTGCACTGGCCCATATCATTCTTTCTAGATTGCTTCATTCCCTTTCATTTCCATTCTGTTTCACTGTACCAAATCAGCCACCATTTTCCAATGTCATTTTTCTCGGGACAGTCCAATCTCGATCGCCTCTCTCCTTCTCGTCCTGTCTCCTCTCTGGGCCTATTCTCCTACATTCCACTTGATATCTCGGGCACACTGGACACTTTTTGTTCAGGTGCATAACCTGGTGGTGCTGACAGATCTGAATGGTTTCATTCCATTGGCTACGTGAGTCACATAATAGCTGTACACACCTGCCTGACCTGTGCTGCTCTAAGGTCTGGTTCAAGCAGATAACCTACATAGTTCTGTTTATAGGTGCAGTTCTGGTTCAGGCACCCATGTGACAGAGTGGAAAGCAATCGTTTCCCTCTCTCTTTCTCCATCTCCCGTGTTTTTATAAGCTTCCCGTGTTATAAGGGAAAACTTTCCACCATATCCATTTTTAGGTGGTTTATTGTCTTTGGCTTCACTACAACAAGAGGGTGTGCCAACCTGTGCCCATGATTTGGAAAAAAATAATTCCGCTTCCCATCAGGGCAGCTGTGGAAACCAATGATGCTCGCACCTGTAATTCAGCTGAAAGCCTCAAGGAGACGCACTCCTGGTCAGCTCCTGCCATAACTCAATCTGCAGCTGTGTTCAGGGGTTGACAACGCTGTTTGTATCTCATCACTATGTGAGGATGGATCCAAGGAAAGAGTTCTTACCTCCCAGGTTTCACAGGCCCTGTAATGATTGATATTTTGTGGCTGACGGAGTGAAGGATAAATTTAACTCTGGTTTGTGCAGTGTTATGCTCCAGTTTGATCTTGCTCTTTTCCCTTTTCTCTTTGATTCCAATGCAAGCTGAAAAGAGGGAAACAGGTAACGCCTGCTTCTGTCACTCTATCACTACCCGTGTTTATTGTGGACTCAGTGGAGTGGTTTGTCTGTGCCTTCTATGTGTTTATTTGTGTGATGGTGTGGATGTGAATTTGCTCTGTGGCCCATTTGAGTATTCGCCATCGTTCTGTAATTCCCTGTCCAGCAATGGCACAAAGCTATTCTCAGAGGAAACCCACACTATTATAGCAGCGCCACAGAGGCCTGTGTTTAGCCATTAGACTTATGGTATAAATATAACTGTGATTTATTGGATGAAACCATATGAGGTATGAAGAGCAACATTCAGTTTTCTGAATAAGTAAATTCCCTTGAGTGAAACAGTGAAGCAAAAAAAAAAGGAAAGAGCCATTGTTGACGAGTCAAACAAAACCAGGCCTAAAATCAGCCTCTAAATGGATCAGTCTTGCTCAGTGATTGAGAATTATATAAATATGCCAGAAACCATGACAACAACTATTTGTGTGTGTGTGTTGGGTTTCAGGGCGTAGCCTGCACCGCCATGCTGGTGGCAGTCGTTACCAAGAAGCTGGTTCTAAACAAAGGCGAGAAACATGTGCACTTCTTCATGCTGGACATCCAGATCTCTAAAAGGGTAAGACGAATGCTGCAAAGGTGCTTTATGATATTTATAATTATAATTTATTTAACGTTAACTGGTTTTAGCTTGACAGAGACTTGAAAACAGTGTGTGTATTTATGTAATGCATCAACATGTGAGCATCATTTTTTGCTAGTGCCCCTTCTGCTAAATGGGTGAAGAGGCTTTTAAAGTTTTAAATGAATGGTTATTAATTGTGACAGCTCACAATATGCTGTATCACATCCTAAAATACTGATTGCCACACTTTCCATCAAATTAATCTTTATTTTCAAATAGTAAAAAAGAAAATACACAGGTTAAAGGTTTTACACACAATACAACAATGAACAGAATAATAGCTCAGTGTTGTCAGATAAATGTCTCTAAATGCTGCATAATCATCTTAGAAGTGTTTCATGTGACTACATAGGCCTTAATTACATCAGAGACTCTCATTTGCCAACTTTGAAAACACACAGAAAAATTATGATGTCCAGTATAGCTGTTAAAATTCAAGTGTAATTTTAACACTTTTCAACATTTTTGTTATTCATCTTCTAATGCAATGTCAAATCATGTCAAATGTTCCTTATAGAAGCATGTGGTAAACAGTCAGCTGGTTAACTTTCTCCTCTCTGAGGTTGCTATGATGTATGCAAGATAGATGACACAGAAAATTGTGTTTTCAGGATGGAGTCACTACTTTTAAAGATTGCATTTCTATGTGGGTCTTGATTCTTTTCTTGATTCTTTAAAAAAAAAAAAATTACACCAGAGAACATGACAGTGTATCGATGTCAGGAAAGAAACTCTTACGGAATGGAATGGTTCGGCAACGGGCAGGAAATCGGTTGAGCTTACGTGTGCATTTGTGCGTGTGTGTGTGTGGAAGTGGCTTGCAGAAGAGTTTGTACTCTGTAGCCTTGAACAGGGTTCAAGTACTCGCTTCTTGGTGGGAACAGGGAAGTGCCCGATTAGTAAAAGTTTACAAAGAAGCGTCATCATCAAGCCGAAAATGTGTTTTGGGATTGATCCATAAACATGTAGAGACTGATAAGAGATCGCACACTGTTAGTGTCATGGTGTGCTTTGTAAGCAGTGGTAAAGCCGTGTCTGACTGAGGTAGATACACTGCTTTGGAGGATACAACCATTTCCTTTCTCCCAGTGGCTGCATCCTGTCACAAGGTGCATCTTTACGTGTTGCTTGTGGTTGTTTTGGTCTGAGTGTGTGTGTAGTGCATGTGCGTGCATCCTTCTGAGCTATCTGCTGCAGCCCAGATTTACACTGATGGGAACAAGGGAAGACATCTGGATGCAGACACTGACAGCCTCTATTAATAACCACCACAACAGGGCCAGGGTGACATCATCACGGGGCACTTACAGTGATTTGGGCAGGAAGACAAACAGACACGAATAGAATCAAAGAGAAAAGTGCAAAGAGAGGGGATACAGGAGAAATCCTGCAATACCTAAACCTGACGACTGCTCTGTGTGGCCAGCTCGTCAAATGCTTTATACACAAGGCTCTCTGTGTAAAATAAGACCCTCATCGTTCTCATTTATCTGAAATCAACATCATAGAGCAAAGAGGCCGAAAAGGAGACGCTGTCTGGATTTAATCAGCTGACTTGGATGACTCATGATTTTAGCTTCTGCACTGAAACGACTGCTCTAAAGCAGATTGTGTGGAAGAAATAAGATAGGAGCTGTGCGTTTTTGTCATTCGAGGCCTGTGAGTTTGATTGACTTTATCTCAGTGGCCTTCTCGCCACTGCCACTGCTCCTGAAACTTTCACGTGGAATCAGTTCATTTGGGTGTTTCTCCCTCTACCAGATCCGTCACGCTGCTGCCAACGTGCTGAGGGAGTGCTGGCTTTTGCATCGCACCAACCTTACAAAGGGCAACCGCGGTGAGCACCGAAGACACCAGAGATGTCTTCTGGAAGCCATCAGAGTGTGAGTTATGGTATCGCAAAATGCTACCTTCAGGCAGGATGTTTGAAGGTGTCCGTAGGACGGATGGAAGTGTGTGGGGGGTGGGGGGTGTGTACCTTACATATGTATTTTACGGGTCATTAACTTTGTGTCAACATGCTTAGCCACAGAGTCATGTTTTTTAATGGCTAATTTAGATTGGTCATTAGATTTGTTTGGCTCTTTTATGTGGGGAGAGCATGTGTGAAAAAAAGCATCAACCCTTTGATTCTACAGAACTCAAGGCTTGCTCACAAAATGTATGAACCTTATATTGACGGTTAATGGTATACTTTGACCGTAAAAGGCAACATTGTGCACATCACTCATTACTAAGAACATGGACACGATTACAATGAGGCGCCATTTCTTTACCCACCGGAGTTGTTTCCTTTCGTCACTGAACTCCTCCGTCGTGGGCAAGTGAATCGCATGAGACAGGAAGTCCTGAAGGTGTAAGTCGTTATACTAGACTACAGGATTATGTGTGTTAGTCTGGGTGGAGGAGTGGCACTTCCTGCTTTACGCCGGTTGGAACCACTACAGATAACAACACAGGGGAAGCACAAATGGGATGCACCTCCACACCTTGGGATTGTGAACTGTTTATGTATATACTTGATTGTAATATTTGGTTTTATATTTAAATTTTGTATCTAAGACACCGTTTTCAGCTTTGTTTGATGAAATCCTTCAAATCGGGGAATCAAAGGAGATGGTCTTGCATTTGTGTATGTTCTTGCTGCTGTAACACGTTTAATATTGTGCGAAAAATGAGTGACATCTATTAAACCTTTTTTTTCCTGTTTAGCTTCCGTCATTTACGCTTCAAACAAAGACAGCTGAGAGATTACGTTAGTGAGATGGTGGATCTCCCTAAGGTGAGTGACAGCTGTCATGGGAAAACACAGAACAGTCCACTTCCACAGAATGTTACACAGTATTTTTGATCTTCTGTTCAGAAAAACCTCCATAAAATGTCTGAGAATGTATTAGTTTTGGCATTAGGGTCAGGCGTTTGTAATTCATGCATTTTAAAATACAGATGCAGATGATCATGTGCGACCTCAGTGCCAACTGGAATAACTCCTATCGGGAGCTGGACCAACGTATCCTCTCCATGGAGCAGAAGCTGGATGAACTGAGTCGCTGCTTCCAACAAACGTCGGAGCTTCTGTCGCAAGTCCTTCGCCACCATAACACTGAGATCAGGTGAACAACACTTACCACTGCTCGTGATGCACTGCAAGTCTGCTGTCAACGCACTGCAGGATGTGGTGTCTACACTGAACTGGGACGTGCAAGCTAAGGAAAATAACTTTATCTCATTGTCTGACCTAATGCTGATTGCACTGCACAATGTCTCATAGCTGAAGATGTATACAAATTAGACATCTGCACAGTGTGGGAGAAGAATCTGTGCACTGAGAAATCTGTTGCATGAAAGAAATTAATCTCAAACAAGGACTGTGGAAATCAGTGTAACCCACACTGTCAAAAGCTGCCACGATTGTTCTCTTAACTATTTTTAAGGTTTCATTGATGGATTCCATCACTTCCTTATTCCTGTGGAATGAGATATATATATATATATTTATGTCCTAATTTTATTTTCAATCTCTTGCAACATTTCCCCAGTTTTAGCACAAATCTTTTTATACAAGACCCATGTAAGATCTTTTTTTTCATTAACAGACAGTTTAGAGGTTACCAATCTTATTGTTGTTTGCCAACAGGTTTATTGAATACAATGCAATGTTTGCTTCACAACACCTAGATGATAGAGTCATGTGATGTGTTCTGATGCATCAGCCCCAAAATATGCTTCTCTTCTTATCAAGAACATCTTTTATCTAGAGTCCTTGGGATCTCACCATTGAAAACTTTAATGATAAATATAATCTGCACATAGTTTTCACGTGTTCTCTGAACAACCAAACTTGAGTCTAGGTAGACAGGCGAGCTATTCTTTAGCAGCGCAACAGCTCCATCAAGTGGACAATGAATGAACAATATAATATTGAGGACAATTATTTCATTCATAAATAATATATACGACTGTGGCAGGAATTATAAATGCTTTGCGACTAGAAGACCATTGTCTAAGAGGAGCCTATTAGTTCTAGTAATCTGGGCTGCCATGAACATAACTTAAAAAAAAACAGAACACTAGAGGACTAAGAACCCACCCAAACAAACCTCTCGGTTAAGAATGCACTTTGGAATTTGTTTTTTGCAAAACTGGACTCACTCTTTTTCTTAATAAACTGGAGTTACAGTCTGTTTAACTTAATCAAAAATGGTTCCTTTTTGGGTCACTTTGAACTCCAGTGTGTTGTCAACAGAACTCTGGTCTTATTCTGTTTACTATGTATCATTTGCACATCGACAAAATGTAAACAACCATACAGATCATCCTTATAATTAAAAGACAATTAAGAATAACTGTGATCTTATTTTTCTTTGAATGTCGCTTTTACACTTCTTTATTCTACAAAGTGAAATGCACAAATTGGACAACAGTAACTAAAACTATAAAAGAACATTTGAAACATAAAACTATAGACACCACAAGCATGTGTTAGTGTTTTGTCAGTTCAAGTTATTTTTCATTTGTTTTTGTTTCGATTTGAATTTGGTGCCATATAAGAGCAGATGGTCTTAAAAACAGTCGTCCACAGTCACAAGCCAAGGGCATTCTGCACTTTCCTTTAACTTGACACTTTTTCTGAGATTTGCCCTGTATGTGCTCAGCTAAATGTCTTGCTCCAATGAAAGTCTCCCCACAGCTAACACAGATGTAGCTTTCAGCCTCTGCGTGCTGGACACAATGCCGCAAGAGGTGAAGTCGGTGCTTAAAAGCTCGACCACAATAGCAGTGGTGAGAGCGGCGCCCTCTGTGTCGGTACCGGTGGCTGATGATGGAAGATAGCTGCCGCAAGATGGCACCACACCCCCTGCAGGAGTATGGGACCTTGGCGCGCCAGCCCATGTTCATGCGTTTCATCAAAGCCACATTTTGATTGTCATTGTCAGATATGGCCATAAAAGTGGGCATTGGTGGAGAAACAGGTTCAGAGGCCACAGTTGCTGGAGAGTCTGTGGTATCAGGGAGAATAGGTTGGTCGTCTTTTTCTTGTTTCATAGTGGCAGCATCCCGCATCACAGATAACGGCGCAGGTTCACTGAGGCAGGTGGGGGAGGCTGAGGAAGAGGAGGGGCTGGATTTTGTAAAAGAAGCATGTGACCGTGCATATGTCTGGTCAACATGGAGTGTTCCATTATGGACCTGACTCACTAAATTTGGACCACTGCTGGCAGAATGAACTTCTGAGCCATGGACACCTGGTGAGACTTTTCTATCACTCATCACTGATGGATTGGTAATCATGCGTTTTTTGCTACTGACGACTGACATGTGAACTCTGGTGACATGGTTACGCAAGGTTTGCTGAGAAGTGAAAAAGGATTTACATATGTTGCACACTTTAGGCATCACCTCAGAACAAAAGAATGCCAAAGGCAATCTGCCTTCCTTGGGACACTGGTGGGGATGGTACGAGCTCTCATGGGAGAAAACCTGGCCACAAATTTTACAGGCATACAAAGGCATGTAGTGTTCATTAAGTGCAGCCTCTGTTAGAAAGAACCTCTTACAAAGTGAACACTCATATTCCACCTGTATGCCACGACAGTGCAACAAATGGAGCTTCAGTAACCTAAAGGGTCCTTTACCACATGCAGCGCATATTGAACTGTTAACATTGGCAGTATCTTTGGAGTTCAGACTGTATTCGTTGGAGCAATCAGATAAACTTGAGTTTGAGCTACCATCTGATTCTGGGTCATCAGAACAAAAGCTTGTATGTTTAGAAGGTGTCTTGTTTTCCTCATCAGATTCAGTGCTTGATGAATCCTCCACTGTCTCACCGTCACTTTCAGTCCCAATGTCATTATCATCGCCATCCACTGTATACTCGACACCGTTTTCAGACGTCTCAGTCTTCTCAGATTTTATCTCAATTCTTTGTTGAGGCCTCAACTCTGGAAACAAATCACATGAGGCTGGGCTTTGCTGATTATAATCATTAAAAACCATGTCCATGTTTGGATATCCGACTGCAGAAATCAAGGCGGGAGCTTCTTCAAATGGTGCAAAGTCACTGCAATGTATCTCTGCCTGCTTTTTCAATTCCCCCACATTACCGAAGAGTGGCGGCACTTTCTGCAAAGGGCGTGGCAAATGTGAATTATCCAGGATAAAAGCGTGGCCACACTGGCACTGGTGAGAGG
This sequence comes from Trinectes maculatus, assembly GCA_016785345.1. Classification (NCBI taxonomy): domain Eukaryota; kingdom Metazoa; phylum Chordata; class Actinopteri; order Pleuronectiformes; family Achiridae; genus Trinectes; species Trinectes maculatus. Next base: position 371,228 of record JAFBJQ010001385.1, read on the forward strand.
GGCGCCCTCTGTGTAGGTGGCTGATGATGGCACCACACTCCCTGCAGGAGTATGGGACCTTGGTGCTCCAGCCCATGTCCATGCGTTTCATCAAAGCCACATTTTGATTGTCATTGTCAGATATGGCCATAATAGTGGGCATTGGTGGAGAAACAGGTTCAGAGGCCACAGTTGCTGGAGAGTCTGTGGTATCAGGGAGAATAGGTTGGTCATCTTTTTCTTGTTTGATAGTGGCAGCATCCTGCATCACAGATAACGGCGCAGGTTCACTAAGGCGGGTGGGGGAGGCTGAGGAAGGGGAGGGGCTGGATTTTGCAAAAGAAGCATGTGACCCTGCATACATTTGGTCAACATGAAAAACATGTTGGTCATCTTTTTCTAGTTTGACAGTGGCAGCATCCAGCATCACAGATAACGGCGCAGGTTCACTGAGGCGGGTGGGGGAGGCTGAGGAAGGGGAGGGGCTGGATTTTGCAAAAGAAGCATGTGACCCTGCATACATTTGGTCAACATGAAGAACATGTTGGTCATCTTTTTCTAGTTTGACAGTGGCAGCATCCAGCATCACAGATAACGGCGCAGGTTCACTGAGGCGGGTGGGGGAGGCTGAGGAAGGGGAGGGGCTGGATTTCGCAAAAGACGCATGTGACCCTGCATATGTTTGGTCAACATGGAGTGTTCCATTATGGACCTGACTCACTAAATTTGGACCACTGCTGGCAGAATGAACTTCTGAGCCACGGACACCTGGTGAAACTTTTCTATCACTCATCACTGATGGATTGGTAATCATGAGTTTTTTGGTACTGACGACTGACGTGTGAACTCTGGTGACATGGTTAAACAAGGTTTTCTCAGAAGTGAAAAAGGATTTACAAATGTTGCACACTTTAGGCATCACCTCAGAACAAAAGAACACCAAAGGCAATCTGCCTTCCTTGGGACACTGGTGGGGATGGTAAAAGCTCTCATGGGAGAAAACCTGGCCACAAATTTTACAGGCATACAAAGGCATGTAGTGTTCATTAAGTGCAGCCTCTGTTAGAAAGAACCTCTTACAAAGTGAACACTCATATTCCACCTGTATGCCACGACAGTGCAACAAATGGAGCTTCAGTAACCTAAAGGGTCCTTTACCACATGCAGCACATATTGAACTGTTAACATTGGGAGGCGCTGCTGCAGTAGCTTTAGAGTTCAGACTGTATTCGCTGGAGCAATCAGATAAACTTGAGTTTGAGCTACCATCTGATTCTGGGTCATCAGAACAAAAGTTTGTATGTTTAGAAGGTGTCGTATTTTCCTCATCAGATTCAGTGCTTGATGAATCCTCCACCGTCTCGCTGTCATTTTCAGTGCCAATGTCATTATCATCGCCATCCACTGTATACTCGACACCGTTTTCAGACATCTCTTCAGACAGCCTTCTCAGATTTGATCTCAATTCCTGTTGAGGCCTCCACTCCGAAAACAAATCACATGAGGCTGGGCTTTGCTGATTATAATCATTAAAAACCATGTCCATGTTTGGATATCCGACTGCAGAAATCAAGGATGGAGCTTCTTCAAATGGTGCAGAGAGTCACTGCAATGTATCTCTGCCTGTGTGGAGAGCGATGGAAGGTGCTGAAAAAGAATCTTGCAGATGTGGCAGGTAGCTGTGATCCCCTTTTCGCAGAGACACACCATCCAGATTCGTTATAGCTGCTTGAGTCTTCAGGTAAAACAGACCAGTCGAGGAAAACCCGGTGTTCTGCAATTTAAAGAATTGAGAAAGAACTGAAACATCCAACAACAGAAGCATTACTTTGGGCAACTATATAATCTTGAGAACTGGTAAAAACAAATCAGTTCATAGCAATATATTATTGCTAGTTGACTGAGGTAATTACCCATCAAAACACCGTCCAAGCCTCGGCTATTGGTTTATTCTGTGGTAACTGACAAATAATAGCAAGCTATCAAGCTATCTGTGTTGCATTTCCATGTCACCGCTGTCCTATGCTTATTGTTGCTGCGACATCCTATTCCCAGCCGTCATCAGACGTCAATTTAACACATAAACAAATTAACACACTTTCACGTGCACGGGAACTACTCACCTCTGGTCGCAGGTAGCGTTACACAGCACCGCTGTCGGCGGTAAGGACGAGAGGTTTACGGTTCATCAAAATCAAAGTCTTCCTCAAACGATGGATATGTCAGACACATCCAGGTGCGCGGCTGACGATAAAAAAATGTATTGTATAATGTATAATTCTATGCACGAGAGGAACGTTAAACTGTAACACGAATCACCCATTTCCTGTTTAAACCGGAAAAGAGTCCTACATCTCCAAGTGACAAGTCATAATATGTGTGTATACATATGTGCAGAGCTGTGATAATAACATTAATTCCCTTCTGTATAAAGAAGCTTGGCGTTTATAATGTTGTTGTTATTACAGGGTCAGAAAACGCCATTTCACATGTACAGCTTTACAGTGGTCCGAGTGGGAACTACTCGTATTGTTACGGTGTTTCCTAACGACCTCATTTACCGGACGAACGAAATGCGTTGGATTGGTTGTACGCACACATTTTAGCCGAGTGGAGTTTCTCCAATCGCGTTGACACTGATAAACAGCTTTCATCTCGTGGTGAAACGGCTTGATTTGAGTTATGAAACGAACGCACCGACAGAAGCTAAACGTTATTTACGTCTTTTAGCGAGTTCGTGGGCTTGAACTACAGTGATGCTACCAGTAAAAGTTAAGCAGACACAAACGCCGAGGAATGTTATATCACCTAATTAGGACCCGTTTTCGCTGATATTTCAGTGGAAGTAAAACTATCTTTAGCTCGCTTTTATTTTGACTGGTGGTTCTAGCTAGCTCATTGTTGTCATCTGGTGTTGTGCTGTAGCACAGTGTATCTATCAGTCGAGTGGTGATATGTCAGAGTCTGGTCACAGTCAACCCGGTATGTATGGGCCGGGACGCAGGCGGAGGCGACGCCGTGGAGACAGAGATGTTGGTCCACCTGGTCAAAATCTGTCTGGTCCCAGTCGAGATCGAGAATACCAACCGAGAGAGCGGAGGGTAATTCAAACACGGATGCAGTCTCGGTTGTTTTGACTGCTGGCGTCACTGAGTATTTGTGACTGTAGTTTGTGTCTGTTCAGGATGGGAGCGAGGATCCACCAGGCCCACTTATTCAGAAGACCCCCATCATTCTCGCCAAACCCCCCGGGGAAAGGGTATGTTGGCTTTTGTCAGACACCGCCGTGTATTCCCTCAACAGAACATTCAGATGAGTCGTTGTGGTACAGGGAAGTCAGGGTGGTCACAAAGTAAGAACGTACATTCATGTGCATGCTGGAAATGAAATCCAACGTTATATTATTGTTTTTTGAAAGCAAAGTTGGGAAAGCGGTTTGATTTGGCTGTTGCTGTGAAGCCAATGTAATTGTATCTTAGGGCTACTACAGTGACATAACAAGTGAGCCACAGTTGTACAGAATGTACACTTTTTATCTATTAAGCTTTCCCACCTTTACATTTGTGTTGTTTTTGGTCTTGTGCTGTTAAATTGTTCCTTTTTCAAGGCCAAGCCAACGAATGCGCCTGTCAGTGGAGCTCCAGTTCTGGAGAAGCCCATCATGTTGATGAAAGCCAGGGATGATGGAGGAAAGACAGGGAGCCCTTCAGAGGCAGCAGCTCAGCCCTCTGGCCCTGGGCCCTCCAAGTTAGAGAGAGAGGGCCAACGACCTACACAGCCTGTATACCAGATTCAGAACCGAGGGATGAGTGCATCTGCATCCAGCAGCGCTGTGGACCGTGAGTTATTGTAGATTTGAAAAAAACAACTGAAATGACTGAATAATTAAAAACATTTTGGTGATGCTTATAAACGCTTTACTCAGAATTGCTCAAAAAGATCAAATTGTGTGCACAGAGAAAAGTAAGTCTTGACTCTTTTAATGACTTCTAGCCATGGTTGGCCAGTCTAAACTCCTCCCCCCTGAAAAGATGAAGCACAGCATTAAACTAGTGGACGATCAAATGAACTGGTGTGACAGTGCCATGGAGGTGAGTCAATGTGTAATAAATACTATTGGTTTATTTTTTTAATACTGTTTTTGATAGACTATACCTATGTTTTGTGCTGTGATGTGTTGCAGTATCTCAGGGACCAGACCGACATGTTGGTGATTGGAGTCATTGGCCTTCAGGGATCTGGGAAATCTACCATCATGTCTCTGTTATCTGCCAATACACCTGAGGAAGATCAGAGGTAATACTGTTCACTTGACAATAGGCTCAAGCATGTAAACTGCTCATTGACAATGATGACATTTTCCCTCAATGACATTATAATCTGTTGTTATAATAAACTATTGTAGGAAGACATTTATGTTACAAGGTAAGCTATGAGTGATCCATTTGCCCTAGTTTGGTGCATATAATGGAAATCAATTTACCATTCACATTTTGTAAAGTATAGTAAAGTACAATAAAAAATGTACAAAAAAGTAGCAATACTCTTTCTGTCCACTGTGTCAATAAAGAAAACAAACCTGCTTCTGTGTTTCGTCTTCTGGTGTGTTTCAGTTGAACATGTTACTTTTCTTTTAGCAAAACTACCTTTGAATCCAGCTCAGTATGCGACACGATACACACACTGATCAACCTCTGTGACCTTTTCAGCATGTGTGACTGTATGTATGTATGTATAACTAGTGGTGAAAGGCTATGTTCTTTGTTGTTGTGAATAAAGATGCCCATTCGTCTGTGCAGGAGTTATGTATTCAGAGTCCAATCTCAAGAAATCAAGGAAAGAGGAGGAAACCAGAGCACAGGCATTGATTTCTTCATTACACAGGAGAGAGTCATCTTTCTGGATACACAGGTACCACTAAAGAATTGTGAATGCACACATACATTTTACTGTTTTGTCCTCAGTTTGTCAGAAAAGTAATAAGTGATTAAGTGTGTAAATTTAAATACCATTTTGGAATAGGAGGTTGTGAAATAATATGGTTTGAGATTGATTAGAACTTAAGCAACAAATTGTGTTTGTTTCAGCCAATGCTCAGCCCGTCTATTCTGGACCATCTCATCAACAATGACCGGAAGTTGCCTCCAGAGTACAACCTCCCCCACACATACGTAGAAATGCAGGTCAGTGCACAGCCTGCAGAGGAAAGTTTGTAACAACTCTCTGGTGCATAATTTCTTGAGATCCGTTTCTTAATACACTGACTATTTACAGTGGACGTTTTCTATCTGAACACATAATAATGTAACCACATTATTACTTTATAATCTGTTAACAGTCTCTTCAGATTGCTGCCTTCCTTTTTACTGTTTGCCATGTGATCATTGTGGTCCAAGACTGGTTCACTGACTTAAACCTCTACAGGTATGTACTTGTTTATGTACTTGTTTATGCTGGAACAGATCCACTTATACAGTGGATCTGTTCAATACTAATCATCCAAGTTCGCAGTAGCACAATAACTTGCAAGTTTGCTTCTTGCACAAAAATGTCACGTCTTTCATCTTGAATCTTGAGAGGATATTTGTTTTCTGCTTTTTCATGAGCTCAGTAATAAAATTCTTTCAGTTGGTCTTGTAATAAAAAAAAAATGCAGCCAAACTGAAACCAGCTGAAAATGAATGTGTGCTTATAAGATACACATTTTTTGTAACAAACAGAAATGTGAACTTATTCTTCAATAGAATAAACTGGAAAAAATGTACCTCCCTGTGTAACTCATTTATGTTGTTCGCATTTATGTTGTATGCAACCATCATGGCTGTTGCATCTGGTTTACAGATGTTGGTACCCCACAAGAAGTTTAATCTTAAGTTTGTCTATAGGTTTCTTCAGACAGCTGAGATGCTGAAACCTTCCACTCCGTCCGCAAGTCACGACAGCAGCGGCTCTTCAGGGAGTGACGATGGAGCAGAGTACTATCCTCATATAGGTGACTTTCTTAGGCAGAAATAAAACCACAGTCCCACTCCAACTGTGTTTAATGAGTATTATAACAATAAACTGAAATCTGTTTTCTTTCAATACCAGTGTTCCTCCAAAATAAAGCAAGACGGGATGATTTCTGCCCAAGGAATTTGAAGAACATGCACATGGTTGTGGATAAATTAATGGCCCACTCCCATCTCAAATACAAAGGTGCAAAACTACATCCGCTCTGATTGTTTTTAAAGTATAAACACTCTCTATGCCTGACTTGTATTCATTTCATAAATACACACATGTGTGACAGATGTGTTTTGCATTTAGGTACATTGTCCATGCTGGACTGCAATATTTTCCCTGGCCTGGGACAAAATTATCTATCACCTGAGGTCAACATGTTCCTACTTCCTGTGCAGGAGAATGATGGAGACGATAATTTGAATAAAGCAGGTAGCAGCTTTAAATTGATCTTGTTCTAAGTTGTCACAGCAACAAACAGTTGCCCTCCTGTTTGTTGTAAAGTCTGAATTCATCACTGACATTTTGAAGGGCCAGGAACATACCCACTCTTCTCCCTGCTCCCGGGTTACAGAGGTCACCCCTCTTTCTCCACCATGGTTTCTAAACTTCGCAGTCAAATGCTGACCATGCCCCGCTGTCAGCTGTCACACACCATCCTCACTGAGAAGAACTGGTAAATATCAAAGTCATCTTTTTACTCTTTTCAAATTTGTATGAACATTAACCATATTTGTGTACAACTAATCAATAGCATAATGCTTTCCAGAAAATTTAGAACATTTAACTGGAAAATAGAAATGTTGTAACAGTTTGATGTAAATGGAGATAGGGGCATGCCTACCATAACTTTTCAGAATCCTTTTTCTGTCACACTCACTCTATAGTCTTAGTTTCCTTTTCTCACCTGTGGTCTATATGAAAGTCTTTCTGTTTTACAGGTTTCATTATGCAGCTCGTATCTGGGATGGGGTGAAAAAGTCCTCTGCGCTGTCAGAATACAGCCGCCTGCTCTGCTAGCACCTTGTTTAAACTGTTGCTATGTGCAGTAGTTGTAAACCTCTCAGTGTGCAGTTATCAGGTCATGTGATGAAAAATGGCCCCATTAGTGGAGACTTGCATTTGCATCAATGAGGGTGAACAAGTAAAAAACTGGAATTCTGCTTAGTGATGAAGAGTTGGACATACTGTGCGATTACACAACCTTGTGCAGCATAAACAGGGAAATTAAACATGCAGGGTCTTGTTGCAGAAAAGGGCAGAAAGTTATTTGTCCCTGCCCTCAGGAAATGTTGTCATGTTAAGCAAATGCAGCTGCACCCAGTAGATCAGTGGTTTGAAAGACAAAAGTCATTTGTCTGTGTATGTCATCTAATGTCACATCATTTTTGCAGACTTTTTTTGCTATTACGTAACTACAGTTTCCCACAGAGGTATTGTCAGTTACTCATAAATAAAAGGAAACTCTGGCAAAAAGATTGTATAGTTATTTTAAAGATGCATGTATTGTATAAAGATGTACTGTTATTAAATTGCACAGTGCTTTTCATTGCACAGGTGTGTTGTTACATGGGTCTAATGGTGTAAATCTCAAAGCATGGAACTTCACTTCTACTTCATTTATCAACATTTTAATTTTTAAGCAACTCAAAATAAACATCTGTGACATTTTCATCATGACCCACCTCACATAAACATCATTTGCATCTCTAAAATATTTAGGGATGCATGATTAAAGCAGCGTGACTAAAGAAAATAGCAAATGCAATTCAAAAAACATCCACCTTCACCCACATCTTAAAATGTCCTGAACTGACTTTACAATATAATACATCCAGTACTTTACCATAGTTGTTTTACTTTTTTTTTGTTGTCTACCTTGTCTGGGCTTGTAAGACAACACCCTGTTTTCAGTGAAGGTATTCAGTTATTTTCTCAAAACAACAGTCACACAAACAGTATGCACAACATGTTCCAGCAGTGTAACCAGAAAGTGAGAGAGCACTGCAAATATGTAAATACTGTAAATACTGTAAGTGTAAATACACATTTGTAATATACTGTATATCATTTGATAATAATAGCGATAATGATAATGAAAGCATGGGGGACCTGCAACACTTACCAGAGGGAGGGGTGGGTGAGAGGATAGAATGAAGTGTATAAACTTACATAGTACAGAGATCCTAGTTATATAATGTATTTTTGTTGTCAGTGTGTTGTTTGTTTTTACAGAGATACAAATGCCATCAATATCCTGTGAGATCAAAGTAACAATAAAAAAAACAGTTTCATATCAACATGATGAGATAGGTGGTACAGGACTGTGGGAGGAATATGACCACTCCTTCTAGGGAGGACTACTTATAAACATAAAAAATCTGATTGAAATCAGTGGTCTCCTGAAGTCACAAAATGCTTTTCCTTTACCTCTTTGGGATCGTGCTCCTCCCTAAAGGCAAGTTATTTTGTTTTTTTATTTCTTAAATCTTTACAAAAAAGGACAATAGATTACCGTTAACAAGATTTGTTGCAAAAGACATGGGACATTTAAGATTTCATGTCAAATAGCAGTAAAACCACACCCTACCTCAAATGTCAGTCTTTCCAATTGTCTTGTCTCATTTTGCTCCTTCTGTCTATATGAATCCTGTTTTCTGACGATGTAAATGCATATCATATCATAACTTGTTTGGTAGCTTTTGATTCATTTATTTCGGAACGTGTTTTTGTTCCGTCCGTGTTGACAGGCGGAGTTGATTTTTTTAAAAAAATGCAATTTAGTTATATGACTTAGAAAATGCCATTATACTTTTATGCCATTTACAATTTCTTTGGCAGCCTTCACTTTGAAATGTTATGAGTGTACACCGGGAGGATCTTCAGGAAAGTGCACAGACAGTGTAAAGGAATGTCCATCAACAATGTCTCAGTGTGGAGTGCTAAGAGTCCTTACCTACGCAGGTATGGTATTTTGTGGTGCATGTCACGTCTTGTCAATCTGCTTTGTTGTAGCACAGTTGACAAAAGTTACTCTTTTCTTGCAGGTAATTCAGAAGTTAGTGACATCAACATGAAAAGTTGTACTGTGGCTGAACAGTGTGTTGAAGGCTCAGTCAACTTTGGAGTCAGCAGAACGGTATTTACCAGCAAGTGTTGCAAAACCGACCTCTGCAACACTCAACCTGCCCCTGGTAACAGACTTTTATTCTTTCTCTTGAGAGCAGTTTTTGTTCAAATCTATTAAACAAAAAAAATGTACATTAGCCTATGTATTATATCGGTTCTTGTGTCTTGTGCTTGTACTGACATTGCATTACAGATTGATAATGCCAGTCCATGTGTCAGAAGCTGAGAAACATGTTTGGCACTAGATGTTATGCAACGTTAGCTGGGCGGATATTGTGTTTCAATTTAATATGTTACAGACACAAGTCTCAAATTCCAAGGAAGGTCAGCACAAGTAAAAAGAAATTTCCCTATCTTGCCATCTGCCTTGGGTTATTGTGGATTCTGGGTTATTGTTCTGATTTATTATGCCCACATAGAGGAACCTGAGGGCACAATGACCCAACTGACTCAGCGGAGCGGCACATAGCAATTTCTGTGATTGCGTGTTTTTGCAAGAGTGAGAGAGAGAGAGAGAGAGAGAGAATCAGCTTCATCACTTTAACTGCACATACTGTGAAAACAAACACAATAGTTTTATTATAGTCAGATGAAAAACAAGTAGCATATACTTAGCTTCACATTGTTTATATATCCCTGTTGCTCCTATGCACATATACACATATAGTTTCTGTATTACAGACCCCATTAAATCCAATCCAAATGGTAAAAAGTGCTACCGCTGTGACGGACAAGGATGCACTGCAACTGTAAACTGTGACGGGAACGAAGTCTACTGCGTGTCCTCAACAGGTAACAGCATGAAGTCCCTTATCCTGTCCACACACATCTGCTCCATTTCTAGTGCATGCGTTAAAAACGGAGGCTGATGTACTAAGAGTGGTTTCATCCTCTCAGTGAATGTGGGCGGCAGGATGATGACCATGAAGGGCTGTGCCTCCGAGCTGATGTGTTCAAGCTCGCAAAGCTCAGTGATGACTGAAACCATCGGAGCAGAGCTGAACTGCTGTCAGGGCAACTACTGCAACGACGCCACGAGCACCCGTGCTGGCCTTCTGCTCCTGGTGGCACCCCTGATTTCACTGGTCATGTTCTCATAACCACTGTAAACAACAGCATCAGTTTTTCTGTCTTCATATTGGCCACATTGCCTTCTTATCCTTTTCACTTTTCACAAGAGAGCAGATGATTCAGCAATAAAAGTTTTAATGTATTATTTTCAATCATAGTAACAGGTGTCAAGGTATTCTGATGTAATTATGAATCAAATAAATAAACCCTTTTGTACTCCAGTGTGTTTGTATGTTATCTAAATCCTGCAATACCATTCAGGCATAACAGCATGACCGCTGACAGGTGAGGTGAATAACACTGATTATCCCTTCATCATGGCACCTGTTAGTGGGTGGAATATATCAAGCAGCAAGTGAACAGTTAGTCCTCAAAGTTAGAAACTGGAAAAATGTGTAAGGAGAAAAGTGTAATGGTTGGTGGTGATGGTTGGATGACTGGGTCAGAGCATTTCTGAAACTGCAGTTCTTGTGTACTGGTCAGTATCTATCAAAAGTGGTCCAAGGAAGAAACAGTGGTGACAGGGTCATGAAACGCAGAAGTCACAGGTCAGGGTATAAGGTCAAGGAGTAGTAAACTTTCCACTCTAGAGTTTATTAGTACAAATGCTAAACTGAAATTATTATTTGGACAACTATTACTGACACTGTAAAAGGTCTGATTCAGACCTACAGTCTATATTTGGTGGAAGGGTTGTTTTTAACCCACTTCTAATTTTGTTCTGCAAAGTTGCTAAGACCTTTTTTTTCAGTACCTGACTGAAAATGAGTTAGTACACTATGTTATATTATGGTTACTCAGCAGGCCAGATTTACCCAAGTGAAAACCTAAGTACAATTAGTGGCATATTTTTCAAAATTCATATTTCAGTAGCCTGAAAACAGTTGTGCAATTTGTTTATACAGGGGGTCCTCGAGTTACGACGGTCGCGAGTTACGTCGTTTTCATGGGGCAGCGGCAGCCGGTAAGGAGATGCACACCGACACAGATGCGTTCGGGATCGTGGCAATACCGCAGGTTTATCCACAACACAGGGTCTACATGGTTGATATCAGAAATCTAAAGGAAATGCTCATTACACTCGCGATATCAACCCCTACTGTGACAAAAGGCAATTCACCACAGTAAACTCTTATTGGAGGGTGGTGTTATAGCGACATCTAATGGCACAACTTTGTAACTACCTTACGTATGAATGTATGTTCCGACTTACGTCGAAATTCGGTTTACGACACATTCTCAGGAACGGATCTCCGTCGTAACTCGAGGACCCCCTGTATTTTTATTTGTTCTGAGACATAAGGACACGAATATCAGGTATATATGATACAAATGACGCCGACACAGACATAAACAGATCAAAACAAACTTGGACCAAAGACATTTAGATCCCTCTTCCCAGAATCATTTATTATATGTTTTGTCACTTTGATATCATGTGTCATGAGTAATGCTTCCTGAGGCCTTTGGTCTTTTGGGGGGGGGGGGTGTATTTTTTGGGTGGGCTCACATTAAAAACTCTTTTCCAACTTCAGATTAACTTCACACATCTCTGTAGAAATGAGACATTTATTTATGCTACTGTTTTTGTTACTGAGGTATGCAAGTCTTTACTTAAATGTAGGTGACAGGTAAAAAAAAAGAAAAGTTATGTATAAATATTAATTGTCACACAGAAATTAAAATATGTTAGACAGATGGAATTCTTGAATTCATAGTTTAAAGTTTTAAATATAGATAAAGCTTGAGTTAGTTCTCAGAAACCGACTTACTGACAGCGAGTACAAAAAATAATGTGAAAATTAGATTTGAGTAGGAGAAAAGAGAAGTATAAACTATTTACCCATTTGGTTAAGAGATGACTCATTTATTTTCCTCACTGAAATAAACTAGAAGCTGAAAATTGTTATTATTCTATATTTACACCCCATTAGTTGTTATTGTAACAATGTTAAATGTCAGTTTTGAGAGACAGAACAAACATGGATCTGTGTGACTAAATATTCTAATTTAAAGAATAACTAGATTTTTTTCTCTGAAACTGCAGAAATCAGCTCAGTTTAATAGACACAGTGTGTGTTTCTGACCTGAAGAATTCCCCAGTGATCGACTGATTGTCAGGACAGACAGACGAGGACCCAGGAGCGCAATTTGAGTTCAAGGATTTTTATTTAATTTTCAGGGGAAAAGGGAGTTGGGAGATGAGTCCAGGGATCCGAGTAAGCGCGTGTGTGTGTGTGTTCCCCAGAGTGATGGCTCAGGTAGGTGGTGGTGGAGGATCCTGGGCTGGAGATCAGGGTTGGAGAGGTACAGGTCCGGGGTCTCAGATTAGGAGTCAGAGAAAAAAAGCAAACAGGCAGGCAGGGTTCCGGCGCAGGCTTGCAGACGATCTGACAAGTGTGGACAGGCAGCGTGAGAGCTCATGACACTGATTGATTCACTGATTGGCTGATTAATTTGAAAGACTAAATATGCGATCCATTAATCAGTGCAATTTAACCTGTATTGTTACAGCAGTGTTTAATCTCAACTGGAGAGAACTGATTAATTGTCCCCTTGATGTCAGATGAGGTCAGGCCTTCAGCATCTTCTTTAAAATGAAGGAGCCCAGCACTTCTCATTCAGACCTGAAGCTTCACCAGGTAAAACCTGCAGCAAGGACAGATAGCCTATTGCACAGGCCTGTTGTGGCAAAGAGGTAAATTGAGTTGACTTTAGTATAACTGTATCTGTCAGATTTCAGACATCTTTATTCGTTGTGTATTTATTCTTGTCATTCACAGATTTGCTCCTGGCTCATTCCAGACCTCCACATCAGGCACGTATTCCATCATGGGTAACTCGGCATCCACCGGCCTTATCAGTCCTACTTCAAGGAAACTGTCCTGGGGCCGCCAGAAAGAAGATACTGTCAAGCTGGAGGACTTCCTGACACAATGTGAAGAGGATCGTTGGAGAATTGAGCGAAAGCAAAGTTTATCTTTGAAAAAGATCCAGCACACTCGCAACATTGCTTATGTTGACCTAGCTGTACAAGAGTGTGGCAATTTGTATCCAGACAGGGGTGCAATGCTGAATCTTGCTTTTATCGGAGATCAGGGTCCATGAGTGACTTAAATCACAGTGGACGACAAAATCCCCACATCGGCTCAGGATCCCTTCAGCTGCTGTTTTAGGGGGAAACTGCTGTGATGCCATTGCAGCACTGGACGTGTGTCACAGATGGCCTCTGCTGTGATATTTTCCCTCTTACCACTGGATTGTAGGTGTGAATTCATTAATAGACACAACAAGAAAATAAAACAATCTCATTTTCCAATAGCTATTGGTAAAAAAGTATGAAACATTTTTTTGCATTGTTAACTGTGAAGTGCTAAAGGAAGTCCCACACGAGACACCCCGCAAGATTTACTTTAATGACCAAGAAAAGGAAATCCTGTTTGACGCCTCAGTCCTGGGCACACAGAGGTATAAGGTACAGTCAAGGTTGTTCTCTCTTTAGAAAATATGTATGTATATATATATATATGTATGTTTCTTGCATGAGCTGATATCTGTTGACTTTTTAATGAGTTTCCATCTCATTAACGACAAGTTAATTAACAACAAGTGCTGCATTCAATCAGCACTGGTTACTCGAGTTTCATCTTTGTACAACCTGAAACTGAAACGACTGTATTATTATTTAACATAATTTTTTAACATAATTGTGTCTGCAAATGCAGATTGAAACTAAAGATGTACGAAAGTGTGTTGGACAAATATATTCAAACCCTCCAGCTGATACTGTTTCGACCTATTTGTTCACAAGGTTTTGTGCTTCCACTATTGTTTCCCAGTCAGTGGGGATATAATCCTTTCAATTAACTGAATATCAAATGTAGCGCATTAAATGATGATTAGATGTTCTTGATCATTGTGGTGAGCTAAAGGAGTCTGGAGGTTTCATGAAGTGGATAAAATTCTTTCAAAAATAAAAAAAGGGGAAGTCATGAAGACTAAAATAAAATAAATTCTTGTTTGTCTAAAGAAGGAAGTGAGTGCAACTGGATGGAACGGGTGTTCCATCCAGTTGCACCCTCAAATATCCCCAGGCACATGGGTGCATTTAGTGACTTTAGATATAAAACAGAGAATACGAGATTACACAAAGAAACATTTTTGTAAAAGGTGAAAAATATACAGATTGGGTAAAACTATTTGGAGGCGCATGACAAAGCAAGGGGAAAAAGACATTCAGAAATGATGATTAACATTATGGACTTCCCAAATGTATGCAGGACAAGACATGACAAAAAGTCCAAATGTGTCAAGTTGTATATGTGTGGTTTCTTAACAGAAGAATGGAAACTTGACCAGTCATCAGTCATCAGAGGAAAAACAATCACGGCTCCACCCCACCCTAAATATATCCTTGTCACTTTACTTGCAAGTCAGACCTTGACACGAGAGGATGGATGCTTGGAAATGGCCTCTGATATTTGTGTGGCTTTGCATTAACGGTATAGTAAATTGTCTAATTTCACTCCTCGGCACTAATCTTTTTTTCTCACAAACAGAACAATTGTTCATTTTGTCTTTTTTGGTGTGTGCGTAACTCTACTCTTTTGGTTTCACTTTGTCACATTGTTCTCTGCATTTCTGTCACAGCTGATCAAACTGAAGCCTCGTCTTGGACCATTACATTGCCACCCTCAGTTAAAGGTTTCCCGGGATCCTGCGTGGTGATTCCTTGCACCTTTAACTACCCAGATTCAGGAAATCCCTCGAAATATACTGGAATCTGGACCAATGCAAGAAGTCATGTCATTTATCACCCAGTTGCGTCTAAAGTTGAGCAGGAGTATCGTAATCGGACAGAGATGGTCGGAGACGTCACAAACAAGAACTGCTCACTGAAGATTGAGTCCCTCAGACAAAGTGACGAAGGTCCTTTTAATTTTAGGATTGAAATGGCAGGTTTCGACAGCTATTCCTACAGAGAAAGTGGCGTCTCCATTGCTATGACTGGTAATTAATATTAACCTGTTTCAAAATTCTTTATTTACCTGTAATTCTATGTAACCACAGCATTCCTTGAATGCTTCAGGTTTAACATTTTGTCCTGTCTGAAGTGGACCCTTTTTTCTTTCATTTTATTTTGGTTTGTGTCTATGACTATGACAAAAGAAAAAATGAACAAAATCAAACCCAAAAATAAATAAAAGTAATTCTTCACATTTTATAATTTTGAGCAACAATTGCACTCCGAGGTCCTTGTTTGTCATTGGCCGGATGACCCACAGCTGAAAATAAGTTTCACTTCTGTAGACAGATGTGTAATGAATAAGGGAAATGTAACCAATCTACGTTTTAATTGTTGTACCTAAATTTGGTGTTTTCTTTGTGCAGAATGTGGATTAACATTTTAAAAATCATTTAAAAGTCAGTTTCTGTATTGTTGCTTCACTAGCTGATTGCAGGCTTGTAATTTCTTTTCTCTCTTTTTCTTTTTCACAGGTACATGTATTAAAATACTCCAGAAGAACTACTTAAATCATGATGCAAAGTTTCAAAAGCTTTGCACCATTTGCTTTGAACAGCGCGATAAAATGTTATTCTTTTTTTTCCTTATTTGCTTCACAGCCTTTCCCATTGCCAACGATAACCTCTTCTGTTCTAGATCAACTAAATATGGCAGTCTCTGTGGAAACCGATCTAGTGGAGGATCAGACTGTGAGGGCTTCCTGCTCGGTGTTTCTCTCCTGTCCCACCTCTCCGCCTGTGTTCACCTGGAGTCACTCTGGAGTGGAACATTTCCATTCAATGGAGTTTGACGTTGACCATTGGAAAGCGACAGCTACTCTGAGCTTTAGGCCTACCAAAGCTGACCATGACAAGCCTTTAGTATGCACTGTAAAATACAATGGAGGGCAGCAGCAGGAAAAATCCAAGCCCCTCAAAGTGAAACGTAAGTGTATGGAGCTGGGGTAACAGCAAAAGTTGTAGCATTACACAGTGGATTAAGAGTTCTTGTAAGCATGGCTGCATACTCATTGTTTTTTTCTCAGCTGAGCTGTGACATTACTTAGTGAAAGAGTATAAAATATAAACAAGATGTGTTTGGGCCCATAGATGATACCATACCCCCTGTTATGGCCACTAAATTGTGTATTTCCATGCAGACGCCCCAGTAAATGTGAAGGTTATGTACAAGTCAGATGTAAAGGAGGGAGAATCTGTGCAACTGAGATGTTCCAGTGATGCCTACCCTCCTGCCAGCAGCTTCGAGTGGTTTAATGAAACTGGTTCCCAACTGCATCAGGGAAAACGCTACACGATATCGAATGTCTCCAGGCACGTGGGTGCATTTTACTGTGCTGCCATCAACACAGTAGGACGAGGCAGTTCAAGCCCGGTGCGGCTCAGTGTGTTATGTAAGTGAACAAATCCATCCATCCAGCCATCCAACCATTTTTTTTTACAGATTAACTCAATCTTTTTATTTGATCATCTGTAGATGTATAACAGTTCCCTGTCACCACAGATGCCCCTGAAATAAAGACCTCCAAATCCTCCTGCTCCACAGAGCGAGACGCGGTAACATGTGTGTGCACTGTGGAGTCCAAACCTCCCTGCGAGGTCCATTTTGTGCTCGCCCAGGGAGTCGTTCCAGGTACCAAACTCGAGAGACATGGCTCTGTTACCACTGGGACTGTGCGGTCAGAGTTTGGATCATCTGAGTTTATCCATTGTTTAGCAAACAACACAGAGGGCAATGCCAACCTCACACTCCCTATAGCTGTTAAAGGTAAGGAAGGGTTCAGTATAGCAGGATCCATGACACAGCTGAGTGTTGGTATGAACTGATGAGAAGAGAAAATTAATTCCACTTGGCCTCTGTCTGGACAGGTAAAATGCTGAATCTCTATATCGCTATCCCAATTGGAGCAGGGGTCGTTTTGGTGATTCTTTTATTATCAGTTGGATTTGTGAAAAAATGGTAAGTTGGTATAGAACATATTCCTTCTTATTAAAAGAAAGAAAATTGTTTTTTTAGCCATAATTAGGCATAATTTTTGCCAAAGCTATAAGGTGGTTACACATAGCAACAGCCTGTCCTCATGATAGTCTGTATCAATTTTTGCCGTTTGCATCTCTACATTTTAGTACTTTTGTAAAATGTCGCTAGATTTTTTTATTCAAGATCCTAAATTAAAAGCCAATATTTTCCAGTAGGGGAACATCTGGCGGTGCAGCACAACCTCATATAAATTCAAACAAAGCTGAAGAGCTCCCTGTGTGGACTATATCAGAAAGGTTAGCGTTATTCATTTTGGTTTAGTATAACCAAAGGCTTTCTCGTTATATAGAATGACATGATCTCGTATTCTGTGTTCTGTTCTCAGAAAAGAGATGATCTACAGTAACGTGCAGTACCCTGTCAATCATTGCTTTGATCATGTGTATGGAAACATAGAGGTACATTTGAAGTTTTCTTCATTGATTTATTGATTGATTGACTGATTCATTCATTCATCGTTTCTATGCATGAAAACAGCATTGAGCTAATCCGATTTTCTGTACAGACAGAAGGGGATGATGTCATATATGCCAATGTGTAACATGGCTGAATTTACTGGAGCTGCAGTCCCCCCTTGTGTGTTGTGATGATGAAGTGGATCAAGACAGCTGTAAATCAAAACACATGATATTCTGTTTTTTGCAGCTAATACATAAATGGGCTATTATTTTTCTTTATGCTAGAATTCACTACTTTACAGTCCTTTATCATTTTTGTCTTGAAACAACTTTGGGAGTGATACACTTGTGTTTGGACTTCACTTGTTAGCTTTTCTGGTCAGCAGTAATGTATAGTGTGCTATGATGAATCGCCATTATATTATGGTAATAATTTATGTAAATGTGCTTCAATGCCGCAAATATGTATATTTATTTACAAAAATATGACCTTTTACATTGCCAGACCTTCACACGTTCTGTGGTAATGTTCATTTCTTCTTTGCTTTTGCTTTATCGGAGTGACACTGTCATGTCTTCTTGTTCTGTGTATTTTCTGTTTTATTTTGTTAATTCACCTGGTTGTCATGTGTGCTTTCAGTTTTACTTCCTCCCTTAATTGATTTTTACCGCATTTGTGATTACCTGATTGTTTCCACCTGTGTCTTGTTGTCTCCTCCTTCCCTGTGTATTTAAACCCCAGTGTCTGTCTTGCTCCTAGTGTGGATCTTGTGTCTGTGATTGTGATTGTGTTCTAGCAGTATTGTTGTGGGTGTCTTGCTGTTTTGACTGTTTTGTTTGTTTTCCCCTTGATCTTCCCTTGAGTGTTTTTCTTGCTGGTTTTGTACTGATGCATTCTCTATTTTTGATTTCATGTGTCCTAGACTTGGGATGGATAGTGGGGATGTTATTCACACATGAAGGACCTTGTTATTTGGATCAGACCTGTTGTTGAGAAACCGGTACCTGCATAGAAAAATAGGAGCCAACTATTCAAAAGAATCTGTGAATAGCAGAGGAATATATATTAATTATGCTTTTTGCCTTTTCTCCAGGCATGCATGATAAAACTAGAACAAGCATTGAAATGGTTCATGCCTGTAAGATGTAATGTATGCCATCATGATCCAGCTGTGTCTATAGGATCTATTTTCAGAATTGTGTTTGCAGATTGGAAGTTGCTGTTTCTCATAGCAAAAGGGATTTTGAAAATGGTAACATTTTCTTAATATAACCCTTTCTTTTAAATAAAGTGTTTAAACATAATGTGGTATTACATAAATAATTTAATAGCTGTGTAGAAGAATTGTGCCTGCTGATATTTTCTGCTGATAATTTCCACAGAAATGAAACAACACTAATCATAATTGCAAAACTGATGTTTTAATGTTTGATTAATTAATCTTATGTCCTATGTGAACTGCAATGGACAAACCATAAAAACCAAACCACTAAACAAAGCATCACAGGATCCTGTTTATTTTTATTTATTTTTTTTTGGGTGTGATTTGTGAAGTGTAAAATACAATATAGACATAATTTCTATGGAGATAAGACCAGGTAGGATGAAGCAGTCCAACAAGTTTGTGCATTACTGATATGCCCAAATGTGAAGTGGAAGCTCAATATAAAAACACACAAACACTCAGGGGGAATTTTAACACGTATTCGGCTATTATAAAGTGTACATAATAAATTGCTCTGTTATACACACAGCAACAAATGACTGCCAAACTAAATACTGCAATATAAAATCATATAAATAAATATTTTTAAATTTATTTTGGTCTGCAGTAATTGATAAATTGAAAAGTGAGGCCCCTACAGACGGAAATTGACTCCAATCCTCCTACAGAAACAATGTGAAATGGCTACAAATAATGCAGCTGTTTTGCATTCAAACTTTAGCATTTTTCTGTTTTGTAGTATTTTTGTCTCATTGCATTTGTTTTATTTGTTGATTTCATGTTGTGCTGTTGGTCAAAGGTTCTTGGATCTGTTTCATTTGTCGGCCACAGATTCTGTAACCTCTACATTATCCTTTGAGAAAATGCTAACATGGTAACAATAAATATATTTGTATGAAAAATCGGAATATTATATAAAAAAAAACTTTTCTCTCTGGCTGTTCTGTAGCCATTCTTCCAGTCATTAAGCCTATGCACTGTGTTTGCCAATAATATATATAGTATCATCACATGCACAAAACAATGCAGAATTTTTAAAAAATGCATTTCAGACAAAAGCACATGCATTTGTGAGATGCAGCTTTTGTGGTATTGTAGCTTGCAGCTTTGTGGTATTTTTAATGAGGTACGTTGCCATAAACATTGTGTATGTGATCCATATGTTCATCCATCTGACCTGTAAGGGCCTGCAAAAACAGAAGAAAGTTGCTTTACAGTAAGGTGACTGGACTGTAGATTGTGTTTCAACTACTTCTCCATAGGCTAGTAAACCATAATGTGTTGGTGTATTGTACCTCAGTGTTGACATAGATTGGTTCATCTATGGTCTTCAGGTCAGGTTTTTTAGGGGTTTCATGTTTTTTAGATGTTGCCCTGAAAAGATAAAAAAAATGGTTTGGATTCTAATTTGAGAAATAATATTATATAATAATAGCTTGATTATAATGTGATCTGACAGTTGCATCAGAAAACAAACCTTTGGGCTTGGTTTGGTGTTGCTCTGCTAAAATTGGCATAATATCCAGATTCCTCTCTAGTAAAAGACTGAGACCTGTAAAAAGGATTATTGTTGGCAGGTTACAGAACATGATTAAACACAAAGCAAATCTTTAAAAAAATATATCGATCTATTAGTTTACAATTCCAAATACAAGGTCTGTCTTAAAGATATTTAAACAAACAAATTTAAAGAATGTCTTGGCCATTGTGTGCATATGCAGGTTGGAATATGCAGTCAGTTCGTGGAGTCATGTTCCAAGTGTCCAACTGTGAATTCTGTGGGTCTTCAAGAAGACTTCTATTTACACATGATGAAGAAGCCTGGAGGGCATGATTGCGAAGAACAGCTTGGCCAATTGTAACCTGAGTGGTGATTTGTTATTGAAGTTCTTCACAAACACAATGTTTCAGTATAAGGTGGTCAGTGTTAAACACTGCACAAATAATGTGTAATGCTGCACAGAGAAGTCCACACATCCAAATAAAGTAACATTTCACACATGAGTTGAAAAAAAAATGTCTGCGCTTGTTGCATTTAAATATAACAGCAGTAACAGCATCACAATTAGCTGGCCTTTCAATAATGATATATGAATGAAGTTACCTTTTTTGCTTCATTCTGCAGTAAATGGCAGAGACAAGTATCATGATGAGAAGCAAAGAAAGTGGTACAAAGGTGGCCACATAAATTTTTGACGCCCCCACTGTCTCCTCCACTGTCATTTAAAAAAAAAAATATCACAGTTCCATATATTAAAATACTCCAAAAACTCAAAAAAAAACTTATGTGAACACGTAAACTTACTGTTTGAGACGGTAAATGGGGCAAATGTAGTTCCTAAAAGAACAATATATTGTGTAAGTATTCACTGAGATATTATCCAGTGTTCCACTTTTCTACTACAAGAACTGTAAGAATAAATATGAGTGAATACAATAAACATAAATTAGATAGTAAAAATTAGAGAGGTCATAGATTACCTTGTCCAATATCGACTGGTGCCACACCTGGTTACGTAAATAAAGAAATATATTTAAATAAATCTATTTTTGATTGAATGAATGAAATTTTACTGAAATTCTTACCAGACACAGAAATGGAGACAGGGTATTTGTAGAAACTGTAGTTTTCACCCTTTGTTATAAGGCGTACATAGAGGTTGTTTTCATTCTCTGTGATGTTCAGGATCTTCAGGGAGCAGTTCCCATCGGTTTTATTTCCAAGGAGCATGGTCTTGTGTTTGTACTTCTCAATCACAAACTCAGTGTTTGTGTGAAACACAAAGGGATTGGTGTCCTTGTCACCGGTCTTGATTTTTTTTTTCGACCACTTTTTCCAGTAAATTTGAACATCATCAGTGTGGTATTTTTTGGGATAGGTAAATGTACATGGTATCGTCACGTTTGAGCTCAGTGATATATTAATGTGTCTAGTGACGTTAATGTTCCAGCTTTGACCTGTGTTCAAGCCTAACCAAAAGCAGAAGTTATATTATCAGAATGTATTTTTTTTATACATGTATATTTATTTAAGTTAAACATGATTGAAAAAAAAGTCACCAACCTTTCCAATTAGATGCCAGGAACAATATGAGGCTAAAGTTAATCAGACACGGATGCTTCATCTGATTTAGGAAAGACATTGTGTTGTTAATTCACATTATCATGGAATCTAAAAGTTAGTTTTACATCAGGCTCTTTCCGCATGCTACCAGGTCCAGGATTTTAAAAAAACATATTCAAGCAATTTACAGTGTAAGGTAAATACTCACTGTGAGAGGAACCAAGAACAAGCTTCAGTGCGTTTGTTAAAATGCAGTAGATTTAAGTACCCAAGTGAAATCTTTGGGTGTGTTTCCTGTTGCTTAGAGGCAAAGAATTACAGAAAAGGGGAAGTTATGAAAGCAAAATGAACAGTGTGTCACTTATTGTGTTTTAAAAAAAACACAATTAAGAATCATGATTTGTATAGAGTCTAGTGTATTTTTGCATTTATTTTTATTTATTTTATTTGTTTATTTACTCAACGGCTTTGTCGGCTAGCACAGTTAACGCATTAACTGTTAACACATTAGTGTTGCCCCTCAGGGCTACCATTTCACACAGATATGACCCCGGCTGCACCCGGCAGTGGATGCAGATATCTCATTTTTTCAGGCTCTATAGTGTGATAGTCTTTAGTTAGTAGTGTTTCTGCTTAAATGGGAAGTAGTGCTGGTGAGTCTATAATATGCAGTTTAACCTCAGACCTTCAGCCTGGCAGTAAAGGCTTTCTCCAGAGTGGAGGAGGAAGTGACACAAGTGTTATCATCCAAAAAAATCTGTTTTGATCTGACAGTGGTGTAATAGTTGATAGGTTCTGCTGTCACTGTAGTATAGTTTTATTCCGCATTTCTACAGTGAGCCTTTCGCGGATGGTGTATCAGCACCACATTAATACGTGCTTTCATATAATTGGGTGAATTTTTATATAAAATAGCCAGGTTCACAATTCACTATTCTCCATTTGTGGAGATATTACAAATAACAGGTCAGCTCAGTTACAAGTATCACTAATCTTTTGTTATCTTTGTTAACTACTCTTACTGTTCAATACTGTGGATCGTAAATGTATATAAAGCCTCAAACTATGCACTTTTTTGCACCATTTATTTTATGTTGTACATTTTATGTTGTTATATTCTATGTACGTGTTTGCACTGCGAAAGAAGTGGCTTTTAATCTCATTGCACATGTGTATAGTGACAATAAAGGCATTCTATTAAAATAATCTTTGTTAATTTAGACTGTAATCTGTTGATCTTTCAAAATGTTCTCATGGGGAAGAAACATAGTGCTGTTACAATAACTAGAATTTGGATTTTAGATCAATAGCTTACACACATCACAAATTTGACTCAAAGGTTTTTAAACATCTGACATCAGACCTTAATTTCTATTTCTGGACAGATATGAAGTGCACTAAGTTTTTTCTTATTTGTCTTTTACAATAGCAAAGCACCCCAAATAACAATAATAATAATTTCTCTTTGAGATGTTTAGTGGGCCTAATGCTGCTCCCTGGTTATAAATGCACCCAGAGAAACAACATTATCTGTGTGAATGTATGTGTGTGATGTCACTGATTACATCACGCAGGGGAGATTTCATCAATAGTCTGACGTGCAATGCACAGCACACACACTACTTATTACTTAGATTCACTGACTGGGGTGAAGTCAGTGAACCGAAACATCCCAGGCCTTAGTGTTTCCGCCTTGTGGAGTTAGCAGTAGCCAGCCAGCGGACTCATAGGATCCGGGTTAACTGAGACCTCGGATTCGTGATTCCTGAGTCGGTACGATTCGAAACATTAACCCGAGTGATTCAGGAACCGACCGACTCTAATGCTGAGCGATCCAGAGTGAACTTTGGCACTGACTCCACCTGGAGTGTGTCGGAGCTGTAGGTGCAGTCACATGACTCCCAGCTGGCTGGAGCTGCAGATACGTCTCCCAAACGAACTCTTCACGCTCCAACTTCACGGCGCACTGGCACCTGTCGGAACATACGTCACCACTGTAAGGAGCAGTAGGCGCCAGCACGACGACAGTTTGTTGACAGTCTGTGGACGTCGACCCTCTTTACCCGCCAGACCCAGATGGACAGTCTGAATAACGGAAGTCCGCGGCGGGCAGTGGGGGGAGAGGCGAGTCGATCGGACGGAGACGATCCAGATGTGAGTACCCGGAGGAGGGTGGCAGCGACCAGCTGTTCCGCTCTGTCCGCAGCTCGCCTCACACTGCCTGGGATCATGGACGCTGAGGGCAGGGTGGACGAGTCAAGACTGAGGATGCACATATTCAAAAACGGTAAATCAATCAATCAATCAATCAATCAATCAATCAATCAATCAATCAATCAACCAGTCAGATATATAAACAGGCCTGTGACACCTGCTGGCAAACGTAGTGATATGATATGTGATAAATGATATGTCTTCACTATGTACTAATTATACCACTTTATCTTAAATTCCCTGCAAAGACTATGTTGAATAAGACAGAAAAGTCTGAAATAGATTTGTACATATTTGAAAATACTTAACGTATTCTGCACTTATTACATTTGTGGCTTTAGTGTCTAGAAAAATGTATCGGTGCCCAATTTATCACTGTGTTTCTGCAAAGTAAATGATTCCGATAGAGTTTTTATTATCACGTGTCCAGATGCATCACTGAATCGTGACCATTGCTGCAGGCTGAGGAGCAGTCAAGTGATGCTTTGCGTCAGGGCACTAGCTGAGGCACAGCCAAACTATTCTCTAACATCAAACATTTGCATCAGACCCCCCCCTCCCTCCAGCACAGAACTCCAGCATGACTATAAAACAACAGATTATTACAGAGTTGCTAAGAAGCAGATTTCAGTCATGAGACACAGTCAGACCAAAAAAAAATGTATCAGTGTAGTATCGAAGCTAAGTCATTAGGTTTAATGACTGCAGCGTAGAAATGTGGTGAAACAAATAAATGTGTTAAATGTTAAAATGTGTCATAGTATGAAAATAACTTAGTCGAAATCGTTATATATATTTGTTAAACGGTGAGTAATAGCACATATCAATCAGTATCTGGACAGAGGTGCTCGCTGGGGTAAAGCATCACACAGAATCTGTCATCTATGAGCGGGAATGTGGAAACTCACCCTCCTTCTCTGTGGCTTTTGACCTTTATGCACATTCCAAGCCTACAAACATGGAAACCAAAGATTAAAGAACCTGCATAGCAAAGCATTATATAAGTCATCTTAAATCCTCCTCGGACAGCAGGGCAAAGTTGACTGAATTTTGGATAAGTGCTTGAATATTTTTTTCTTTACCAATTGATAAAGCGAAGTTTTTAGCTGTGATCTATTCAGGTTTTGTTTTGATCAGATAGCCATTGCTTTGACTCAATGAAGAATGAATGCATGTCTGAATTTGCAGATAAAAAACATTGTGGACGTAATTATTTACTTTATACAGCTCACTAATGATCAAAAGGTTTTCAATCCCTGCCAAGGTGGTGTGTCTCATTCGGAGCGGGGCCTGGTATGGCGCTTCCTGTTTGGGATGTACCCGTGCAGCTCCACTGCGTCAGAGCGCTGTCTGCTGCAGGAGCAGTTGGTGGTGCGATACCAGGCCATGAAAAGAAAGTGGCAGCACTTCCTACCTTCAGCTGTGAGGATGCACCTGAACGGCACCGACGGTAAAGGCCAAAACCCACACAGACCACCACAATGAAAGATGTTTCCCAGGAGCATTTCAATTAATTTCTTCACTTTCTCATTCTATCGCTGCCATATTTTCTTTTCCTTTTTTTTAATGTCTTTGACCCTATGAGACCCTATGATCTCCTTTACAGCTGAGCTGGTAGCAGCCGTCAGGTACTTTGATCAGAGGCAGTCACAGGAACAGCAACAGATGCAGGACCAGTCTGAAGAGGTCAGGGACAGACTCGCTTTCCTGGAGCTTCAGGCACAGGTTAGATCAATGAAATATACGCTATATATATATACATATAATAGGCCACAGACATACACTGATCTGCCACAACACTAAACCAGGAAATGGTCTTAATGTTGTGGCTGATATATTTCCACTGGTTTTGTTTGGCACTGTAGAAGATATTAGCTGTTGAAGGAGGGAGGTATGTAGTTTTAGGTAAATTACTCAACAGGATCAGGACTGTTTATTTACATATGGCGTATTTGGATTCCTTCTATTGGCTTAAGGTTTTGTTTACTTAACAACGGCTGATAGATTTCAGATGGTGATAACTCACATGCGGCAGAATGCTACTGGAGTTCACACATTAATATAATAATAATATATATAATATAATATATAATATATAATATAATATATAATATAATATATAATATAAATATATAACATATATTTCTCCATATGTATATATATATATGTATATATATATATTCTTCTTGTTATCAGATATTATTTGAGCGGGTCACATTTGACCTGGAGGAGCTCCGTGAAGCCATACGAATCATTGACAAAGATGTACCAAGAACTAACAGAGACCTGAGCTACTACCAGTGAGTGATTGTTAGCCATTGTTGTGTTTACACTGTGTCAAAAGTGAAGTTTGGTTAGATGGCACATTTGTTGTCCTATCTGTACAGTGCACATACATACTGTAGGTTTCTCCACTGTTACACTGATTCTGCTCACTTGTCTTTCTGCAGGGGTGAAGGTTTAGGAAATCTGTTGGTATTGAGAGACATCCTCATCACTTACGCTGCTTTTCATCCAGGTTAACTACAAATTGAAACCCAACTCACCTTCATTTACTCTAACTAAAGCAAACGGAATGCTGTAACGGTGTGCAGTTTAAGACTATTTATTTGTGCATCACTTGTTTTGATTGTTGATACAGAGGTCAACTATGCCCAGGGAATGAATGACCTGTGCAGCCGGTTCCTGGAGGTCCTTGACTCAGAGGTTGACACATTCTGGAGTTTCTCCTGTTACATGGAGAAATTCACCAAGGATTTCAGGGCTGATGGTCTGCACAGAAAAATAGGTGAGATTACCAAAAGGTTGACAAAAAAGAAATAAAATGTAATGTAGTAACTGTAAAAAAAAGTGTCTCATTGTTATTCGAAGAAGTATGCAGGACCTCTAGTGGCAAAACAAGAATATTAAAACGAATTATCTACAGAGTAATCATGTATTACTGGAATTCTTCATATTCTGATATATATACTGCATATAAATGTCCTTTTGACGCAGTATACAGTATATGAAAGAGTTTTGTTCAATGTGTTTAGATTTGGAGGCAGCCCTTCTGAAGGAGCTGGACCCAGAGCTTTATGCCCACCTGGTCACAGACACCATGGAGAGGTTTACCTTCTGCCACAGGTGGATCATTAAAACCACTCTCTATGTATATTCTGAGTGTAGCTGTATGTGTATTGTTTTCTTCATGCACATTTTATGTATGCGTGTGCATTTTTGCACCTTCTACTAGGTGGCTGCTGCTGGGTTTCCAGAGGGAGTTTGAACACAGTGATGCACTACGTTTGTTCGAGATCCTCAGTTGTGACCACCTGGAGCTCATCTCCCAGCAAGTAGACCGGGCCAGATATCAGGAAAGGCTGGAACAAAAACAGAGCACCGGTAAAAACCAGGAGTCAAATTGTCACAGTTAAAAATGAAAATGACCTCTTAAATGTCTGACATTAATTTAGTGATGTGTCTTTGCCTTTTGATGTTTGAAGAGGAAAATACAGCGTCGGAGCTGCAGGCCATCAATACCGACTTCACCTTTGAGCTCTTCATCTGTGCAGCCATCCTGTTGGAGAACCGGGAGTCTTTGCTGCAGTGTCGCGATGATGTGCAGCTCATCCAGTTTACTAGCAGGTTTGTATGTATGCCCAAACGTAACGACAGCATCACAGGATTGTGCGTTTATGACCGTGAGTCAACATGTCTTACCCTTTCGTGCAGCCTTCAGGGGACTCTGGACCTGAATCGCACTCTGGAGAAAGCAGAGCACCATTTCTACAACTACTGCAAACGCTGTGCGTGGGACTATATGAACAGACACAGCAGAGAACACAAAAGCAAAGAAGAGGACTTTTTTTATCAACTCCGTAGTTTATTTCTTTTGAAAAGATAGCTGCTGTTTAAATACCCCCTGTACACTGTAAAAACCTTTTATTGAAGTTCTGATCGCACATACTATAGTCTTGTTATATGCACATTAGGGGGAATGCTGATGTTCGGATGCTTACCTTAAATGTAGCTTGTTTGTAAATGTACAGTATTTATTTTATAATAGCAGCTGCAGCTGCACTGCATGAATATATATGAATATAATATATAAAGTCTTAAACTGAAGTTTATTACCTCAGAAACAAAGTTTTAGAAGATTTGGTCTTTCGAGTTATGCAATATTCAACTGCAAGACCAAAACTACTACCTGACAGACATGCGTGACTACTAATATCTGATGAGTCACAACAGCTGGTGTCTGTAAACGAATGCAGTTACAGTGTATGTAATGACAGATGGCATATGTTCGTGAGGTCTAAGTAACAAGAATAGACATCCAGCTTCTGAGCACTGGAAGGATCATTTAGAAAGAGGACGGGCAGCTTATTGCACAACTGTGTTTTAAGTGGAGACCAAACACAAATGATAAATTACAAAAAAAAAAACAACAATCTGAATAAACAGCTGAAGATTGTGTATCCTGGTGTTGACAATATTCGTGTTCAGTTTCCATATAAACCTCAGATAATACGGGGGGCAGCGTTTACTGTGATAATAACTTTTGTTTGACCTTTTGATAAAAAGCTTTGCCTAACCACTACTTTCTTAAAGCAGCCAAAACATCGATATTAATATATATATATTCGGTATTGTCAACTTATTTGTTATCTTCTTAGTCAAATATATATGTCCTTACATTCAATGTTACCCTTAAACTTCTCGCATGAAGAATCTTATTTTGTCCGTTTGTGTTCATTCTGTAATTTACTGCCCCCCAGTGGCAGCAGCACGCTGCTCTACAGCACTGCCGTCATATACCATGGCTGTTAGGATTGCTCTCCCACATTCAGGTGCACTATGAGTGACAGCTGTCAAATGTAGTTATGACAACAGGATGAGACTATACCATTTAACATTGGATGACCAGGATGAAAGGACTCACTTTACATTCCTGTCTTACAATTACTATGTCTTGCTGATTCCAGGGGTTTGATTTTTACTCAGAGGTTTTCATACAGGCTATAATTGGAGTTGCTCAGCTGGCAGAGGATAAGGAGGAGTGGTGACAGCAACAACCCTTGCTTTTAAGGAAATCCTGGCAACGAGGAGAAACACGGGCCTAGAACTTTCCTTGGTGGAGTCACCTGACACACAGATGAGCCGTGCCTGCACACGGCTCTATATACACTGTGAAGCAGAGACACTCGCCCTCTTAGTCCGCCTGCCAGGACGAGGACAGGAGTGCTGGAGAGGAGCTCAGACTCTGGTGTTGTGTGCTGGGTGAAAACAAAGCACCACTTTATTAACTCAGTACACTCTCAAGTTCTGAACAGCTGACAGCGGCAAGGTAACCCCATCTACAAGAAGCATTGCATTCAGCCTGGCTTCATAGTCTGTCTTGCTTGCTGCTTTAAATGTTTGCCTGCCACATGGGAAAGATATTCCCGTATAACTGAGGCTTGCATGGTTTCCATCAGACAACGGCATGACAAGCAGAAGCAGAATCCCAGTAATGAAACACACACAGTGACAGTTCTAAAGAGTCGTTTTCCATTTCATAACACAGACACCACTGAACGTGATCTGGTCCCTTCAGAATTGTCACAGTATTGAAAATGCATGTACCATGTTTTGCACAGTATGGGGTTTCAGATAATTGTGTGGCCTGGCTGTGAAGCAACAGCACTATGTCAGCATTTCCTGTGCTCTGTTACACAACTGGAGAATGAGTTCTTCAATAACATTTTCTTGTCGCAGAATTTTTGAGACATTACATAAAACAAAATTTCTGCTCTCAGTCACTGGAGAAACAACAAAAGCTGTTGTTTTTTGGTGTCGGTTTTTGTACAACAAAGCCTGCAGCAGCGTGGCAACAGAGGGGCTTTGAGTTCCTCACTAATCTAACCGATTTGTCACTGAGCCTTAGATCTATAGATTTCTATTAGTATATCTGGTTACCAAGTCCCCTTTGCTTTAAAAGGAAAATGGTGCATTTGTTGCAAAACTAACTAGTTACTGATAAATTTTCTTTATAGCCACCGTCTAGTCATTACCAAGTAGATATGCTGATTCTTTTTATAGTAACTGTAAGCTGTTAGATACCAGCTGTCGGAAAATAGACACACTGATTACTATTTCAGGTTCAGTAAATCACATTTCACCAGCCTGAGTGAGACTGAAGTGTAATGTTGCTGATAGAGACAGGAAGCATGGAGAAGGAATTAAAGGGCACTGTGATATAATCCATTCATTTGGCCTAAAGTATCTGGTAGCTTCAATCACTATGCTGATTGCATGGCTCTCCACCACTAGCTAGTCCTCGCTTAGCCGTAAATTTAGATTTATGATAGGGGAACAGGGGCAAGCCAGTCTCAATTACACCCACGTACAGTAATACAGGTGCACATGCATGATTTAATTTTATGTGCTAATAGATTTTAGATATCAAGGCTAAAACGAGCTTGAGCTCAAATTTGAGATAACTGTCCAAAATGAAAAGTCATTTTAAGTTATTAGAATGTAGTTCAACTCATGACTTCTTTTCTCCTTTTTCTTTATCAAAGATGTCTAAAGGACCAGCAGTAGGCATTGATCTTGGCACCACATATTCCTGTGTGGGCATTTTCCAACATGGCAAAGTGGAGATCATAGCTAATGACCAAGGAAACAGGACCACACCCAGCTATGTGGCCTTCACAGACACTGAGAGACTCATTGGAGATGCTGCCAAGAACCAGGTGGCCATGAACCCATCCAACACTGTATTTGGTAAGAACTGTTGCACCAAAAAGACAGCAGGGTCATGAACACTTGAGATGTTGGTCAAAAGACTTTTTCAATGCCAATTCCTAAATCTGTTTCAGATGCTAAGCGTCTGATCGGTCGTAAGTTTGACGATCCCGTCGTGCAGTCGGATATGAAGCACTGGCCCTTCAAGGTTATAAATGACTCAACGAAACCCAAGGTGGAGGTTGAGTACAAGGGTGAGATCAAGACCTTCTATGCTGAGGAGATTTCCTCGATGGTCCTCATCAAGATGAAGGAGATTTCTGAAGCCTATCTTGGAAAGGTAGTTAATAACTAATAACGATGACTTGATCTATGAGAAGATAATCGCCTAATGTAATTAAAATTAATAGTTTGTATTTGATATATTTGAAGCACTTAACAGGAAGCTTCTATCTATTCATAATACCACAGAATCACGGCAAGGGTTTCTATGAGTTAATTTTGCTCGCTCACACGAGCTTTTATTGTGAAATTACAAGTACTATAAGTAAACATATGCTTGTTGTTTTTACTATCTTTTCAGTCTGTTTTCAATGCAGTTATCACAGTTCCTGCATACTTCAATGACTCCCAGCGTCAAGCTACCAAAGATGCTGGAGCCATTGCTGGGCTTAATGTGCTGCGCATCATCAACGAGCCCACGGCTGCGGCCATTGCTTACGGTCTGGATAAAAGGGTAACCAACAAATTAAATACAAACAAAAATACAAACACAAGCAAAATATATTATTTTACTAAAAACTAATTCTTACTGTTTGACTTAGGTTGGCAGTGAACGTAATGTCCTTATCTTTGACCTTGGAGGTGGGACTTTTGATGTGTCTATCCTGACTATTGAGGATGGCATATTTGAAGTCAAGTCCACAGCTGGTGACACTCACTTGGGTGGTGAGGACTTTGACAATCGCATGGTCAACCACTTCGTTGCTGAGTTCAAGCGCAAGTACAAAAAGGACATCATCAACAACAAGCGTGCGGTGCGTCGTCTGCGCACAGCATGTGAGCGTGCTAAGCGCACCCTCTCCAGCAGCACGCAGGCCAGCATTGAGATTGATTCACTCTTCGAAGGGACCGATTTCTACACTTCCAT
This sequence comes from Trinectes maculatus, assembly GCA_016785345.1. NCBI lineage: Eukaryota > Metazoa > Chordata > Actinopteri > Pleuronectiformes > Achiridae > Trinectes > Trinectes maculatus. The sequence continues at coordinate 403,236 of JAFBJQ010001385.1, forward strand.
CACCAGAGCCCGTTTTGAAGAGCTAAATGCAGATCTGTTCCGTGGAACTCTTGAACCTGTGGAGAAGGCCCTGAGGGATGCCAAAATGGACAAGAGCCAGATTCATGACATTGTCCTGGTAGGTGGCTCCACGCGTATCCCCAAGATTCAAAAGCTCCTGCAAGACTTGTTCAATGGCCGTGATCTCAATAAGAGCATCAACCCTGATGAGGCTGTAGCCTACGGCGCAGGTAGATTATGTTACCATATTAATGTTTCATTTATTTTTTTCTAGCCATTTTTTTTTCACCTGAGTCATTTTTTATATATTTTCCTGCTGTTTATCGTATTAGTTTTAACAATATGGAAACATTTCACAGCTGTGCAGGCCGCCATCTTGGCTGGTGATAAGTCTGAGAATGTACAGGACCTGCTCCTGCTGGACGTGACACCCCTGTCCCTGGGAATTGAGACCGCTGGTGGAGTGATGACTGTCCTTATCAAAAGAAACACCACCATCCCCACGAAGCAAACCCAGACCTTTACCACATATTCAGACAACCAGCCTGGTGTGCTTATTCAGGTACAGCGACCTGGAAAAAAGGTCACCCTGCACTGCTAAAGTTTATACCAAATAATTTAGAATATATTCACTGATGCATCAAGATTTGATTTAATTGTTCATAGGTTTATGAAGGCGAGAGAGCCATGACCAAGGACAACAATATTCTGGGCAAGTTTGAGCTGACTGGTATTCCACCTGCTCCAAGAGGGGTCCCTCAGATCGAGGTGACCTTTGACATTGATGCCAATGGCATTCTCAATGTGTCTGCCGTGGACAAGAGCACTGGAAAGGAGAATAAGATCACCATCACCAATGACAAAGGTACAATAGATTTCCATATAAAGTACTTATTTTCTCTGGAGCAATAAAAAGGCCTAATATTAAAAAGGTGGTAGAGAGCATCGTATTTTCATCTTCCCAAAGGGCGGCTGAGTAAGGAGGACATTGAGCGCATGGTGCAGGAGGCAGAGCAGTTCAAAGCTGAGGACGAGGCCCAGCGAGATAAGGTTACAGCCAAGAACTCCCTCGAGTCTCTTTGCTTCAACATGAAGAGCACCGTGGAGGATGAGAAGCTCAAAGACAAGATCAGTCCGGAGGACAAAAAGATCATTGTAGACAAGTGCAATGAGGTCATTGCCTGGCTGGACAGGAACCAGGTAAAAACTGAGTGAACCCAGAAAAGACAGAGAATTCTCTGTGGCTTACATTGTGAAGACAGATATTTATTTTGTGTAAACAATCTTATGTTTTCCCATTTAACTTAAAAAAACCTTTTTTTTTTCAAAAAACTGGCAACTTTTTGTCACAATTGAGTTTTTGTTTCTTCTTTCATACAGACGGCAGAGAAGGATGAGTATGAACACCAGCAGAAGGAACTCGAGAAAGTATGCAACCCCATCATCTCAAAGCTGTACCAGGGTGATATGCCAGGAGGAATGCCAGGAGGAATGCCTGGAGGAACACCAGGAGGTTTCCCTGGTGGAGCTGGAGGTGGCTCCTCCGCTGGCCCCACCATTGAGGAAGTTGACTAAACACTGCCCACGGTCTCTTTACCTCAGTTCCCCATTAGATAAAGTGCTTATGCATTCTTTTCTGGCTGTAGTTTTTAAATAGCTAGGCAACTAAATCTGGCACTTGTAAACCTTTACAATATAAATTTGTAAAGGCGTCTCCATCATCTATCACTCCACTGATTATTCACCCCATTCTGTAAAATTTGTGAAAAGTGTAAAAGTAAAAGTGTGGTATCGAAACGTTAAATAAATAAAGATGAGTGATGGGATTCTGATATGAAAACTGTACTGTATTTCTTGTGATTTACATTTTAAAAGCATCATTGCATCTCTGATTAACTTCTACTGTATAGTCATTTTACAACCAATAGGCATATAAAACTAAACACTAAACTCGCAGCTCTCAAACTTCCTGTACACAGACCACACAGATTTAATCAATATCCTTTTCAGTTTTTCTAATCTATCAAGATGTAGCCAAAGGTGTCACTTGAGCAAGAAAACCTTATCTCTTGTATTATTTGCAGTCTGTTTCTGCTGATGTGTGAGACTTTGACAGCAGGCACATACAATTCAATGTATTTCAAATGAGGTTCGAAAACATGCTAAGCATGTGTTCAAGGGCATTATATCAAAAAGCACAGAAAACAGAGCTTCCTCAGAATCACTTTTCAGAGAAATACCGAGGGCTCAGTTTGTTCTTCACACCACTGGAAAAATTACGCAACAGTTTGTTGCAGTAATAACCCAAGTGTGCAAGCATAAGACTGAGTAGATGGAAGTTTCATTTACAAATAATCTCAGGTTCTTATCACCAGATGTTTTCTTCCCTGACCTGTCAAACCTGTTGGTTGGATGGTGAGGGTGGAGGCTCCATGTATATAAGTCACTGTCCCACAAGCTGTGAAACAGGGACGTGAATTACGACCAGGCCAGCATGTTCTTGCTCATCAGTTGTTTTGCCCTTGTGGCTTCCGCATTGGGTGAGTGACTGGCGGTTTACCACCATGTTAGACAGAAACCTCTCATAAAACATGTGACCATAACTTCAGGTAATATTCTTGATCTCAGACTGCACAGCAATAGGATCAATAGACACAAAACATTAAACACATTCTGACACTTCCTGGTGTATGTGCCATATTTTGGGAAAAGCACACATATTTTTAAATTGTTTATTTGGCCTCAGGGTGTGGAATTCCTTCTATCAAACCCCAAGTGAGCGGATACAACAAGATTGTAAATGGGGAAACTGCTGTGTCTGGGTCCTGGCCCTGGCAGGTTTCTCTTCAGGTAAACTTCGCCATGCAGTAGTCACACCCACTGCCAGTTTGGTTTCACTTAACGTGACAAGGAAGGACAAACATAAAGATGGTG
>JAFBJQ010001386.1:0-13243 GCA_016785345.1 Trinectes maculatus
CCATCAATAAATAATCAAATCAGTGTTATCAACATCTCGTAAGAATATGACTAGATTTATATTCATCTCTTGAGATGTTAGTAGATGTTTCCATCATGTTGAATCTTACTGCTCTGCAGAGAGTCAGCCAGCTCCTCCTGCTTCATGCTCCTCAGAAAGTTCACTGTGATCTTCAGGAAGGCCTCTCTGCAGCTCCTGCTCTGCTCCTCATCCTCACTGTCCAACACCCTCTGTGATCTGGGCAGAGAACCCTCTTGAACTTCCTTAACTCATCCTTCACAAACCTGACAATGTCACCTTCCAACAGCTGGAACAGATTCACATTCAAATTTCAGTTAGAAGCACACAGTCATTGAACTGACAGGCTCCTGGTCTGCAGAGGACAGGATGGAGACTGGGGACAAGTTGGACATGAACATTTACACACCATGAATATAGAGTCCAGGTCTGTGTGATGCTGTAGGACAGACTGAACGGTGAGAACATCTGAGCTCTGCTGCTGAACTCTGTCAAAAACAATGTCAGTTTGTTATCACACTCATTTCACCATTTTTCCTGGATGGTGAAATTGTATTTTAAATGTTTTAATTTAAAATTTACAGAGAAGTTTTTAAGTTGGTTTTTTTTTGCATTGAACTTTTACCTTTGATCATCAGACTTTTGTCCTCGTTTGAAGTTCAGAGGTACGTCCCTGGAGTGGTCGCTCTTCATGGACACACAGCTGGGTACAGGAGCGTCTGGTCTCTGCTGATGGATCCTACTACAAACACAGGACATAGCACAGAAATACAACATGTACTATCTTGTTCTAATACCCTGTCGTCTCTACAGGGACATTAGCAGAACCATTGTGTCCAAATGTTGAACTGATGTGTCTTGGCTAATAATGTTCATGTTGATGTTCATAATGTTAAATGGCTGTTTGTATTAGTGACCAGTTAGAGTGGACCTTCCAACGTTAGCTGACTTGCTGTTATCAGTATTATGATTTTTTCTTATTAGTTAGCAATGCTCCAGTTTGTGTACTGCTAAACCTTAGCACGGGCTAATGGTTGTGTTTGGATTTTTTCCTGTTGACTCTGGTGGACACAGGAAACTTTATCACGTCAATCACCACATGTGTTTAGGAACAGTTTTCATTGCTTCACAACATATTGATGATGATGATGATGAAGCATTTGTGTTGGTCAGGTGTCGATGCACAAATGCAACATCTGGTGTTGGTGAATACAATATAATATATATATATATAAATAAAACCATGAATAATTCCTATGAAGAAACTCACTTCAGGAAATTAAACATTTATCATGTTCAAGTGTTTTAATATGAAACTTTCTGACAGTTTTCAATTCTTACCTTTCATCATCAGACCTTTGTCCTCGTTTGAAGTCCAGAGGATTGTCCATGGACCTGTTGCTCTTCATGGACACACAGCTGGGTACAGGAGAGTCTGGTCTCTGCTGATGGATCCTTCTACAAACACAGGACATAACACAATGATCCAACACTGAGCTCTGAAGTGGAGACGAGTCAAGGTGGGTTAGATGTTCATCTCACCTCTGAGTCTCATGTTCCTCACACAGAGAGGGTTTAGAGGGAGGAGCTCCCTCCTCTCTGTCCTCACTCTGACTCATGTCAGCACCTTCACACAAACACAACAACAAGAGTCACATCACACGACACGTTAGTTCTCATTACTGTCAGTCACCACACAAACGGTGAACAGGTTGATCCACTGATTGATTGAGTAACAAATTACATGTAAGAGCGTTATGTAATTTAATTACAAAATGTACATAATTGTAATCCATTACATTACTGGGAGAAAAGGTTTAATTAAATGACAGTTACTTTTGGAAATTTCCATCATCACAATTTTAGTTACATTTAGTTAGATTTATCAAATAGTTTCTTAATATCAACATTCTCCTTCCAAAGCAGCCAGTCAGATACTGACGCATCTGATTGGCTCTCTCTGGTCATGTGCTACTCTGCTGCTCGACAAGTTGAACGATCTGTCAGACAGTTGCAACATTGTGGGAGAAGAATGCATTCCTGTGTTGGACATTTAGAAAACAGGTTTCACAGACTGCAGACAAACATTATTGTGCAGTTCAAGTCATTTCTGATGTAAGAGCCGTGTCACAGAGTAAAATGTACCCCCCAAACATTAGTCTCAAGTATGACAAATGTTTTTATATATTATATATATATGTATAAATACACACACACACACTCTCACACACACTCTCACACACACACATATATATATATATATATATAGTTATATATATAGTTATATATAGTTAAACTTTTGAATACACACTACAATAAAAAAGCAATGACTTTTGAACTATTTCATCTTTATATTTTTATATATCTATTTTTATATTTATATTTTCACTTCTCTGCGTTGTCATATACGGAGCTATGTTGTCAAAGTTGTGCACATTTGTCATTTCCACATACTTTCCACATGTAATGCAACAAACACATTTTCCTATTATTTATTTACATTTCATCATGTTTTGCTATCAGTTTGTAATTTGTGTAAAAAAAGAAAAATGTCGTTGACACTAAGATTAGGTGTCCACAGTTATATTCCAGGTAAAGTTGGGAGCAAACAGTCTGATTTGATTGCATTTGCCCAAATTACATTGGCTGCTGTGAAAGTTTACATGCAGATGTGTTACGATGATTAAGAGTATACAGCTGTGAAAGTACAGTCAGAGCGAGGGAGGAGCTGATGTCAGTATGACTACAAAAGAAAACAGGCATCAGATGATGTAGGTCTACTCTCTGCCCACTAGGTGGAGCTAATACGCCATCAGATAAGAATGCATCGGATCACATTTGTTTTTGTTGTATGATAAAATGTCGACGTTTGAGAAAAACACGAGTAAGTGAGATGTTCAAATGCTGCTGGGATAAAGTTACATCTGTTAACCTGCAGTTACAGGTGACGTCACTGGGTTCGGTGGTGAACTTACCGTGATGAGACGGTAACAGGCCTCAGGCCGCGTCACACTGCGGCTGCAACACGTCTGACTGACGGACACACACTCACAGGTTCACCCGATGAAGTGGAGATCAGGTCACAGAACAACATACAGAAAGAGTTCACAGTAAGTGAGGACACATCTGACTCTCTGTCCTGTCTGTCTGTCTCTCTGTCTGTCTCTCTGTCTCTCTCTCTCTCTCTTTACTTTCACTTTCTATTTCTGTCTCCCTTCCTCCCGCCAGCGAGGTCATGTGATCAGCCACAGCCCAACCATCATTTGCAGTAAACAGGAAGTATTTCTATATTTTTTAATCAGTCAACAGTGAAACGTGGGGAAATGACTGGTGTTTATTAACCACTGTAACAGAATCATATTATCACTGAATGAAACACATCAACCAATCAACATACAGAACATGTATGAGACAGATAGTTTTGATTCTACATGTTTCTACAGTGACCTGAATATTTACCATAAGATAAGATAAGATGGACTTCACTGATCCCCAAAGGGAATTTATTTTGTTACTATGACACAACACTGAATAAAAAAAACCTTTAGTAGTCACATGTGTTTATTTCAGACATATACAATATGCAGTAGAATTATAGAGGATACATTTAACTATAGACGACTGAAGAATGTACATATTTACCTACGCAAAACTGCTTCAGTATAGTGGAAATATAAAAACATTGTAATAACATTGTGACATTTAGATGAGAGAATGAATATGATATTAATCAGACATTTTACAGAAGTGGACGTGACGCTTTGTGATAGGAAATGGTTTTTATTTCACAGTAACAATGTAACAATGAATAAATCATGGGACAGCCTCATGTAGCAGCAGCTGGTCATCAGCTGTCTCCTGATGGTTTCAACGTGATCTGTGATCCAACTTGCAGCAGTTTGAATGAGGTCACACTCTCAGATTCTCTGTCCTTTCTGGCTGATGGGAAAATCCTGCATTAAATCCCTGTGCTCCTCCAGCTCTGTGCGTTTCCTTTCACATTAGCTGACAGATTATTTCTCTAGTTTCGAAAACCAAAAGAGGTTTTTGTTGAAAGATTTTTTTCAGATCATATGTTTTGAAGATGGAGCAGAACCGTTTTATCCTCCTCCTCCTCCTCTGCTGATGTCGTGGTTAAATATCTTCCTTCCTGGTTTCCTCTCTTCCCTGCTCACCTGCTGTCGCCCATCATTCAGGAAGATTAATATTTCATCTGCCACTTCACAGTCCTCTCTGGGGAGGCGGGGCGAGGGGGGGGGTCGATTGTCACATGTGTCATGTAGTGTCATGCAGCATCAGTGGTTGTGTGTTTCATTATGCTAAAAATGTAAATTCTGCTTTTGTATTATTCTCGTGTGGATGAATAGAAAAGTCTCCTCGTCATTAAGACGCTGCCTTCTGAAAGGTCCACACTGATGTTGTTAATGATAACATAATTACATTTTCACCCACTGCCACTGAATGTGTAGCTTTGTGTAACACTTCACTAAGTTTTATAGAAAAAAGTTGAACTGTCAGTGGCTGGATTATAATCCCATATGGAGGTTTGCAGGTTTTAACATTGGTTTTCATTCATATTTACATCATCATCTGATTTGTCGTGTGTTTGTTTTTGTTAATATGCCCGGCAGGTTGTGTAACTTTATGTTTGACAGTGTCAGACTGTATAGGATTTGGTCTTTAAATAGCAGACAGACTGCAGCAGACTGTGCTGTATGACAGCAGCAGGAGTGAAGTGTGCTCCATTATCAGGGAATGATGTGTGGTCTGTTGTTTGCAGGGAGAGGAGGCCACATGCTCGACCCTGCAGCCAAAGAACATAGATGATCAGTCAGCGCCACTCAGTGGTGGATAAACAACACTGCAGCTTCTGTCCAGGTAACAGAATCTCTTTACTTTTATATTTATACGTGATTTTAAGAGGGATTTTTGATTGCATCTGTTCTTGTCTCTTTATAAACAGTCTACTTTTTCACGCAGTAGCTTTAGTTGGTATTACTCCTTTACCACCTTATAATCTGTTGCAGACAACACAGATGAGATGAGTAGCTGCTTGTTAGACAGAAACTCTGAGGTGGAACATGAAGGCGTGTGGTGCTCTGACATCACGCAGGACGATTTAAAGAAAGCAAATCAACAGTGCACGTATTGTTCTGCTACTCTGTCCTCTTCACACACACACGCACACACACACACGCACACAGAGCGTTTAACCTGTGATTCAAGACGACATTGAAGGAGACCTGTCTCTGCAACTAATCCAATATGACTGATAATTAGATCACTCATGTGTTTACCACCCTGTCTGAGGCCCACTAATGCGCGCCCAGTACCGAGCTGTTAGTATGAAGGCGAGACAGGAAATGGAAAAGATGGCGGGGGAGGCAGGAGAAGAAAAAGACTGTTTCCTGAAACTAGATATAGTATATCACATGATGGCAGAGGAGTCTGATGATGGAGCTCTGTGGTTTCATGGATGTCAGGAAGAGACATCTGAAGCATATGTGACATCAGTTGCCAGAAGGCGATTTAAGGTTTCAGCAATTTGTCATTCTCGTTTACGGTCCATCATCGTTTTTCCCCGTAACCTGACGAGCAGTCTGAGGTCTGATTGATGGGTCACGTTAACCTCCAGACAAACAGGAGTTTTCTCCCTGCTCACAGAGCCTTAACGCTGGATGAATCATCAACCCAGCGAATTCTGCTGGAACTATTATTATTATTATTGTTGTTGTTGTGTGGTTCAGCCAGCAGGTGGCACTATTGCCTAGGCAAAGGTTAACCTGGTCACATGCAGCTAATGTGTTTTAATGGCTGGCCCTGTGTGACTGGTGTGATTGGACGCACACTGCTTGTCAGGTGTCAGGTGTCAAACTACCAACCACACACACATTAGGGGGAGTGTCGCCTCAACACCCGAGAGACTGAGACCCCCCACCCCACCCCCCCGTACCGCCATTAGTCCCTGTTGGGTCGGAGACAGTCGTATTTCACATTACAGTGTGACTGAGTGAAACATGTCATGCTGACATGCTGTGTTGTTCAGTGACTGGTGTAGAGACGGAGCAGTGGGGTCGTAGAGGTCGTAGAGGTCAGGCTAATGTTAAGGATGTGTTAAACAGAGGCACCTGCCTGTGTGTGTGTGTGTGTGTGTGTGTGTGTGTGTGTTGGTATGAGTTTGTGTTGTTGTATTGTGGACTGGCTCTTGTCTCTATGGGATTCACCTCGCCGCTGTTCAGTAAAAAGAAAAGCTGTACTTCCTGTACTTCCTGAACAGGACAATAATCTGCTCCTGTCAGGTCTACCTGCTGTCGCCAGCGTCCTGATTGGCTATTGGCCTCTGCCTCCATTGTTGTGTCCGCTTTTCTGTTGTCTCATACCTCAACAGCTGTAATGGGAGAGGGGAGGGGGGGGAGGAGAGGCCTCTCTAGCCTCCTGTAGGGAAGCTGTTGAGCTGAATGTTTAATAAGCCACTGGACACAGAAGGAAACCTGAGCCCCACCAGAGAGGCTGGCGTGTGTGTGTGCGTGTGTGTGTGTGTGCGTGTGTGCGTGTGTGTGTGTGTGTGTGCGTGCGAGCGAGTATCCAGGCGTGCTGCATTATTCTCTGCTCCGTGTGTGAATCCCATGCACTGTGTTGTAACCGTCGCTTCATTCAGCTGAAGCTCAGCTGATGTTTCTCCTTCGGGCCTCAGAGAAACCACTCTGCTCATCCTCTTGGCTTTTTCTTGACCTCACTATCAACATCCTGTCACATGACTGATGACATGAATGCATCGAGCAAACGCCATGGTACTCTGTTGAATCAACGTTTCGATATGACACCAGCTCAGCAGACGTAGGTGTAAACGTCTCAGCGTCTTTCTCCAGTCAGTCTTTCATCCTTCATCTCCCTCCGCCATGTTTCCACCTTCTGAATGGGACATTCTCATGTCAGTGGGACATGATTAAGAACCCGAGAGCATGTTGTTTTTTGGTGAGTTGGGACCCCGGACCCCATAAAACCATAAAACCAGCTACATTAAGGGACGTGAAGAACAAGCTACAGCTCGCAGCCACATTGGGACTGAATCCCGTCTCTGTGGTGTCCATGGATAAACGAAACATTAAGAAGACACCTGTCCTCTCCGAGACACTTGTCCAGCCACTGAAACAGAGACCTTCAGTCCAGTCCCAGCTCCAGTCCTCTGATCACACACATCGCTGGCCCTCGGCAGCTGTGTGTGTGTGTGTGTGTGTGTGTGTGTGTGTGTGTGTGTGTGTGTGTGTGTGTGAACCACAGCAGCTGGATGCACACTGACGCTACAGTGACGGGCTGATATCGGCCATATGGTGGAATAATACAGCGTTTACTCATCAGCGGTCACACTGAATGGCCATTCTGCCGCGGTCACGTGTCCTGCGGCGGCGGACGCTGTCCTGCCTCCTGTCCTGCCTCCTGTCCTGCCTCCTGTCCTGGGACGTGGGTCGAGTTACAGGGCAGCTAAAGCCTCTGATCTATTATTCATGCGCTCATGTCAGAAATTACAGGGGAACGGGCCCATGTGGGGAGAGGGGCGCAATGCACCGCTGCACCGCGGGTCAGGAGGTGCACACACACACGCACGCACACACACACACACACACACACACACACGCACACACACACACACACAGACAGTTAGCCAGGCAGGGACTGTAGTGCTCTGTCCCAGTGTCCCAGAAAACAACCCCCCCCACACACACACACACGCATACAGACGTCCCAGCTGTTCCCCACACTGTCCCTTTATCCAGTCTAACGGCGTCTCACTGTCCCAGAGTGTCCCCGGTGTCTCACCTGTGTGTATGGAGTCTCATTAAAACAGGGTGACAGTGACACTGAGGGAACATAGAGCGACACAGTGAGACTTCACCGTGGGGACTTGTCTCAGTAGCAGAGGACAGTTTGATGTCTGTCTATGAGCTGGAGTTTTGTGGCTGCAGGTAATGTAGAAATCCAGCAATTAAAATTTTTTTTAAAAAGCCGACCTCTTATAAGGACTTATAAGAGGTCGGGTCGTTAGCCGACTGGATTCCTCCCCGTTCCCGCTGAGACCTGAAATTATCCGGGTCTCTGAGCACGTGACATGTGGAGGAGTGGGAGAGAAGACGGTTCTGAACAGGGTGAAAAAAAAAAAAAGACGTTAAAACCTGACCCTGTCCCTGCACACAAAGCCTCGGGGTATGTGAGGGCTATGGAGCAATAATAGCCTGTCCCAGAGTGTCCCCGGTGTCTTACCTGTGTGTATGGAGTCTCATTAAGACAGGGTGACAGTGACACTGAGGGAACATAGAGCGACACAGTGAGACTTCACCGCGGGGACTTGTCTCAGTAGGACAGTAGGACAGGTTGATGTCTGTCTATGAGCTGGAGTTTTGTGGCTGCAGGTAATGTAGAAATCCAGCAATTAAATTTATTTTAAAAAGCCGACCTCAAGACTTATAAGAGGTCGGGTCGTTAGCGGACTGGATTCCTCCCCGTTCCCGCTGAGACCTGAAATTATCCGGGTCTCTGAGCACGTGACATGTGGAGGAGTGGGAGAGAAGACGGTTCTGAACAGGGTGAAGAAAAAAAAAAGACGTTAAAACCTGACCCTGTCCCTGCACACAAAGCCTCGGGGTATGTGAGGGCTATGAAGCAATAATAGCCCTGCCTAAAAATAAAAGGGGCAAAATGACAGTGGCGGATACCGTTACAAAGAGCTCCAGTGGACAAATAGGAGGCCGACGCTTTGAAGAGTTTCTCACAAAAGACGGACCACGCACCCCCACCCCCCACCCCCTCACCTCCCGCCGCCCGCGCCGCGCTCCCTCCGATCAGGTTCCCATTATCGGCCAGGCCACACGGTGGAGAGGGCAGGAGGGGTTTGACATGCCTGTCAGAAGCTGCTCGTCTGTGTCCGGCCTGCACTGCACACACACACACACACACACACTGCTCACACACACACACACACACACACACACACACACAATCAAAGGCACGTGGAGTAATACTTTATAGTAGTGGACTTGTGAGGACTTGACAGTTTTGATCTTGCTGGTAATTTTGCCGTCTTTGTGAATGGAGCAGCCGGAGCTCCAGTCCTGACCGAGTGATGAGGTGAAGAGCAGTGAGTCAGACTCCGCCCTCATGACATCATCATGTGGACGCTGCAGTAATCATCCATAAATAATCATCAGCTTTGACTCAAAGCAGGGTGGGAAACGTTTGACCTGCTGCAACACTCCAGGAGTCTGAGCCTCGCTAAAGTCATTAGGCTTCATCCTCTGTGCGTGTGTGCGTGCGTGTGTGTGTGTGTGTGCAGGGGCCCCAGACGTTGGACAAGCTCTACATGTCCAGGCATGTCCCCCTCTCGCTCTGTCCCACAGAGAGCCTCTGTAATCAGGATCTGAGACAGTAACGTGTCCAACACTCCACCACACAGACGCTGACCTGAGTCCTGTTGTTGGACCGGCGGCGTTGTGGTTTTGTTTTGTGTGACGTCATGTGAGCTGGTAGTGAGGTGGTAGTGAGGTGGTAGTGAGGTGGTAGTGATGGGACAGACCTGAGACAGCAGCAGCAGCAGTGGAGGTGGATAATGGTCCATATAATGACGGTGCACTTTAACATTTGGGTTTAACCATCTTAAAGGTTGCACCTTGTGTTGATATGAGATCATCTTGTTTGTTTGTGTTCAGGAATCGCACACACACACACACACACACACACACACACGTACCTGCATTGTGAGGTGTGTTCCCTGCCGTTGTGTTCATGCACTGAGGTTTGTGTCTCTTCTCCTCCTACGTTTCTTATCTCCTGTTCCTCCCTGGTGTTATTGCTAATCCTCAGTCTTCTCGGAGAAGCTGCTGTTGGACCACACCTTCACTGACTCACCCCCTCACCTTCACTGACTCACCCCCTCACCTTCACTGACTCACCCCTTCACCTTCACTGACTCACCCCCTCACCTTCACTGACTCACCCATTCACCTTCACTGACTCACCCCCTCACCTTCACTGACTCACCCCTTCACCTTCACTGACTCACCCCTTCACCTTCACTGACTCACCCCCTCACCTTCACTGACTCACCCCTTCACCTTCACTGACTCACCCCCTCACCTTCACTGACTCACCCCTTCACCTTCACTGACTCACCCCTTCACCTTCAGTGACTCACCCCTTCACCTTCACTGACTCACCCCCTCACCTTCACTGACTCACTCCCTTCACCTTCACTGACTCACCCCCTCACCTTCAGTGATTCTGTGGTTAGTGACATCACGCAGCGTTTTTCAGACTGTTCATCAGAACAGTTCGCTCGGTTCTTTCTCGTCGCCGCCTGGTGGCAGCTGCTTATCGGACCCACCAGCCGGACCACTCCTCCGGCTCCGAACCGGCACGGCCGGTGGGGAATAACGTGGCCCACTCCCATTTTCAACAGGGCATTGTTGTGCCTGGCAGCGCGCTGTGCCAGATTGAGATCTTGTGGGAGAAAGTGTAATTTCCTTCAGCTAAACCCACCCCAGTGCGACACGCTGCCACCTTCTTATGAAACCCTGGAACATTTCAGCTCGCCTGTCACTCAGTGCAACACAAAATGACCACGTATTAACAATACTGCCGCTCCCCACGAGATCTCAGCCCCCGATATACACACACACGCACGCACACACACACACGCACACACACACAGTAACACAGCTTTGGCCTTTTGACCCTCGGCTCCCATCAATGTGTCGTCATTGCTTATTGTTGTATCTGGGTTGTGTTGTAGTTTTCTTTTAAATTGTTGTTCCTGTTGGAAACAAAAGACCCTGAAACACAAGTGGAAGCAAGAGAAGTTTCTCGTAGATGTAGATGATGTTTCCAGGAATAAATCCTCAGGTTGTCAGGTGCGTTGACCGGTGTGATCTGGTGAGGGGTCATGTTTGGACTTCCTGGATCATTGATGGCAGCTTCTCCACACAATCCACTCATCAATCAGAAACTTAAAGCTCTTTTCATTCATCCAGTAAAGAGTTAAAAGATATGAATATTATAAATCCACGTGCAGCCTGGGAGCAGGTCTGCTGTCTGTGTCTACATGTGAGGGACAGGTCTCCAGGTCTCCTCCGTCTGCAGAGACGTATGAACCGGCTCCTGTGGCTAATGGACGTAGTGGGATCTCATTTGAAGGAGGGAGGGTATCAAATCCACGCGCACACAAAGACATTAAAGGGAGGCAGCAGAGGTTTGATCCCCGTCGTCTCTCTCGGGACGTCGACCTGTTCATTATGTCGGATAAAGACCCGGACACACAAAAAAAAAAATACAGTATTCACTCTTTCTAACGTCCCTGTAATTTATCGAACCATACACAATGTTTGGGGTCGAGATTGTCACGAGGTGTCAGGTGTCACAGGACAGGAAGTGAACCGGGTGTGTTCTCTGAGCCGTAAAGAAAAGATACTGACGCCTGATGTTGTTAGATCAGTTCACAGATCCGTTCACGCTCCTGCAAAGCAAACAGCTAACAGTTTGAGCTAATTCTTTTTAGCTGTGTTTGTGTGTGTCTGTTGTGTGTCATGTGAGTTGTGTGATTGGGGCAGCGGTTTGCGGCGTGGTGCCGTTATGACCTTGCGGTTTAATTGCTGGTGTGGACGGGGCCGAGTCGGGCCCCTCCCTCTGCACGTCGCAGTAGGATATTTTCACAGGAGGTGGGCACCTGCCTCGGCTTCCTCGCTGATTGTTTCCCGGACCAGGGGCCTCTGTGCTCCTGACGTTTCTTGCGCTGAGGTAACGTTTCCTTGCATTATGGTCGCAGAATAGCTCCCCTTGTCCATTGTGCCGCGTGCTAAAACTCCGTATGGATTTGTGAGCAGTGATGGGGGAAAGTGGAAGGAGGGGGGGGAGGGGGGGAGTTCCGGGGAATTCCAGTGGCATTCCTATCAGATTGCCTTCCCCGCTCTGTTCTGTCTTTCTTCTTTCAGGATAATCAGTGGTGTCAAGGCCGTGTCAGCCGCCTCCGTCTGACCTGAGACACTAACGAGAGTCGTCTGCAGTGAAACAGACAGAGAATGTAACGATGTCTCGCTTCAGCGAAGGTGAAGGTGACGACTCAGCGTTTAGACGAGGTGCTCAGGCAACAGGCTCACATTAATAGGAACGCGTTGTTTTTCCCAGTGTTTTCAGGACAGCGACAGCAGCTGCGGCGTGTTAGAGTGGTCAGAGAGAAGGTGTGTCCTCTCACCTGGAGGTGGTGTTATCAGAGAAGAACAGGTGAACCATGTGGACCAGCTCCTGATACGTACTGACAATAAACAGCCGTGTGGGTGATGGAGGTTTGACTGACCTCTGACCTCTGACCTCTGGTCAGTTTGTACTAATAGTTAAGCATCACCCGAGTCTATAGAGGATAGAGATTAAAGGTTATTACAACAGTTTGCAGCTCAGGTCCTGGTATCTCAAACCCACAGTGACTGTTCCTCATCCATATTCAGATATTTTTGCAGATGCCACGCCCCCACCTGATTGTTCCCATGTCTTTTATTAATAACGGAGAGAATCTATATTAAGAAATAAAGCTCAGGCCGGAATAGTGTTTCTCTTTTATAAGACAAGAACCGGATCAGGTCGGAGTTCAGGAGGAAGGTTGCATCGAGGGTCAAGTGGCCCCTGTTTGGATCACTCCCAGACCTCCTGGCCTGTAGTTTCCGACAGCGCTTATGATGTTTATCACTGGAGTCTGGAATCTTCCTGGGAATTACGAGTGTGTGTTTATGTGTAGGAATATCATGTGATGTCTGTGGCACAACTGAAGGTTTCCGTGAGCTTTTATATTTGTGTGTCAAGACTGAACACTTGTCATGTACAGTATGTCTGTCTGTAGCGTTTTGCTACATGTGCGTTGTGCGTGTGTGCGTGTGTGTGTGTGTTTGTGCGTCTGTGTGCAGTTGCAGCTCACAGGAACATTTTCCCACTGCTCCATGGAGCCGGCGTTCTGTTGTCACAAACCCGCAGCCGCACTGCTCATTGTATTTGTGTCCTGTGTATCACTTCCTGTGTCAGATTGTGGATTGTGAGGGAAACAATGGTGTGTGTTTGCCTTGAAAGGACACTTCAATCATTCACCACCAGGCTGTAAATGCACACATATACAGCAGTGCTGCGCTGCTCTGAGACAATATGTATTTTTCCCCTGGAGCTGTCACTTGAACTCAGTCTGAGCCGACACTCG
>JAFBJQ010001386.1:13456-53456 GCA_016785345.1 Trinectes maculatus
AGCCGGTAAGGAGATGCACACGGACACAGATGCGTTCGGGATCGTGGCAATACCGTAGGTTTATTCACAACACAGGGTCTACACGGTTGATATCAGAAATCTAAAGGAAATGCTCATTACACTCGCGATCTCAGCCCCTACGGTGTGTCAAGAGGGACAAGAGGGAAAAAAAAGGCAATTCACCATAATAAACTCTTATTTTAGCGTGGTGTTATAGCGACATCTAGTGGCACAATGTATGCACAATGGCACAATTAATGTATGTTCCGACTTACGTCGAAATTCGGTTACGACACATTTTCAGGAACGGATCTCCGTCGTAACTCGATATATATATATATATATATATGTATATATATATGTATATGTATATATATATATATATATATATATATATATATATATACAGTCATAATGTTCCCCATCAAGCGAAATGGCGCCATGTTTCTACAACCCGCCCATCTGTGCGGCTACAGGACGACAGAACTGTGTAAAGATTTATTAGTGAGGTAGAAGAGAAGGTCTTGTTTCCTGTAAATGCAGTTTCCCTATACTGCACTTGAGCAGAAACATTCGCGTGAGCCAAGGCAAACATGCCCACCTCCACAAATATGCAGTCAAGCACACACTTGTCGCTCCTGGTTGTGTTGGTGGTGATGGTGGTGAGAGCGAGGCCTCTCCCGCATCCCGGCTCACCTCCCACCAAGGACGTTGTTGAGCGTAAAAAAAGAAAAAGAAAGAGAAAGCAAAAAACAAAAGGGAAAAGGCAGAAATCAAAGGGAATCTTGGCCGGTGGGAGTTTGTAGAGAAGCGGACGTGTTGGGACTGAGTGGCGTTCTTCACGTCAGGACGTCTGCCTTCATTAGGCACTGACATGTCAGTGCTGCTGCTGTTGCATGACAACAGCCAATTCAACAAATGATCGCAGAGGAACTCCACATTACACATCTGCATTCCACTGCTGATTGTTTTTTTTCATTTCACAACGTTCACACAACGATTATTTCACACATGTATTTTTGCACACACATTGAATATATATAAACTTTGTGTACTGTGAAATCGAAGCCGCCTCGTTATCTTTGCATGAAAGAATGTAATGTGTTCATTCACACTCAACACTGCGTCGCCGCCAGTGGATAAGAAAGAGAAAGTGGTGGACCATCAGATGAACAACACAAAGAGAGTAGCGTGTAGATAACACAGGCAGATGGCAGGAGATATGGATGATAGGGATGATCCCTGCCATCCCCTGGAAGAGTCTGGAATAGACTGGAATAGACTGGAATAGACTGGAATAGACTGGATGATCTCGTCTGTGATGTCAAACCAGTAAAGCAGCAGTTTTTCCTTCAGATGTTGAATCTTCAGCTCAGTGAAGAAGCTGCGTCTCTGACAGGACGTGTCCCACAGTGCATAACGATGTGATGTGTCTGTGAGCAGATGTCTCAATAAGCAGACAAATCATCATGTCCCTATCATGTCCTCATCATGTCCTCCCCTGCTGTTGACCCTGTGACCCATCAGCGCCTCCCGTAAAGGGAGTCAGATTAAAGCGAGTAAAGGGAGGCTGCGTCACTTTGCCTCCATGTGCACAACAACACGCTGGTTAGAAAATGATTTTCAGTGGGCGTGCGTGCGTGAGTCAGTGAGTCAGTGAGTCAGTGAGTGAGTGAGTGATGTGACTCTCAGGATGATGGAAGGAGCCTCTCTCCTTCAGACTTCACAGAGAAACCCCCTGGAGGAGCTGCTGCAGGTATTCATTTGCAATGATTACCTGCAGCTTCACAGGACCTGCAGCACCTCCAGCCAGCAGTCTCAGACAGGGGGCTAATTGACACTGTCTCACCCTGTGTGTGTGTGTGTGTGTGTGTGTGTGTGTGTGTGTGTGTGTGTGTGTGTGTGTGTGTGTGTGTGTGTGTGTGTGTGTGGAGGAGGGGGGGTGGTTCTCCTGTTTTGTTCATTGCCTTTATGGCGGAGGCCTCCCCACCCTGCACAGCTTAATAAGGTGTTTCCATGGAGCTGGGTGTGGGAAGCGGGGCCCAGATGCTGGCGGGTTAGATGACAGGGACCTGCCTGCTTTGTGTTTTGGGCCTTGTGAAGAGGTTTTAGTGCTGAAATCAGAGCCTGTGGCCTCCAACCTGCGGCAGGTCCACATCAGTCAGAGCGTGAAGACACAAAGACAATCTCGTCGTGTCCTCGCCGTCACAGCCGCACACTCAGACCTCCTCGTACTCGCCGTCCAGTTTCAGCCTCTTTTCATTCAACATGAAATGTAAGGTTTCTTCAGCATAATCAGGAAACGTCTGATCACAGTGGACGTGTTTAAACTGAGACTGTGATTGAACCATAACAGAGAGACGGGGGGACAGACAGAGAGACGGGGGGACAGACAGAGAGACGGGGGGACAGACAGGGAGGCAGGGGGACAGACAGAGGGACGGGAATGAAATCAGAGCCTGTGGCCTCCAACCTGCGGCAGGTCCACATCAGTCAGAGCGTGAAGACACAAAGAGAATCTCATCGTGTCCTTGCCGTCACAGCTGCACACTCAGACCTCCTCGTACTCGCCGTCCAGTTTCAGCCTCTTTTCATTCAACATGAAATGTAAGGTTTCTTCAGCACAATCAGGAAACGTCTGATCACAGTGGACGTGTTTAAACTGAGACTATGATTGAACCATAACAGAGAGGCAGGGGGACAGACAGAGAGGCAGGGGGACAGACAGTGAGGCAGGGGGACAGACAGTGAGGCAGGGGGACAGACAGTGAGGCGGGGGGACAGACAGTGAGGCGGGGAGACAGACAGTGAGACGGGGGGACAGACAGAGAGGCAGGGGGACAGACAGTGGAACAGGGGGACAGACAGTGGAACAGGGGGACAGACAGTGGAACAGTGGGACAGACAATGAGACAGGGGGACAGACAGTGAGACGGGGGGACAGACAGTGAGACAGGGGGACAGACAGTGAGAGGGGGGGGGCAGCGGGGTGTAAAGGTGCCAGGCTGCCTCTGATAAAGGCAGTAAACCATCATGGCTCCAGTGTTATCAGACTCATACCTGTGGATTAGAGCAGCAGCACCTGCTGTTCACACACTGACCTCAGATCAGTGGACCTGAGTCTCCACATCAAGCAAACACCTGCTCACCTGCCACCTGTCCTGCTGCGAGTGCGTGTCTGTGTGTGTGTGTGTGTGTGTGTGTGTGTGACATTTACAGATAATGAAAACCCAGAAGTTGTTTTTTCATTTAGTTTTATTTGACTTCCTGTAAAAAGCGACTTTATGTCTCTGATGTCTGACACTCACATACTGGAATATTTCTTCTTCTTCTTATCTGGGTTCTCATGCAGGTACGAGACGAGCAGGTCACAGACTGAGACACGTGGACGCAGAGACAAACTGTTTCCTTGTCTTCCTTTTTTTGCAGCGTGACAACATTCATGATCACTGGAGCTTCACATCCAGACTCTGATCCACATCTGAGTCTGAGTCTGAGTCTGAGTCTGAGTCTGACGCTGCCTCTAAAGTCTGACCCAGATGTTCTCCCCACTGTCCCCACTGTCTCTGTGTCCACGTGTCTCTGTCCCCGCTGTCTCAGGGGACGTCGCTGATGATGCGAGCATCACTTGTTTGAATCCATACAGTTCTCTTGTTAGCGAGCAATATTAACTTCATTCAGCCCCGAGCAAGGCTGTGTGTGTGTGTGTGTGTGTGTGTGGGTGGGTGTGTGTGTGTGTGTGTGTGGGTGGGTGTGTGTGTGAATTGAAGTTGCTGGGTTATACGAGGATTGAAAAAGCAAGACAATCGTCCATTCTGAGAAAATGATCCTGCAGCGTGCGGTGGCGGCGGCGGCGGCGGCGGTGTTGTTGTTGAGGGACCACACAGGCAAGCTGCAACAGGACTGTCTAAAGTTTACTCTTTTGTCAGATAAGAGCCGCACTCAGTTCTGTTTGCATTCCTCAGGACGCCACTTGTAAACGTTTCTATGGCAGCTCTCAGCCCCCGGCCTGTTTGTGCGCCGCTGCACTTCACGCTGTGGGCGAAGGTGAACGCGATAGTGTGATGTGGACATTTTCCCTCCTGAGAACAAATCAAAGCATCAGCCTGGAAAACACCAGCAGCTGGCGAGTCACACAGGGAGAGAGAGAGAGAGGGATGAAGGGGGGGGGCAAACGTGAAGACAGGAAGTGATGGGAGGAAGAATGTGATTAAACATGTGATTTGACCAGGTGTATGTTTGACCGTGTAATGACCTCCATGTCTTATTGTGTGTAGAGAGCAGACTGTCCTGACGCTGTGCAGAGGAGGAGTGGGACAACACACACTCAGGCTGTGTCCTGCAAAGGTCACAAGGTCAAGGTCAGTGGAGAGATCTTCCTGGTCGAATATATGACCCTTTACTGAACTGCTACCATGACATGTTTATATGTCCTCATCTTTATATGTCCTCGTCTTTATATGTCCTCATCTTTATATGTCCCTCATCTTTATACGTCCTCATCTTTATACGTCCTCATCTTTATACGTCCTCATCTTTATATGTCCTCGTCTTTATACGTCCTCATCTTTATACGTCCTCATCTTTATGTGTCCTCATCTTTATGTGTCCTCATCTTTATACGTCCTCATCTTTATACGTCCTCATCTTTATATGTCCTCATCTTTATATGTCCTCATCTTAATATGTCCTCATCATAAAACCAGGTGGGATCCATGTGCAGGAACCAGGTGACCAGCAGCTCTGTATCTGCTCTGCAGGACCTATCAGATCAGTGTGTGTAGACTGGAGCAGGGCCTCTTGTTTAGTCTTTGTTCTGCATGATGTGAGCTGGGACTTTATCTCCTGCTCAGTTTCTTAATCCTTCAAACCTTCATCTGCTGAGCCTGGAAACAGGGTTTGGTTTTAGGTTGTTTTCTTCCATGTTCCAAACCAGCAGTCGTCATCATCAGGCACAGGTCTGCACATGGTGGGATGCCTCTTCTCAGGAGTGGAACATCAACAACTGTCTCAACTGGTCATGGGACTATAAATAAAGGTGCATGATGCAACAGGAAGTATCTCAGATGTGCTGCCATCTTGGACTGGTGGTGTCATCTGGACATTTGATGGAGTGAAGCCACAGAGTCTTGGTTCCACCAACGTTCTCTCCAAGTTAAAGCTAAGTTTAGCTGTCAACGCCACTGACAGGTTTGAGTTGTCGCAGTCAAACAACGTGTGCAGGTTTTATATAAAGGTTTTATAGCGAGCGCTGTAACGTCTGTACAGATAATTAACTTCATTAGTTCTCATGTTAATCTCTGAGCCGCGCTGCCTCCTTATCACTGCTGATAGGAGCCATCGTAAAGAAACCACCAGAAGACGCTCAGAGCCTGTGTGTGTGTGTGTGTGTGTGTGTGTGTGTGTGTGTGTGTGTGTGTGTGTGTGTGTGTGTGTGTGTGTGTGTGTGTGTGTGTGCGCGCGCGCGCGCGCGCACACCTGCCTCCCTGAGAGGAAGCATCTGCTGCAGGGTGTCAGAGGCACCTGTCGGACTCCGTCCTGCAGCCGCTGATGGACCAGTGTCCAGAACTGTCTGACTGTCTGCACCAGCTCCAGCTCCAGCTCCAGCTGCAGCTGCAGCAGGAAGACCTGAGCTGGAGACACAGCTGTCTCATCAGACCCATGTCCCATCTCCCATGTCCCATATGCCACGTCCCATGTCCTGTCATCTGAGACAGCCTGGGTTCACCTCCTTTCCCCAACTGAAAGCTGGTGTCTCGGAAATGAATGGTGCTGTTTCCTTGCACTGGCCTGACCTCTGACCTCCGACCTCCGACCTCCTCACTTCACATCATACTGTGCTGCCACAAACTTTTTAACATAATGGGAAAAAAAGTATGTTTACATTTCTTTTGTGTGTTTGTCTGTTTTTCCTGTGTGATTGTGTTTTAACTGTTCTGAGATGTGTGTGTGTGTGTGTGTGTGTAATCATTATTATTATTATTATTATTGTTATTATTATTATTATGTAGTTGTGGCGGTCTTTTCCTTCCAGTCATGCGCGTCACTGTGCTGACCTTGGGCCAGTAGAGGGCGCTAGCAGCCATGTTTGGTGCGGCTGCAGGTCTGAGGAGCAGTTCTCATGTTCCTCTGTGAAACACAGAGGAGCCACAGTGTCTCCATGCCTGTTGTTATTCATGTTGTGATGCTGTATTCATGTATTAATTAACCTAACTAACTAACCTGACACTTTTTTTTCATCAGTTGTTTTCGTTTCGGTTCTAAATCCTCAAACAATAAAATAAAAACAACTGTTTGACTTTGATCAGAGTTAAAATTAAAAAAAAAAAATCTTTGTGAGAAAACTTCCATAATGAAATCTATCACCGTCCCCACCACGCCCCCCTTTTCCCTTATTGGCTCTGCGCTTCCGGCCGCTCCACCCAGCGGGCCTCTGATTGGCCGGCGCAGCTGTCCATCAGGGGGCTGGTCCGGCTGTGGCCGCAGAGACGCGCCGCTCTCCTCCTGCTGCGCGGATCAGTGCGTCGAGCCGCGGAGAGAAGCGCAGTGTGCGCGTGTTGTGGAGCGACAGTGTCCGCGGAGCGGAGGAGGAGGAGGAAGATCACCATCATCATCTTCATCATCTGGATCATCATCATCATCTTCTTCATCTGGATCATCTGGATCATCCTGCTGCTGCGTCTTCAGCGTCTGGTCCAGGTCCTGCGTGTCCCTCATGGTCCCGACACCGAGCGGCCGCAGACATGTGGACTAACCTGGGGAAAGTAGTGTGTCTCCTGCTGACGCTGTGGACCGAGGTGAGGACAGAGCGACAGAGAGACAGCACCTGTCTGTCCACTGTCCCCAGCTGTGATACAACTGTCCATCCCGTCACCGCGGCTGGCTGCGCACGGCCAATGCGCGTCCCCGCACTTTGTAGTCTAACGAACCTTCTGCTCTGTGTGTGTGTGTGTGTGTGTGTGCGTGTGTGCGTGTGTGTGCTGTTCGGTCAGTGTGTAGTTGTATCATTAAAGTTCTCTGAGGCAGGCTGAGGTGAGCGCGTGTCTCCAGCTGCGGCGTGATGCTGGGAATGATGTGTCCACAGTGGGACAGACAGCCAGAGTCCTGTTGTCCACTGTCCACCGGCTCATGTCTCCACAGCGCCACACTCTGAACGCCTTTATTATCATAGTGTCGTGTCTAACCCTGTCCTCTGTCCTCTGCCCCCCCCCCCCCCTCACCAGGTGTCTCAGTGCACGGGTTACTTCGAGCTGCAGCTGGTCTCGGTGGACAACCCCGGAGGACAGCTCCTGAGCGGGGACTGCTGCGACGCGGAGCGCGGCGCGGCGCTGGGCCCCTGCGGCGCGGACGAGTGCGACACGTACTTCAGGGTGTGTTTAAAGGAATACCAGACGGAGGTCACGACCTCTGGGCCCTGCACGTACGGCTCGGACACTACTGAGGTTCTCGGTGGGAATACTTTTCAGTTCCGGGGCGGACAGAGAGGCGGCCAGAGCCGCATCAGCGAGGCCGGCAGGATCACCATCCCCTTCCAGTTCGCCTGGCCGGTGAGTGGAGCCGTGTCTCGCGCTGTGAGTCTGTGACGTGACGTGACGAAGCAGGAGAACGAACCGGGTGTCGCGGGAGGAAGGGTGTGTGTGTGTGTGTGTGTGTGTGTGTGTGTGTGTGTGTGGGGGGGGGGGGGGGGGGGGGGGGGGGGGGGGGGGGGGGGGTCATGTTGTGGTGGAACATGGCGCAGTGCACGGTGATGTGTTCATGCACCGGTCAGCATGAAGGTGCCTCCATCATCTAACGCTGCTCCGGCGGCTCTGCTGGTGCCAGCGGCTCCGGTGCGTCATGACGCACAGCGGCGGAGCAGTGTGTCTGTGTGTGTCTGTGTGTGTGTCTGTGTGTGTGTCTGTGTGTGTGTCTGTGTGTGTGTCTGTGTGTGTCTACGTTTAAACAGTTACTGAACGAGCTGCTGTTTGCACTCTCTCTCTCTGTGTGTGTGTGTGTGTGTGTGTGTGTGTGTGTGTGTGTGTGTGTGTGTGTGTGCGTGTGTGTGCTGATTAAGAAGCGGCAGGTAACTTATTACCTAATCTAAACAGAGGGCACAGCCAATCACAGCCTGCTCCAGCTGCTGGTTTGGAGAGGCAGCGTGGGAACCACACACACACACACACACACACACACACACACGCACACACACACACACACACACACACACACTCACACACACAGAGTGGACCAAACGTCAGGCGTTGGAGTCGGGTTCCTCTCCATCAGCTGTGTGAGCTGTCACATTGAGAGTGTGTCTTCCTGTGCAGATGAGACAGGAAGTGTCCTCTGTCTTCTCCTCACCTGTCCTCCTCCTTACATCTGCTGCTGCTGCTGATTGTCTCAGTGGTCCCTCACAGATGAACACACAGAAACCAGTCTGTGTGAGACTGAAGAACATCAGCCAGTCTATTAATACTCATTCCAGCCATGTTTGCAGAGAGGGAACACAACCGCCGTCCGTGTGTTCATGTCAGAACACACATATCGCACACATATCGCACACATCGGGTGCTTTGTGCGCGCGGCTGCCTGCGTGACCTCTCCATTCATCACTCCCCATGGTCAGCTGTCAGCGGAGGGAAGATGGAAGTAGTAAGCGGGGGCCCTGCGGGCGGATACAGTTACCACTAAGTTGTGTGTGTGCGTGTGTGTGTGTGTGTGTGTCTGTGTGTGTGTGCGTGACACAGGCAGAAGGTATCAGTGTCACCAGCTACTCAAACAAGTGAAGAAGCCTGGTCAATCTGGGCCGGGGGGATGCCTTTACCTCGCCGCCTCTCAGGTTCACGCTCTGTCCGTTACTGGGTCATTGTCTCACTCGCCGTGTGTGTGTGTGTGTGTGTGTGTGGGTGTGTGTGGGTCAGTGTTTTCCACTATCTGTTTGACAGCCTGTGTGTGTGTGTGTGTGCGTGTGTGTGGCTGTTGAGGTGTTAAGCTTTTTTTGAAAACACTGTTCATACACAGTCGTAGCTGCTGTGGGTCACAACCCATTATGTTACTAATTAATTAATTGTAATTAATTGATTTGTTATTTACGTTATTAATGGATAGAGACCAGTGATCAGCAGGCTCTCATGACCTGAGGTCACGTTGAGTTGTCGATGGACGTACGGTGGTTTGGTGGAACGTCATCCTGTCAAAGTGCCAGCGCCCTCTAGTGGCGACACGAACCACGATGAAGTCAAGTGGCATCGTAGCGCGTTGAAGGTCAGAGGTCATGTGGGATTGCTTGATCGAGAGTAGGCCACAGTCCATCGCGTTGTTGTAACCACGGTGATAAAGGTGATGTGACCAGGTACTTTTGTTTACGTGGTAAAGGGCTAGTTCCACATGTTTCCTCAGGAGATGGCGTGGTGGATGGATCACAGGCTGAAGAAGAGAAGTGACGGATAAGAGCAGGGGTCTCCTGCTGCACACAGTGTGTTGTGTATGTGGCTGTGGCCTGTAGCCCCCGGTGCTGTCAGACTGGACCCATTCAGTATCTGGGCCACTGGTCCACAGATCTGCTGAGGACATACAGGACAGACAAAAAGAGGGACATTGTTCTTTCTTCTCTGCTGATCATTTCCTCTTCATGCCGACCCCCCTGCGGCTGTTTGGGCCTTCAGTGACATCTTTTTCATGAAAGGGAATGAGGGGGGGTGAGGGGTGGGGGGCAGGAAGGAGGGAGGCAGCAGCCCCCCCCCCCCGCCCTTTAGAAAAAACTGGTCTTCCTTGTGAGTTTCTGTCATGAGGGAGACGTATTTTTAGGACACAGTCGCTGAAGATGCTGCTTTTTCCTTCACACAGAACAAGCATCTACTTCTCCAGCTCCTCCACCCCTCCACCCCTCCATCCCTCCACCCCTCCATCCCTCCACCCCTTCTTCTCTCCTGACGGGGTATTTTTAGAGCTGCTGTCCTGCCCTCACCCCTCTGTGAGTAAATGGAGGATGGAGGTTGCGTACTCCTACAGTTTCACAGTGGTCTTGCGAGACGTTCCTCTGCAGCCTGGCAGAGCTGAGAGGACAGAGGTGGAGCAGCTGTTGTTCACGCTCCTCCTCCTCCTCCTCCTCCTCCTCCTCCTTCTTCTTCTCCTGCTCCTGGAATCAATCTTTTAGTCAAAGAGCATTAGGAAAAGTGGGTCTGATTACAGGCCAGAGTGTCGGATCACCTCACAGCGGAGCAGTGTCAGTGAGCAGACACAAAGTGCCGTGTTGCGGGTCATGGTCTTCAGTTGTCTTCTGGACCAATGGGCCGCTGTGGCTCATTTGGCGAGTGCGTCTCTGGCGAGCTGCTCCATCAGCAGCTCCTCTCCGGTGGCTGATGCTCTTACGGCTGATTGGTTTTGTTGGGGAAGAGGAGCTGAAGGTGGAAACGTGGTGTGTGGTGTTTGTGAGGGCAGAGTGAGAGACGTCGTGTGGTTTCTTCTTCAGCCCAGAGATGATCCTGCAACAATAAAAGAAAACGTCATGTTTTCAGACTCACATGTGCGAAACGGCTGTGCAACAAAACCAGATCCAGGAAGTGTGTCGCTGTTGTGGGCTGTTGTGGGCTGTTGTGGGCTGTTAGTGGCAGATGATCCCGTCTGCTGATGCTCATGTATCTGAGCTTCCTGACGTGAGACAACACTGATGAAGATATGATCATCATTCATCTGTTGTTTGATCAGTTACAGTTCTGACTCATCAACAGGATGAAATACATGGATCCTTAGTATTAGTATTAGTATTAGTATTAGTATTAGTATTAGTATTAGTATTAGTATTATTGTTGTTGTTATCTGTTGTCTGGTATGTGTACTGATAGTGAGATTTATAGTTCAGGTCTGGAAACATCTCACTTCATGAGTTTGGTTTAACTCTGGAGCTTCAGCCACAGCTGGGTCAAACATCAGATTTATCCTCAGCAGACTCCGATCCTTTTTTCTCGTTTCATCCTGATTGGAAAAATCTGATTCTGGAAACGGCACAAACAGACACATAAAAACAAAAGGCTCTTTTTTTTTTTGAAAGCTCAGCAGGAATTGATGTGTGGAGGAGAACACATGAAGCCTGACTCACAGACTCACAGGTTGTAACGACACAAACTCATGAGCCTTCCTGCATGTGTCTGCAGCTGAATGAAGCTGTCACTCGCCTCTGATTGGTTATTTATTTATGAGTGTTGCGTAACTTTCTGTCCAGCGGCTCCGGTTTGACATCGGTCCGTTTCCAGTTTCCCTTCGCTGCTCCGCTCTTCATCAAACGCTCGCTAACGCAGAACATCAGACCTGGAGGAGTCTGATGAGCAGATGTTGTTGTTGTTTGAAGGGAGCAGATTCAGAACAGGCTCGGTGCCGTGTGTGTGTGTGTGTGTGTGTGTGTGTGAGTGTGTGTGTGCTGGACACCACTCTCAGAACAGGCCGCTCTGATGGCGCTCATCTTTCCCACGCTGCCGCCCGTTTCCTGTCAGCTGACCCGGACGCGGTCGGGGGCGTGTAAACGAGTGATGATCCACTGCGTCTGACGGGCTGATTGATCGTCAACGCCGGTTCGGTCTTGTAGCCAGTCGCACTGTGGGAACGTGAATCTGCTGGAGCACTTGCATAACGCAGAGTCAGCAGTCGTGTCGGGACAAGCTGCCGGTCTCCTGAACACAAACCAAACGCTTCCACATGAACCAACGACTAACGAAACCTTTAACGAGGAGCACGATCAGATAACGAGATGTTAACAGTTGTTGGTCGCAGCCTGTGTGTTGAAACACAGGGTGGTGGTTCAGTACCTGATGTTCACACACAGACTCGTGTGTGTCTGCGTGTGTGCGGTGTGTGTGTCTGTGTGCAGCGCGCGTGTTTGTGTTTAAGATGCGTATTCAGAATGCATGTGTTCGTATAGACGAGGCAGCGCTAATGAGATGCATGTGTTTCCAGCACTGGTGATTAAAGCATGTTGTCACACACACACACACACACACACACACACACACACGCACACATGCACACACACACACACACACGGAGTGCATCTTAATCTCTCAGCAGATCTCCAGCAGTTGTCCACAGGGTTAATGCAGCTCAGCTGGACCTCAGACGGAGATGATGGAGGAGGAGGCGATGGGGAATTGAGAGGTGGAGGTTGTCGATGACCAAACCCTTCATTGTTCCTGAGTTTGTTTCTTTCCTCATATCTCATCCACCTCTTGTTTATCTTGTCCGTCCTCCCTGTGGCGAGCAGGAGAGAAACGCGGCCGCGGCGGCGTTCCAGATGCTTTGGCTGGCGTGTTCCCGTCTCGTTAGCTTGTCTCACAGGCTTCATGGCTGTGATCTCACACACAGTTTGCTTTCTTTGGTCCCGATCAGCGCGGGATAAGATCATTGTGTTGCTTTTGTGTTTGGCTCGTTGGAGCTCCCACTGCAGAGCTGCAGTCCACAGAGTTGGTCTTCAACCATCAGGCGTGAAGTTAGGGGATGTGTTCGACACAACCTCGTTTGAATAAACCTCAGGACTGAATGCTTAGCAGACGTCTTGGATTTGTGGGAGGGGGGTTGTTTCACAGTGCGTGACAGGATCCTGGTGTTTAGAGCAGATGAAGTAGTAGCTGGAAACATCTCCTCACAGTTCAGGTAAACCACTGCAAACACACTCAGCATGAACAAACACTGACTCATGGCTCTGCAGGCCTACACCGAGGAGCAGTATCACTGCAGCCTTCTTCTTCGTCTTCTTCATCTGTGGCCTGATGTAACCGTCCTCTGCTGAGGGACCAGGGTGAAGGTTCAGCAGTTTCTCAAAACATCTGGGACCTGGATTCCTGTTAGCCAACGTCCCACTTCGGGCCCCGTGCCTTACAGTGACATATGACCTACTCACCAGCCGCGTTACATCAGCGATGCAAGAACATGGACGTGTTCTCCTGTTGGAGAAGCTCTGTCCTCAGATCCATGTCCCTGTTTGTTCTGGAGCGCTCCTCTCCATCAGAAGGTTTTCATCAGGCTGATGGAGTTTGCTTTGTTGACATTGAACTTTAGATCTCAAACCATCTCAGCCAGCGAAGGAGACCTGGAACCAATGGAGACCTTCAATACGCTCGTTTTACACAAACCTGATGTTTGTCCTGTTTACTCTCAGTAGACGCACGCTCGCCATACGACTCTTTCACCGCCGCCTCTTTAAATCAATGCTACGTGTGCTGGACGGCCCATCGCCGCCGTGTGGTTCAGTATCCGAGGTGCAGTACCTGTTTGTGGTCAGGTGCAGGCGTCCTGCTCGTCCTGCTCGTCCTGTGCTCAGCTGGGTCACAGCTGATTTATTTTCCCATGGCGTGAGTATCAGTGTCTCAGCGGCGCTGTGGAAACGAGGGCTGCTGCAGCGTCTTTGTCATCGCACCTTTCAACACAAACAATGACTTTGTTCGACCACTTTTGTCTCCAGATATTGAGTTAACGAGTGGAGTGGAGGGAGGGGGGCGGGGCGGGGGTGGCGGGGGGGAGGGGAGGGGGGGGGTTGGTGTCAGAGTGGATTTGAGAGCGTTTGGCTCTTGTGCTGCTCTCTGCTGTGAAACTCTGCATCAGGAGCTTCAGCTGAACCCAGATCTGTCTCTGGATCCTGGTCCAGAAGCACAGGAGATGTTCAGTATCATTTGATCCGTTTGCTGATTTCATCAGAAACCAGTTGGACTTGAGAGTCCGATCAGGATCTGGTCGGAGAAAACCAGTGGATCAGCTCAGTCCCTCAGTTTGGACTTTTACGGTCATGGCTGCTCCTCCACTTCACACTGTTTACAGCCTCTTATCCAATCACTGGCTTCTGCCAAAGCATTCCCACTGCTAACACACACACACACACACACACACACACACACACACACCCGCACTGCGAGCTGTACACAGACACATTGGTTTGTAGACAACGTGTCAGGACAGTCCACATTCTGACAACTGCTCGCAGGAGTCTTCATGCAGGAAGACGGCTTCTTCCTCCACATTCATGTGTATTGTATCAGTACATAAGATCTAACAGTAATAAAGTACAACACTAATGAGTGTAGACAATAACAACACACAGCGAGTTTACACACACACACACACACACAGTATCAATAATCAATACGTCTTCACAGGCGTATTTAGCAGTGTGAGAATAAAGTGCATGGAAGCTGATGATGACATGAGTCATGTTCTCCTCCTCGCCCTCGCCATGGCGTCTGATCGTCTGAGTCCTGCCACCATGTTGATTAGTGGAGGGAGCGGCGACATGGGCATGTGTGATATGTACGTATGTGATATATACATATGTGATATGTACATATGTGATATGTACATATGTGATATATACATATGTGATATGTACATATGTGATATATACATATGTGATATGTACATATGTGATATGTACATATGTGATATGTACATGTGTGATATGTACATATGTGATATGTACATGTGTGATATGTAGGTATGTGATATGTACAGTAGTTGTACTGTGTGTGTGCTGCATGTGAGGTCTCCTCCGCGTGACTCTCTGACATCGTGAGAGCGCCACACGCAGCGGAGACGCTCCTGACCGTGAACACGCCATTCGTCCCGTCACTGAGGTCGAGCCGCTGCAGAGAGGCTGGAATCTGCAAACGTCCATGTCATTGATTTCCTGTGAAAGAATTCCGCTGGAGGAGTTGAAACCCGGAGCAGCAGAAATAGATGTTCACGCGCTCGGTGTGGGAAAGTGAACTGGGTCACGTCGCCAGTACAAAGACCTGATTAGATGAGCTTTGATTAGATCTGCTGTCTGAGCAGCCTGCCTCCTCAGAGAGACGCGGCGGCGGCGGCGGCGGCGGCGGTGGAGGGGGGGGGGGGGGGGGGGGGGGGGGGGGGGGGGGGGGGGGGGGGGGGGGGGGGGGGGGGGGGGGGGGTGTGGGGTCCGCAGCTTGTTCCGTTAATAACGTGCTAAATGAACCATCGCAGCTCCGTCTGCTGGGAGCGACATGTTTTATTCATGGAGCTACGCTAACGCTAACGCTAACAGGTGTGACGTGACAGGTGTTGTTGCCTTCTCTCATCACCACTCCAGCAAAGTTGTTAATTGGCTCGTTTTCAAGTTGTTGTTTTTTTTTTCCCACCATTAACGAGTCCCTGCTGCTTTGAATTTTCAATTAAAGGAACCTTCCTCCTAATTAGTGAAGTAGCACTGTGCCGGATATTCTCATGTTTTATCTACGTACAGTTTGTTTCCTTCTCTGATGTTCTGACAGGTGAAGGATAAAGCATCTGAGGCTGAGCTCCTCCTCCTGCCCCTCCCCCCTCCCCCCCCCCCGCTGCTGGGCTGCTGGAGCAGTAATTTATTCATTGAACAGGTGAAGGTGCCAGATCCTCCTCATCTCATGAAAACTCAAATCCCTCTGACTCTGTAAATTGGTTGCGAGGTGTCGAGTGTCACTGTGGCTCTCGGGCTCGTTTGGTGATAACAACCAGCGTCTGGTTCAAAGTGTGTGTGTATGTATGTGTGTGTGTGTGTGTGACACATATGCAAACGTGTGTTTTGCGGTGATGTTTACAGTGAGTCCAGTGAGTGACCTCTGACCTCAGTGCTTCTGATGATGTTGAATAAACCTGAATAAAACGTTTTGTTCTAAAGGTGAAACCCTGAGGTCCGGGTCAGGGCAGAGGTCGCAGCGACCTACTTGTAGCAACACAGCCTCATCTCTCTCTCCGCCGCAGATCTCACGCTGTCACCCCCCACCCCCACCCCCGCCCCCACCCCCACCAGACGCACAGAACCATACAATTAGCTCCTGTAAAGCACTTTAGCTCTTTACCTTTGTGTTTCATGTCTCTGTCTGTAATCTCTGGCAGCACCGCTCTGTAACCTCCCCTGTAATCTTCTGACTCGGACCCGGGTCATGGGAACTCGCAGCTGCGGTTGACAGACGACAAAAAAAATAAAAAATCAAACAAACAAAAAAAAAACAACCCGGCACCTGAAACAATGAGCGTTTGGGTGCGTAGCTGTTGGGCTGATGGGACGATGGAGTCTGACTGCAGGGGAAAGTGGGACATAGTGTGCAGACGTGCTGCGATTCCACACGGGAGCTTCGCACAACACTGTGTCCAAGCAGGCAAAGGTCACAGGGGTCAGGAGGGGGCGGGGTTTCTCACCGTGGATAAACCAATGGCTGTAAACGGTGTCGTTTCAGGTTATAGAACAACAACAACTCTGAGTGACGCAGCGTCAGACGGCGCTGTGGTCTGAGTGAGACCTTCACTGATCCGATATTCCCAGTCTTCCATATTCCCAGTGTTTTCTTTCTTCATCACAGCCCTGATGCCTTCAGGCCTGAACCAGGTGATTTAGGAGTCACCTGCTTCTGCGTCGGTTCATGAAAGAATAATAATCTGGAATCAGCACTGGGTCACGGGGAAGACGACGGAGGCAGTGAAACTCCACCTGAGCCAGAAATGGGAATGTCGTGATAAAGCGGAGGTGTGAAATAGGTGTGTTGCTGTTTTGTTGTGACAGAACTGTGGCTGCACCTATTAACCAGCCTCAGGTGGATGCAAGCTAATCAGTGACAGCAGTGTGGGAACGAGACGCCTTTTCCCACTGTTACTCAACACTTATGCCAAATGTGTGTGTGTGTGTGTGTGTGTGTGTGTGTGTGTGTGTGTGTGTCTGTGTGTCTGTGTGTGTGTGTGTGTGTGTTTATGAGTGACGGCGACTCATATCAGAGTTTCTGTGTAAACTCCACATCATGTTCATGTCTACGTCTTGAAGTGGTTGTACCTGGGTTTCAGCAGGTGTGTGTGTGTGTGTGTGTGTGTGTGTGTGCACTGTGATAACCTCTGACCTCTCTCTCCTTTCAGCGAGCCTACACGGTGATAGTGGAGGCGTGGGACAGGGACAACGGGACTCACAGCAGTGGTAAGTCCCTCGCTGTCTTCTACACGATGTGACTCAGCTCGTATCTGATTGGTCGACGTGCCAGAGCTGCGTTCAGTCACGCCACATCCTTCCCTGAGCCGCCATGCTCACATCACTTCCTGTTTATTTATCTGAGAGAGAGAGCAAACAGCATCAGTCTGGAATATTAGATGATGTCTGTTTGGGATTTCCTTACATTCAGGTGGAGCGAGTGATGCTGTGGCACACACAAACACACACATACACACGCACACACACACACACACACACACACACACACGCACACACGCACACACACAGAGGTTTGCAGAGGAATAAGAATTCACACTTGTCCCAGTCAGGTTTGATTTGATCTGATCGTCGTCTGATCGTCGTCTGATCGTCGTCTGATGGTTCAGTGTTGATCCATTGTTTTGTTGAGTTTGTTGAGAACGTTCACTCAACCTTCTGATCCTGATAGATCTGCTCCTCATAGAAACATTTATTCATATAGAGACATATATTCCATTAATTGTGTAATTAAAAACACATATTTGCATTTGACAAGATGGAAGCTGACAACCTGAAAGTAAGAGCTCATTGAATGGATTTGTGTTTTTGTGTCTCTTTAAACCGCCGATCAAACAAACCCAGTTGCAGGCCTCAGATGTCTCTCTCTCTCTCTGTCTCTCTCTCTGTCTCTCTCTCTGTCGCTCTCTCACACTGGGAACATGTATTTGTGGTTAGACAGGTCTCTGTAGTTACAGTCAGATGAAATCATGTGATCACCAACAAGCAGACGGCTGAGACGCACAAACACTGTGTTGCTCTCATGTTGTCATGTTGAACCACACGACGGCTGATGTGTTTCCTCAGAGCAGCTGCTCGCTGCACATGAAGTGCGTTTCCTGTGTCACTGTACGACACACACACACACACACACACACACACACACACACACACACACACACACACGTGATGTGGACTGTGCTGCTGGATGGTGGGCTCATGTGGAGCGTCACCGGAGGGCAGAGGAATACCGATACTGTGCCGACAGTAAGCAGTCCCACACTTCAAACAACACATCTGTGAGCCACACTGTCACATCACCATGAACACACACTCACACACACACACACACACACACACACTCACACACACACACTGCAGTTGACGCTGACAAACGCCATCCTGCTGCTCCACATACTCGACAGAGCTCTGAACATAGTCCCGGACACTGAAACGCTTTTTTTCCCCCTCTTTCATTTCCATTGATGACATCTGTGACGCGTTAATAAAGATTTACGTCCTCAGGCGGAGGCGGCGGCGGCGGCGGGTTTGGATGTGAGCGACACAGAGAAGCCGCACAACTCCATCTCCGCTGGTGTTTTCATCGACAATAAGGAAACTATAAAACACCAGCGACAGGGCCCGTTAGCGCTGACGCTTTGACACTGTGGGTTTGTTTTGGTGTCAGATCTGAAACGCGATCACAGCATTGG
Organism: Trinectes maculatus; assembly: GCA_016785345.1. Taxonomy (NCBI): domain Eukaryota; kingdom Metazoa; phylum Chordata; class Actinopteri; order Pleuronectiformes; family Achiridae; genus Trinectes; species Trinectes maculatus. Next base: position 31,850 of record JAFBJQ010001386.1, read on the forward strand.
CATTAAAACAAAAAATCCCTGTAGACAAAGTGTGGAGCCCGGTGTCAGGCCCTGATTTATGTCCTGTTCCTGCACACCAGCCAATCACAGCTCTCCAGGAGAGGACAGGTAAAGTGTGAGAGTAATGACAGTGTTGGAAAGTGATGAAGTGCAGTTTCTTGTGTAATGAAATTTTCATGACGCGATGTTAAGTGTTGCAACACCTGGAGGAAGATGCCTCCCAAAACAAAGGATCACCATGGCAACCAGCTGAATCACATGGGTTCGACCTGCTCAGTGCTGTTTTTTTGAACAAATATTTGTGTACTATAGTTTGGTAAAGTTCTACTTGTGTTAAGACAACATCTCATTTCAGTAGCTTTGGCAGGTACAGTGCTTCTGTTGCTCGCTCAGTGTTTCGGGGGGGGCGGGGGGGGTAGTGTGGGGTGGGGGGGGGGGGGGGGGGGGGGGGGGGGGGGGGGGGGGTATGAAAAGATACATTTTAAATGCAACACTGACTTTAGTTCAAAGACAGTTACAAGAGACAAGCTGTGAAAAGGGCAAAGGTCAAAGTTCAGCGGTCCCCTGGACCAAAACAGCGTGGTCACATGCAGCTTGTTACGTGTTGACTGGAAACACGCCCCCCCCCCCCCCCCCCCCACTCCCCCCCCCCCCCCCCCGTTTGTTTGTATGAGCTGTTTGGGACGCGGCCCTCTCCCTCCTGCTCTCCCTGGTAACAGCCGCCTCTCTCAGCGCGTCTCCTCCAGCGCGTCCTGACCAAGCCTCTGATTGGTCTATATTTTTATATCTAATTGCTGGAGATGAAGAGCGAGCGAGGGAGCGAGTGAGCGAGCGAGTGAGTGAGTGAGCGAGCGAGTGAGAGGCTGGCTGGTTCAGGTTCTGGTGGGTGTGGGACAGAAATCTGTGGCAGTGTGTTAACTCGCACTCAGAAGACCATTAATCAGGCCAGAATGGAAATGGCCGATAAAGTTCTCGCTCTGAAGCATCAAACTTTGTGTCTTAACAACAACAACAACAACAACAACAACAACAACAATAACAATAACAACAACAGGTGGACTGTTACTGACGTTCAGACTAACCGTGTGACGACGCTGACATCAGGCCCAGTGAGGAGGAATCCGTCCTTCAGCTCCGTCTGGTCCTGGTGTCCAGGTTCTGGAGACGTTGGTGAAGACGCCTGCAGGCCACTGTGCCTCTGTTCCTTGAGAACGAGTTAAAGGGTCTTTTCCGATGTCGCCCTTCCTCGTCTGTTCCCGTCTCTTATTATTTCCGGCCTGGCTCCGATGGAGTCGAGGCTGGATATCCTGAGAGGGGGGGGGGGGCATTGTGGTTATCAAGCCCTCGCAGACCTGGCTCCTGCACATCCACCCCCTCACCCCCCCCACCCCCGTGTGCGCTTCCTTCATTTTCATGTTCTTTTTTTCCCCCCTTCCACATTCTTGTGCTAACAACAGACGTTCTTCCAGGATTATCACTGAACACACACACTGAACGCGGGATGTTGTGTCCAATCCCACAACTCGGAATCAGCTCCAATCCTTGGAATGTGGTTCAGACGTTTCCATCACGCTGACCCAGATACTTGACCCGTTTCATGGTTTCGTTCTGATTCCAGGGCCTGAGAAGTCGTTGACTCGACGTTTAATGCTTTTATAATCACCTCCCATCACAGTGTCCGTCTCCTGTTGTTCCGTTCTTTTTGTGAAGCGAACAGAAAGAGTTGTGGTGTTGTTGATGTTTGTGGTGTCTTTGTCCAGATGACGAGCTGCTGATCGAACGCAGCATCCACAAAGGAATGATCAACCCCGGCGAGGAGAAGCAGACGGTGGAGTACAAAAGCCTGACCGCCAGCCTGGAGTACACCATCCGAGTGCGCTGCGACGAACACTACTACGGCAGCAAGTGCAACAAGGTGTGTCGTCCCCGTGACGACTACTTTGGCCACTACGTGTGTGATCAGTTTGGAAACCGAGGCTGCATGGAGGGGTGGACGGGCGCCGACTGCAAAACAGGTGAGGGGAGACGTCAGACAACAGATAAACAGATAAATATATATAAAAAAATAAACCGTTTTTCAGTTTGATTTATTTTTAAAATGTTGCTCTTTTCCCTCCCGCAGCCATCTGCAAACAGGGATGCAGCGGCCTGCATGGGACGTGTGGCGTTCCGGGGGAGTGCAGGTAGGTCGCCCTCTGTTCTCTCTCTCTCTCTCTCTCTCTCTCTCTCTCTCTCTCTCTCTCTCTCTCTCCTCCTGCTTCAGCTGCTCACTGACGTGAAGTATGATGTTGTTTTGGATGGAGGCTAATGAGAGTAACAGCAGTGACACAACACAGTGATGAGAGGCTGAGGGGGAGGTGATGATAACATACCAACGCTACACACACACACACACACACACACACACACACACACACACACACTCTGAAATATCCCCCCATCCCTCCATCTCCATCCCTCAGCTCCAGTCTGATCCCACAGCCATTGTTCTGCTTCCTGCTCACTGAGAAAGAACACACACAGACACTCACACACACACACACACACACACACACACTCCCCTTCCCCCACCCCCACTCTGTAACGTCTGCAGCCCACATCACCTCTTCCTACCCCGGGCCTTGTTATGGCTGCCACTGGCCTGTGTGGAAGCGTGGATTCGTCCTAGCCCCCGGGTGGCGACACGGAAACGTCAAAATATTAGCGAGACGTTCTGCTCGTGTTCATTTATCACGAGTCTGTGCTGAACGCTGGTCTCTAACGCGTCTCATGCTGTGTCCATCCTGGACAACAGGACACACCTGCTGATGTTAGCAGTTTACAGCTCCTTTCTGCTTCCAGCTGTGAAGACGCTCGTTTGGGTTTTGGTGTCATGGTTGAAAACCAGAACAACTTTAAAACCCTGACGAGGCGTTCGGGTGTTTGAGGATCAGTCGTCTACATGTGGAGCTGGAGGGGAGGAGGGGAGGGACGGGGGGGGGGGGGGGGTTGTAGTGAGACAGATTAAGTTAAGAGGGGGGGGGGGGGGGGGGGGGGGGGGGGGGGGGGGGGGGGGGGGGGGGGGTGTTGTAGTGAGACAGATTAAGTTAAGATCTGACAATAAGCTGACACTTCACATTGGGAATGGCCGGAGGATTGAAAGAGAGAGGAACACCCTGGAATGTGCCTCAACATGTGATCCTGAGACTCACTGCAATCAGGAACACACACACACACACGCACACACACACGCACACACACACAGTGCTGAGGAAGAGGACGACTGATGCACTGGGACAGAGACAGGTTTCCTGTGATTGATTTATCAGGGACAGACCACATTAATCAAAACTGATCGAATGATGTTAGAGAGAAGGACTTGTCCTCGCCCGTCCTCCTGACGCGAGTCCTGAAGATCCACCCGACAATAAAATGTAACCTTACATCACTCACACAATCACATCTGCAACAAAACGACTACATATCTGTAACTGTATTTAACAGACGCCAGAGCTTTCTCTGTTGTCATGGAGACGACTGAGCTGTAAATATGTGACCAAACCATGTGACAACAGACTGTAACACTTTGTCTGTTGTTAAACTTTACTTCACTCTGACTTGTTTTTTTGTTTTTTTGTCAAACTGCAGTAGACAGTGCAGTGTGAGACGCATCAGCGCACAGAGAGCGAAGGGTTAAAAACCCAGAGCCAAACGGGAGAAAAGGAAAAAAAAGAGAAAAAAAAGAGAAAAGAAAAGCGAAAAGCGTCTCAGCCTGGCAGAGGGAAACTAAAAATGTGTGTTTGGTATCTTGTTTCTTACACACAACCTACACTCCCTCATGTGACACTACCAAACATGTAGCTAGGCAACAGCGGGCTATGTCTGTCCACTGGATCTGGGCTCAAGGCTCGCCTGTAAATAAGTCACACACACACACACACACACACACACACTAACAGCCCCCTCTACCTCTGCCCCTGTCCACCGTCCAGTCCTCTGGGTGTGGTTTGTCTGAGGGGCCGCAGCAGGGTGGGGGTTGTGGGCAAGGCGGGATATTTTCAGCTCCGGCTGGCCCCCGCGGCCCCGCGGCCCCCTTCCATTGATGGAACAACAGTAGCCCGACGACAGAGTTTGTGGGTAATGCCACCCTTGGCCTGTGGCTTCCCGAAACCATTTCCCTGCTCTCCCACACTGCAGCCAGACAGACTGTCCACACCGCCACCGCCGCCGCCACCGCCGCCGCCGCCGCTGCAGAGCTGACAGTGAGCAGGGCACCGCCGCTGACCGCAGCGCCGGGCGACACCACATACATACACTATGTAGTAAGCAGTGCATGGCGCCACAACATAACACACATAGTGTGTGTGTGTGTATGTGTGTGTGTGTGTGTGTGTATGAAACACCTGCGTGTTTGGAGGTTTCAGTCCTTATAGATTCAGTATCCAGATCAATGATCTGATGCGTTCCTCCAGATGTTTCCAGTCCAGTGTTGTTCAGTAACTCGGTCACTGAGAGAAAGTGTATGTGAGGGAGGAAGTGATGTCGACTGTGGACACGCCCCCCCGGGGTTCCTCCGTTTACAGTCTCTGTGTCTCCGGCTCATATTGTTTGGTTCTAAATAAGGACAGAGGTTCGGTGCCCAGCCCGTCCACAGTCCTGCAGAGGACGCCACCGCTGCTCAGAGACGGGTTTGGTCTGCCTCCATTTTGAAGGGTTAGTGAGATGGGGTGGGGGTGGGGCGGGGGGCGTGGAGGGGAGGGGAGGTGGGGGCGTTGCACCTTAAAATAGCGGCGTCAGAGAAATGACAGGACAGGTGGGGCGAGGTTAGCGCTGGCCTTGGAATAACAGAGTGCTGCCATAAACCAACAGATTAGCTAACCCTTCGCCGGCCTCCCCTCCGAGACGACTAACCCTCGTTCCACAAACCCGCCGCTCATTCCAAGTCTGACCTCGAGCGAGCTCACGACACAGGAAGAGGGCTGGAAGACGACGCACACAACAGACAGCAGAGACGGAGCTGCAGCAGAACAGCTCCTCCATCTGTGCACACCAACACAAACAGCTGACTCCAGAGGAATCTGAAATATTTGTTTACTTTTTATGTGAAATTAAACAAATATTTGTCAGAGTGTAAAAGGAAAACTTTACCTCCAACAAAAACATAAAAACATTTAATAAAACATCATGAACATATGCGTGTGAGAGGACACACACACACACACGCTGTTCCGGCGGTTCGGAGCTGCAGCGAACGCATCATGGCTGCTCACGTGTGCGATGGACAGTTTAGCAGTGTTTCCTGTATTTGTGGCGTTTTGGTGTTTATTGGGGGGAAGTGAACATCAGCCATGTTAGCATCAGACTCTGCGTGAAGGTATTAAATGACTGGTTAGCTCTGGCTGTTTTTATAGCCCTCTCCTCCTGTGAGTGTGTGAGTGATTGGCGTCTGTGAGCCTGAGACCTCCCTCAGGCCGGAGCTGTGAAGAAGAACACACTGTCGCTCTCTGAGTGTGTGAAATACAAGGCCTTTATTCGACTGAAACATCCACTCAGCCTCTGAACTCCCGCGCCGCGTTCAATTAACAGCTGTGACGCGAGGATCTGAATCCAACAGGGGGGAAAGAATGAAGAGAAAAATGTCAGAAGAAGTTCCAGTAAAATGTGCTGAGGAGTGAGGAGACACAGAGTTTGGTTAAGATGTCAAAGGAGTAGAAAGGGAGGGAGTGGATAAGGGTAAAGGAAAGGGAGGAAAAGTGGAAATGAGGGCGGAAGGAAGTAAAGGAACGGTCGAGTGAAGCAAACCAGGGCTGTGTCCGAAATCGCCCCCTAACCCCTACTCCCTACTCCCTACTCCCTACTCCCTACATAGGGGACATAAATGTAGTGGACTATACAGTGAGCTCAACAGAAAAATCTTTCGGACACTACTCTTGGCGCCGGTAATTACGTCATCGCTGTCGCACAATTAAAACGTACCACATTATTGTCGTCTCACAAAATACTTGTTTGTTTACCACTGCATTTTTATTAAATTAGAGGCTTTTGATTACTTTCCTGTACTTTTTATTGTCGTATTTTGTTATATTTTATAATATTTATGTATATTTCCCTCCCGTCCGTCCGCTATTTTCACTTCCGCGCAGCCCAGAGAATTTCTGGCAATGCATGATGGGATATCTTGGTCCGGTTAGTGACCATCGGATGTTCACTACATTTCGCGGTGAACTGTGGGATACATTGAGTGCACTATATAGTGGACATGCTATGATCCCTAAGGTTTCAGACACCACTACAAAATGGCGTGGTCACTATATAGTGCACTATATAGGGGTTGGGGGCGCTTTCAGACACAGCACAGGAATAATGAAAGAAGTCAACAAATAAACCGTCCTGTTAATCTATGACTCTAACCACAGCGCCTCCTGCTGCCTGTGCTATGTGACACAGGTGTAACTACGGCTGGCAGGGTCCGCTGTGTGACCAGTGTCTGCCGTATCCCGGCTGCGTCCACGGAACCTGCACCGAGCCCTGGCAGTGCAGCTGTGAGAAGAACTGGGGAGGTCTGCTCTGTGACAAAGGTCAGACGCACAAACACAACTGTCTTTGTTGCATGTTGTTAACCGATTGTTTGTTTTTAGTTGGAGTTTTTTCCTTCTCTTCACTCAGCGCATCACAGTTAGCATCAGTCTGTGTGTCTGTGTGTTTGTGTGTCGTGTGTCGTCGTCTCTGTGAAAACCAGCGAGAGCTTGTTGACTGTGTTTGTAGAGTTTGTTGAACCCGTGTCTGTTACCGTGCAGACCTGAACTACTGCGGGACCAACCGGCCCTGCAAGAACGGCGGGACGTGCATGAACACGGAGCCTGACGAGTATAACTGCGCCTGTCCAGACGGATACTCTGGAAAGAACTGCGAGATCGGTGAGTCAAAGTCCACAACCCGTTTAGAACTCTGAGCATCTGGACAAATCTAACGGAGGGTCTGTCTGTAGCGGAGCACGCCTGCGCGTCCAACCCCTGTGCCAACGGAGGGACGTGCCACGAAGTCCCATCAGGCTTTGAGTGTCACTGTCCGGCAGGCTGGTCCGGGCCGACCTGCGCTAAAGGTGAGTCTGGAGTCCGGTTAGCAGAGCAGCTGTCAGCGTACCAGTCTCAATAAGACAGAAATCTTATTGATTTGAGGGGATTAAAGGTGGTGTAAGGTTAAAGCTAAAGGTTCAACATCAGGAAACACTGATCAGACGTGATCAGAGCAGCTGCTTCATAAGCTTGGTACCAAACTGAAACTGAGCAACGAATCAAACTGATTGGTGTTTCAGACATGGATGAATGTGCCTCCAGCCCCTGTGCTCAGGGTGGGACCTGCATCGACATGGAGAACAGCTTCAAGTGTCTCTGTCCTCCACAGTGGACGGGAAAGACCTGCCAGATAGGTACATTATCATATCCAACTCAAACTGTAACTGTTTGTTTATGAACGTACAGACAGACACATCCCCGTTTACTGACGGATAGTTATCATGATGTTTGAGTGAGGAACATGTGGAGATACGGAGCTGTTGCATGATGAATGATGAACGAAACTTTGCTGTGATGAAACTGGTGTGTTTGCACATCCGGAGGAGGTTTGAGCGTAACCTGCCCCGTTTCTCCTGCCTCCCGCAGGAGGTCACTAATTCCGAACGTTTGTGTATGTGTGTGTATGTATGTGCATGCACAGCGTCGATACCCGCTGGGTATCATCTGCAACTCAAGCCAGGTGACTTGAGTGAGGCTAAAAATAACCTCCCGCCTGGCAACTGCTGGCCTTGGGACCAAATATACTCTGCTGGGGGGGTTATCTTTGGCTCCAGACTGGGCGTGGCGGGGGGGGTATGTACACTACGGCGAGGCGGAGCCTCACCCTCTCTGACTTCAGCCAGGAAACATTTTATAACCTGTAAACATGTGTGTGGGGCGACTGAAACGCACCAGCTTGTGTTACGGGTTCTGTTATTCTCCGAGTGTTGCCCCCTCCAGGGATTGGGTTGGTACCTGGGAGGGAGCGGGGCGAGGAGGAGGGGTGGGGGAGAGGGTGGTGGTGATAGTTGGGGAGGTTGGGTTTTTGGAAAAGGGTTGGGAGTGTTTAATTTCAGCAGGCCAACAGGTGCCGCTTACCTCCTGGGAGTAGTATTAATGCGCTGTGTGGGTTTATAGTGAGCGAGGCTGCCTCTGAAACTGACCACTTGGAATGCTGCAGGTCGGCCTTCAGGGAATGCAGTATACAGACATTCACCCCGGGGGGTGGGGGGGTTTGGGATAGAGCAAAGGGCCGATGGAAAACCAGGAGAAGAAATAAAACCCTTTCAGACAGGAGCTTCAGCCTGTGAATGTTCTGGCAGTGGGACCTGTTTGAAAAGGACACCGCGTGGTTTAGTGTCATTAAAGCCGACTGAGTGGACGGAACCCGGGAACGTAACAGAATCCACTCACATTCACAGACACACACACACAGCACATGCAGCCTTTAATACGCCTCCTACTGACGCTCACGCTCCGCGGTGTCCCACCTTTAAATGACATTTAAAAAGACACGGAAACCTATGAATGAGTTTTAAATTGTAAACAAGTAAAGAAGTAGTAGTAGTGTGTTTGTTGAGGATTCTGAAAGTGGGCGTGTCCTGCTGATGGCGTGCGGGTGAAAATGGCTCCGGAGCAGTGAATGATACGAGATAAATAAGCGGCCAGAGTGAAAGTACGCACCTGTAAGTACAGGCACATAAAAGCTATTGTTAGACGCAGATGATGAGAACATCTCTGTGTGTCTGACAGCGCCCGGCATCTGAAACAGGTGAGAAACGGCCAATTATCACCTCGTCACTGACAGCGCTCATAAATCAGAGCACAAACCGCGGCTTCACATGAGGTTTGAGTTGGACTGATGACGGCCGGCGCCCGTAAAGCGACTGTTAGCCTCGTGCTAACAGCGGAACGTAACCTGCAGATAATGTGCAGCGACCCCTGATTACGGAACGGAATGTTTGAAAGTGTGTGACGTTGTGAAGCTTGGTGTCGGGCTCCTCATTCTCTCTCTCTCTCCCTCTCTCTCCCTCTCTCTCTCTCTCTCTCTGTGGTCTCCATTTCGCAGACGTGTATGAGTGTGCGGGGATCAGGCCTTGCCTCAATGCTTACTCTTGCAAAAACTTGATTGGTGGATATCACTGTGCCTGCTTTCGTGGATGGGCGGGCAAGAACTGTGACATCAGTTAGTATCACTCCGGCTGATTATCAGAGCTCCGCCTCTTTCCACCTGCCTGACGCAGCCTCGGGGCCAAAGCTCCGCCCTCTTTGCTGCTGGTCAGCTTCTGTTGCACTAGCGTCTGTAGCTCAGTGAATTTTCTTCCACTCGGTTTCCAATGTTGTTGTTTTTTTTTCTGAGAAGCTCATAAAATAATCTAAAACTATAATTGACACTGTTTCCTGTTGTAAACAAACATCAGTTCCAAACGTTTGACCATGACGCCGACAGGAGGCCTTCACTGTCTGCACGGTGACAGATACACAAACAGCTTCACAGAAAGAACAACAACCTTCTTCTAGAAAACACACTGTTGTAGTGATGCTCTGCAGATCTTCTCTCGCTCTCCTGCCTCAGACCCCCCACATCCTGAACAGTCGTCCAGGCTCCAGGATGAAAACCTTTATTTTGTGTCGTTGCGTTGCGTTGCATGTTCTCACAGCTCGTGTTCACCTGTGATTCTTCTCTCCCTCTGGCATGAATCACTCAGCTTTGGTTTTTATTAACCTGCATGTTGTCATCATCACCTCCCAGTTTGTTATTTAATCAGTGTGGTGGATTTCTCCTCAGACGTGAACAGCTGCCATGGACAGTGTCAGAACGGAGGAACCTGCAAGGTGAGAACCAATCAAATAAGATCTTTAATATCAGCTCATATCAATACTCTGTCGAATATCGTGAGTGATGAAGTACAGAATGAAATAGAGGAGAAGAACGTCGGCCTTCCTGTGTGTGTGAGTCAGTAACTGTCAGCGTGTCGGCACTGACACAACGTGATGCATGAAGAGTCTTCACACACACACACACACACACACACACACACACACACACACACTCACACGCTAAGAACCAGCTCTGACTTGTTGCGTTTGAGGTCTTGCTGACTTCCTGTTTGTGTACCAGGAGGTGGCCAGAGGTTACCAGTGTGTTTGCCAGCCGGGGTTCGTGGGGCGACACTGTGAGGTTCAGAGGAACCGCTGCTCCAGCGGCCCCTGTAGGAACGGCGGCCGCTGCCACACCCTGCTGGACGGGTTCATGTGTGAATGTCCTGCGGGCTTCGCGGGCACAACCTGTGAGGTGAGGATGAGATCCAGCAGGTGGGCCGTGATGCTGTTACTTCCTGTCTTCACTTCCTGTTTTCCATCTGAAGGTTCAGAACAACCCGTGCAGCCCAAACCCGTGTCACAACAAGGCCCAGTGCCACGGCCTGCTGGGAGACTTCTACTGCAGCTGTCCAGATGACTACGAGGGCAAAACCTGCTCAGAGCTCAAAGACCACTGCAAGACCAACCAGTGTGAAGGTAACACAACACCCGCACAACACCCGACCTGCAACAACAACAACATGTTTCTAAATCAAAGCCATTTCAGCTCAGAGACCTGCTTATCATCCCGCTTCTCTTTTTTCAACGTGCCATAAAGTGATTGACAGTTGCACAGTCGCTGTGGCAACTAACGACACCAAGAAGCGGGTGTGGCACATCTCATCCAACGTGTGTGGACCCCACGGTCGCTGCATCAGTCTGCCGGCCGGGAACTTCAGCTGCTCCTGTGAACCTGGATTCACTGGAACCTACTGCCACGAGAGTGAGTCACACACACACACATGCACACACACACACACATGCACACACACGCACACACACGCACAGACTAAATTTATCATTAGTTACCAACACTGGGAACCTCATCACTCTTACAGTAATACAGTCACTAGTTTGAGATTGAGTCACAATCGTTTCATACTTTCACATGTTCCTGAATGTTTTGTGTTTTTTTTTTTCTGACTCAGACAAACACAGTCATTTGTCAAATTCTCAGGAGTGAATCTGCGTGGGAATAAAATGTGTTCACATATGAAAGGAAACCGAGGTGGTCTCCTTCTGATGTTTATGATATATTTATTTATTTGTGCTGTTTGTCTGCAGACATAAACGACTGTGCATCATCACCCTGTAAGAACGGAGGTACTTGCATTGATGGGATCAACTCCTTCCAGTGTTTCTGCCCGGACGGCTGGGAGGGCCGCCTGTGTGACGCTGGTGAGTGTGTGTGTGTGTGTGTGTGTGTGTGTGTGTGTGTGTGTGTGTGTGCACAGTGAAAAGAACCAACAATGGGAACCTGTTCCCACCCTGATGTGTGTTCATCAGTCTGCACATTTGCAGATGACACTGCCACTTACATTCATCTACAGGAGTATTCGAGTAATTCGATGAATATTTAATATGAATCAACCTTCATCTGAATCTAAACTCAATGTACAAATCAAGAATTTATTAATGACACATAATCGTTATTTGTTGATGACAATGCAAACATCAGGTTGAAGCAGATTTTCTTGTGTCACTGTAAGTTTTAAACAGTGTGAGATGTTTTTCTTCTTTCAGGACATCGTTCAGTGTGACGTGAATCAATCAATCAACACAAGATCAATAAGTAAACAAAGCTGTTGTTTAACTGTGTGATTCCAGATGTGAACGAGTGCAACAAGAACCCCTGTCAGAACGGGGGCCGGTGTGTCGACCTGCTCAACGACTTCTACTGCAACTGTGTGGACAACTGGAAAGGAAAGACGTGCCACTCGCGTAAGTCAGTGTGTGTGTTAGCCGACGTGAAGACATCTGTTTGCGTTCAGTTTGCATGTGGGAGGAAGTGGTGGAAAAATAGAAAAATCTCTTTCTTTCACAGGAATAACAGGAGACTTTTAGAGCAGCGGGTTTAAAATAAGCCGTTTGTTACGTGCTGCAGAAGTTGCAGTAATTATTTCGATTGGCATCTCTGAGGAGATTCATCAAAGCAGAGCAGAAACCAAGCTGATGCCATTAGTCTCTCACGAGTGGCTTATTCTGGCCTGTTTGTCTTCTCCTCCCATCGTCTTCAACGTGTCAGGTCTTTTTTTTTTCTCGCTACCTCAGACTCTTAATCTTCCGTTTGAGGCGTGATGCCTTCACTGGCTGCTGTGCAGGCTTGTTCTTCCCTCTCACGGCGTCTCTGAACTCCGCTGTGGGCCTGAAGTGATCGCGACTTTACACTGGCACACAGTCAAATGTCTGAAATGTTTTCGGTCCAGGTGAGAGCCAGTGTGACTCCACTACCTGCAGCAACGGAGGGACGTGTTACGACCACGGCGACTCCTTCCTGTGCAGCTGCCCCTCGGGCTGGGGGGGCAGCACCTGCAACACAGGTCAGATGCCCCTGGGCTTTAATCACACTGTTACTGCTCTGATAGTGACTGTGTGATGAGATGATGTCATGATGATCACCCTGTTACGACCTGTCACACTGTGGTTGGTTAGAGAATAAAAGAAGAAACATCATTTTTGTCTTCGTAGCCAAGAACAGCACATGTGACTCGCGTCCGTGCGAGAACGGCGGGACGTGTGTCGGCGGCGGCGACACCTTCAAATGCATATGCAAGGACGGCTGGGAAGGAGCCACCTGTGCACAGAGTACGTGCACACACACACATACATATATATATGTGTGCATGAAGTGGTAGGAAAGTCACTGACACTGATTTGTCCACTCTCTGTGTCTCACAGATGTCGACGACTGTAATCCACATCCCTGGTAAGACTTATTTTATATATACTTACATACACATATATATGTGTGTGTGTGTGTGTGTGTGTGTCTGTGTGTGTCTGTGTGTGTGTGTGCTCTGAATCTGACAGGCTACTCTGGACAAAAGTCCCCCCACCCCCCCCTTTCTGTCCTCTACACCCTCCTCTACAATGACTGACAGGTGGATTAGTGGTGGTTTTGGTTTTGGGGAGGAGGAGGTGTGTGTGTGTGTGTGTGTGTGTGTGTGTTGGGGGGGGGAGTACTCAGTATGGGGTGAGGGGGGATTTACATAGATGAGAGAACAGCTTCATCCTGTGGCTGAAGTTACAGATTTGAAAGTTTGATCTGAATCTGAAGTCAGAATACGTCAGTTCAACACAATCTGACGACGACAACAACAACAACAACAACAACAACAACAACAACAGCAGCAGGAAGAAGAATCAGTGACTCACCTGCAGTCATGTGATATGATATCACTGCAGTCAGCAGTTTTTTCATACATCTGTTATGTATCTACAGAGAATTTGTCTTTATGTGTCTTTCTGTCTCTTTATGTGTCTTTCTGTCTCTTTCTGTCTCTTTATGTGTCTTTATGTGTCTTTCTGTCTCTTTATGTGTCTTTCTGTCTCTTTCTGTCTCTTTATGTGTCTTTATGTGTCTTTATGTGTCTTTCTGTCTCTTTATGTGTCTTTCTGTCTCTTTCTGTCTCTTTATGTGTCTTTATGTGTCTTTATGTGTCTTTATGTGTCTTTATGTGTCTTTATGTGTCTTTCTGTCTTTTCTCTGCAGCTACAACGGCGGCATCTGTGTTGACGGCGTGAACTGGTTTCGCTGTGAATGCGCACCGGGGTTCGCTGGACCGGACTGCCGCATCAGTGAGTCCCCTGGGAACCGCACGGGGTTGGGGGTGGGATGTGGGGGTCAGAGGTGAAAGGTCGTGGTGAGGGAGCGTGAGCGGATTGTTTGAGAGCGACAGATTAGGACGATGGTCTTAACCTCTCCCCTCTGAGCCGAGCTGAGCTCAGAGCCGGGGTCCGAATAACGGGTCGGTGCGCTCTCCCGCGGCCGCCACACACACATCACACACACATCACACACACAGTCACACACAGTCACACACACAGTCGCACACACAGTCGCACACACCGTCACACACAGAGTCAGATGGGTTTAAAGGTTTGGTTCAGATGGGTGCTGCAGCTCAGTCACATCATCAGTGTTGGTTAGAAAAACTCACTGTGGGGTTGTTGTTGTTGTTGTTGTTGTTGTTGTTTCCAGATATAGACGAGTGTCAGTCGTCTCCTTGCGCTGAAGGTTCAACCTGCGAGGACGAAATCAACGGCTTCCGCTGTGTCTGTCCTCCGGGACACGCTGGACCCCGCTGTCAAGAGTGTGAGCACAATAACACTGAGCTGCTGATGTTAGAGATCACAGTGTGGTTCAGGGTGAAGATCACAGCTGTGGTGTGTTTCTCTCTTCCTGTAGTCATCGGACTCGGGAAGTCGTGTCGTCACGCCGGGCTGCAGTTTCCTCACGGCAGCAGGTGGGAGGAGGAGTGTAACACCTGCCACTGCGTTAACGGACAGGTTCACTGCTCTAAGGTCAGTTGTACACCGCACTCGCCAACACGTAGGGCGTAACGACGGGACGCAAAAACGCTGAATCACCGAATCCGTGTTCTTCCAGGTGAGGTGTGGTCGTCGGCCCTGTCTCCTGCCGAAGTCTCCGGCCGCCGCGGACACCAACCCTCCGTCCTGCCCTGGAGGACACGAGTGTGTGGAGCATCAGTTCCTCACCTGCTTCTCGCCACCCTGCCACGAGTGGGGTGTGTGTTCGACGCCCGACCCGCCCACACCGCTGCACACCCAGTGTGAGCCCAACAGCGGTTACCTTGACAACAGCTGCGCTCGCATCACGCTCATCTTCAAAAAGGACAAAGTGCCACAGGTGAGGGACACGTGTCTGAATACCTGACGCTGCTCGACACGCTGGTCGCACAAAGGTCGCACACTGACGCCACCTTTCACCAGCGTTTCCTTCATTTTGTGGCTGCGGCTTTCACGCAGCTGTCAGAGATTTTCATCATTCGTCCTTCTCCCGGGGCCATAAAGAGGAAAATGCAGGAATAAATAGCTGCGGCGATAAAAAGTGATGTGTGGCACGCTCTGCTCTGATACTGATGTTTAATGAGGGAGCTCTGAAGGCTGGAGACATGAAGCTGTGTGGTTTCACTGTTTTATATCAGAGGGGACTTTAATGGAGCATTGTTGTAAATGAAGGATCAGACGTTTGATCTCTGCTGCCAACTGGACGACTGGTGGAGGAATCAGAAAGTGATGTCTCTGTGTGTGTGTGTGTGTGTGTGTGTGTGTGTGTGTGTGTGTGTGTGTGTGTGTGTGTCTGTCTCACAGGGCACCACTGTGCTGTGTGTGTGTGTGTGTGTGTGTGTGTGTGTGTGTGTGTGTGTGTGTGTGTGTGTGTGTCTGTCTCACAGGGCACCACTGTGGAGAACATCTGCTCAGAGCTCAGGTATCTCCCTGTCACTCAGACACTGGCTGAGGAACGAGCGCTGCTCATCCTCTGTGACCTGTCCTACTCCAACAGTGATGCTGTGGAGGTCGCCATGGTAATTATTACACACACACACACACACACACACACAGGGGCACTGTAAACAAACACGATGAGGGGGTGATGATGATGATGATGATGATGATAATGTGCATGAGTGAGTTGTGAGTTATTGTCAGTAGATCCCTCGCTCTTCGCTGGTTGTGTCATATGACGTGGTCCAGAGCTGCTGATTGTTTCCAGACAGCAGTAAAATCTTTCTCTAATTCCTGTTTCTTTACTCTGATATTAAAAAAAAAAAGAAGAAGAAACAAAGGGAGAGTAGAGGAAGAGAGCGGAGAGGGAGAGGCCATCGCTTGAAGCTCTGAACAACATCTGGATGAGATTGAACGTTTCACCTTGCTGCTCCATCTCCTCCTTTACTTCTGTTCCAGTTTCATCTCTTCCTGTTTGTTTTACCTTTCCATCTCTTCATTTCCCTCCCTCCCTCCCTCCCTCCCTCCCTCCCTCCCTCCCTCCCTCCCTCTCTCCCTCCCTCGCTCGGCCACCCACACTCGGGGGGAATCAGTCACCTCTGGGCTGTAAGCTTTTAATGGAGGGGATTAGCTCTGCCCCCTCTGATGTTGTGAGCAGCAGATACAGGAAGAGGAGCGGCAGCCTGACATCCACCCAGTCCCCGCCACAATAAGAGCTCTCACTCCCACCTGCTGCTGACTCATGTCCAGGTCCGAGTGTGGTGCAGCAGTTATGACGCGTCATGTTTTCATACTGTACCTGTTACCAGTTACACCTGGGTGTCCTGCAGCCAATCAGAGCCAGGGCTTCTGATCCTGCTGACACTGACGTCTTAAAGGTTGAACACGTGTAGCTGGTGTCCCTCGCTCTCCTCACTGTTTCCCATCTGTCTCTCGACCGTCCAAACCCCCGGAGGGACAACGTGTAAACATGGCGTTTGGTGGCAGGTTTCATTGGCTGATGGAGACGACGTGGTGATGTTGTGCGGCGTGCGGTGTGAGCTGTCAGTCACAGCAGGGGGCGGGGTCAGAGTGTGTGAGCGAGCGGCTGGGTTTTTTCCCTCAGGAGAAGAAAAGAGGAGTGTTTGTCTCCAGCTGAGCAGCAGCACAGCTGGACTCCTCTCTATTGTTTGTCCTAATTCAACTGCTCAGCTAATCCCCCTCTGCCCCCCCAACTCCCCCCCCACCCCCCACCCTCACAGCAGCCTTATTAGGCCATTAACTCCACCTTCTGTTGTCTCCAGGGGGGAGATGTGTGTGTGTGTGTGTGTGTGGGGGGGGGTCCACAGCCAGATGTTAGGATGAGAATCTCTTTTATTCACACAGATGAATGTGTTGTGTTTTTTTTTTCTTCTCTTTTTGTTTTGCTGTGTAGCCTCAAGCTAAACTCGACAAATGGGACTGACTCTGTGTGTGTGTGTGTGTGTGTGTGTGTGTGTGTGTGTGTGTGTGTGTGTGTGTGTGTGTGTGTGTGTGTGCGTGCGCGCGCGCGTGTGTGTGTGTGTGGTAGAGTCACACGTTCCACCTGTTCAGCTTGTCCCCACATCATTACTCACACCTCTTCAGTTTGTTAGGGGCGTTTGGTTTCAGGACCATCACGTCCCAGCTGCTGTCCTGACACTGCTGTCCCTCATCTCTGTCCCTGTCTTCATCTCCACAGTCCTTTGAGGAGGACGGCCGGTCGAAGGACAGCGACCAGGGACAGATCCAGAAGGCCGCCAGCGCCATCATCAGCGCTCTGTCCAAACGCCACAACAGCACCGTCATGCTGGCTGTGGTGGAGGTCAAAGTGGAGACGGTGGTGAAGTCTCCTCCTGCTGGTGAGGAACTTTAAGCCCAGTTGACGCCACGTAACCGGCGGCGACGTCACACACTCGCCTCACTCTGTCCCCGTCTCCCCCTCTGTCCCTCAGGTTACCTGGTCCCGGTGCTCTGCGTGGTCTTCAGCCTCCTGTGGATCTTCTGCATCGTGCTCTGCGTCTGGTGGACTCGCAAGAGGAAGAAAGAGCGCGAGAGAGCGGCCCGGTCCGAGGACAGGACGGTCAACAACAAGCTGGAGCCACCGCGGAGCAACGTCCTCAAAGACAACCGCGACAGAGACATTCAGTACGAATGCAAGAAACTGATGGGCCCCTCGGACAGGACGTGCGACGGGGCCGAGGGGGAGGAGGAGGGGGCGCTGGAGGGCGAGCAGGACGAGGAGGAGGAGGAGAAGAGAGCGCTGAGCAGAGGGGACAGGTGTCCACCTCTGAAGTGCTCCAGAGCAGGGGCACAGGACCTGGGGATGAAGGGACTGGGAGGGGTCGTCTGCACGACGCGCAGCGGCCCGGTGAAGGCGCCACACCGGACCGCCTACAGCCCCAAAGACAACCGGTGTAAAAACCTGAACGCCGCCAAGCTCAGCGAGGACGTTAAAGACCACTACGTGTGAGACGGAGGGACCTTCCTGAGTCAGAGGACAAAAACTGCGATGTCTTCAACGTCACTGATGTTTCACCAAAAGTGAAGACGACAAGATGCTTTAACCTTTTTTTTTTATCGTTGTTACGTTTTATTTCACGCCGTCGTCGTCTGCAGCTCGGAGGCGTATTTACCAAAAAACCACTGAGAACAAAACAACAACAACAACAACAACAACAAAACACAAAGATATGGAAAACAATCACCACAGCTTCTGGTTTCAGTTTGTGTTTCTCTGTGTGACGCTGACTGACGCGCTCTCTGTTTCTGAGAGTTCACTGGACGACACCGGCGGCCAGCCTTAGCCCCGCCCCCCGCGGGCCTTTCTGCTCTCTCCTGACACCACGTCTTTTCATGCAAAAAGACATGACGCTTCAAAAAAAAAAGAAAAAAAAAGGTTTAATATACGTTGATGTTTTTGAGAGCTGAAGCAGAGAATCGTTTTTATGTTTACATTACAAACATCTTTTCCATTTTGCGTCAAAGGTTCTTACATACACCCTTTCAAAATAATGGTCACTGCTTCCTGTGCGATGATTTTTCAGTATTTGGTAGAAAAGTGCCTTCAGTCCTTGTCTTCTCCTCTCCTCTCCTCCCAGACTTCACGCAGAGTTTCAGTACACAAAGGGAAAGATGTAACAACTCTTCATGCGACAGTTTAGGCGATTTTTCGTTGTGATGTACAAATGTAAATATGAACAAATGGCTGTGTATATTTGACTTTAGTAACTTAAGTGATGCTTTGTATCATAGTTATTCTAAAGAGATTGTTTTGTGGTTGTTCTCTTTTTGTAATGATGTCATTCCGTTCATTCGTGTCTGTTGTGACACAACGACAGCGTGAGTTTTATACTGCGTCCAGAGTCACTGAGACAAAAGAAACAGATTGTGAGCGTTTGTCTTGTTGTGTTGTGGCTTTTCGTTGTGTTGTTGGCTCTGACGTTCGGGTGTGACATCACACGCAGCTCAGTCGTCATGGCGACAGCTCCAGGAGCCTCCTTTACAGCAGTCCTGTTCATTTCATTGGCCCGGTTCATTTCATCACATTGAACACAGCTAATTCATTAGCTCACATCATCAAAACGAATGTTTCAAACGATGTTGTCTTCATTATTTTTCATTTCCAGACTCACGTCGTGAGATGGGAACCAGCAGTTGTGTGTTTTAGCTCTTTTCTCTCCTCATCACGCCACAACACAAAGATATTTTTCTCTTTTGACTTTGTGCCACTCGTTTCTTCATCTATAAATATTATTCCCCCCCCACCCCCCATAACAAACACACTGTGTGCAGAGCGTCTTACAGCCATGAACACATTCCCACAGTCAGATACACATACACACAGTCAGATACACATACACACAGTCAGATACACATGCACACAGATACACATACACACAGTCAGATACACATACACACAGTCAGATACACATACACACAGTCAGATACACATGCACACAGTCAGATACACATACACACAGTCAGATACACATGCACACAGTCAGATACACATGCACACTGTAATGACTGAAGCGTTGTGGCGTGATGAGGAGAAACATGGTTCACTGTAGACGTGGCCTGAGTTTGTTTTAGAGTTCAACACAGAACAATTAGCAGGATCAACCGTTGCTACTAATTAGAGAGTCGAACCGACACCGATTCATCTGATGGTTCTTTTCAGGTCACAGGGACCAAGCGGCTTCAGGTGGCTCTCGTCCCTCAGCCTCTCGTAGTTTGATCATCATGTCGTTGTTTTAGTGGTGACAGCGATGCTTGGTTCAGCATCAGAACACTGTTAGTGCTGCAGACTCAGTCGCATGGCGCCGTCGAGCCCGGCCTGCTGAAGTGCCCTTAAGCAAGACACTGAACCCCCACCGGAGACAGAGTGACGTGGTGTGAATGGAACTCCACCTGCAGCGGGTGAGTTTATTCTTTAAAGCAGTTTCTCACTGTGCATCTGTTCTGGTCTAATGAAGGGAACAAGTTGTGTTGTTGCTGACTGTTGTGGTTGTTGTCTGGCGATTGTGTGCAAATTCTGTTTCTGCACTAAGAAGACAGAGGCGAGCGTTTAGCATAAAACCTCCACAGCGATAGAGCGGGGACGAATCTGTGGATGAGCTTTGTTTTTCATATTTTATGTTTTTTGCTAATGATGCTGATGCAAATCATGGGAAATCCAAATTCATATTCTGTCAGTAAATTTGACTTTGTGTTAGTCCCGGCGAGGGGCCGAATGTGCAGAACATTGTAATTATTTTGTACAAAATTTGGTAAAAGTCTTGGTTTGCTAGTGGAATTTTTTTTGTTTGTTCTTAGAACAATACTATTATTTATTAAAGTATTTTATACCAACATTTACTTTGTTATGTCTTTTATAATGTTCAGACGTTTTTAAGTTGAATGTTTTTTATTGGCTTTAAATTAGCATCTGTAGTTACTGAGCTAATTGCTTTTTTTAAATGTTGTGAGTTTATTAGTTTGCTCATGAAATTAATCTCGCTTGTTGTTAGCCAGTGAGCTGGACATGCTAACATTTACAGCTGAAAAAGAAAACACACGGTTAAATTCTCAGCTATTTATGGTTTTGGTTCTAAAAAGATGATAACGGTCGACACCATCTGTATGTTATTTACTGTAATACCTGAGAAAATACAAGAGACAGCGTGAGATGAAATAGGAGAAGTGATTTTCAAATATTGTTCTAATTTAAACTTTAAAAAGGAGATAGAGTTTGTTCTTGTTCTAAAAAATGCAGACAATGCACTTTATCAATATTTGCCTGTTTTTGCTTTTATCTAAGTTCTCGTTTGAAGCTTCAGTCTTAACGATCAGTAGAGTCTTTACGTATCCAATCAGGTGTCTCCCTGCCCCCCCGCCTCATTTAACACCAGGCCAATGGAGTGAGTCCTTCGCGTGCCTCCATCTGCTGCTTTAATGACAGTGTGGAAAATGATTAACATTAGCTGCTCTGCATGAAGACCTCCCAGCAGCTGTGCTGGATGTGTGTAATGGCTGCTGGGACGTTGTGTGCCGTGTTGTGCGGTTCATTAACCCGGCAGTTGTTTTGGGAAGAATGGGAAACGTGTCTGGAATCCTGGATGGTGCAGCGCTCGGGTCACATGCATGTACAGGACACATCCAGTGACCCACATAGAGAGAAGTGAAGTGGGAGGAGTTAATGGTGTAGTAAGACGAGTCATGTCATCTAATAGCCGACTCCTGCAGGATACAGTGAAGCACAGCATCCATCCTGCACGCTGAAATGATTTATGTCATTAAACATATCTGAGCTGAAAACTTCTTATCTGACCTTTAAATAAAGTCATTAATTAACTAAAAGTTATCACCACAAATCACATGAGCTTCAACACCTGGCAGGATTCTGAGTCACTGTTAAACTGTCCATTAATCAAAATAATTAACGTTGCACAAATGACAGTGAAATGGGTTTTGACCATTTGAAATTAGTTTTCGACCACTTCCTGATTTCGACTCTGATAGAAGAAGTGCTGGTCTGTCATTGGCTGTCCGAGCTGTCACTCGCTCGGTGTTTACGTTGTAACTGGTTCTAAACAAAATGGCTGCCGGCACAAAGAGATTGGTTTCTGATGAAAATTTGTTTCTTCTCTGTAGAGGGCAGCGTTATGCTCAGTGAGCAAGAAGAAGAAGAAGAAGAAGAAGAAGAAGAAGAAGAAGACTACTGTTGTTGTTGTTGTAGTGGTGAAGCACCTGTCGTCTTTAAA
>JAFBJQ010001386.1:58456-76395 GCA_016785345.1 Trinectes maculatus
GACTCTGGTATAAAGCAGGACTCTGGTATAAAGCAGGACTCTGGTATAAACCAGGATCTGGTATAAACCAGGACTCTGGTATAAAGCAGGAGTCTGGTTTGGGATATTTGTTGGTGTTGTCACTCGGAGGACTCTCGGCGTGTCGGTGGACCTGACCACAGCAGCTGACGGGGGAAAACCACCAGCTCCTTTCAGGCCTCGGGCTTTGATGTTGGACAACAAGAAGCGACCTGTGTTTTTCTATTGAGCGAAGTGAAACCGGAGAGCTCGGCGGATTTTGGGGAAGTAGCCGAAGACTGCTGATGTCTCAACTTAAAAAAGCCTTTGAACTGAACACCTCCTCACAGGCTGCTGTGCCCGGCACTGTTTCTGGTCTGGGATGGATGGATGGATGGAAGGATAGATGGATGGAGGAGGGCCGGGACGGCTGACTTCTCCTGAAAAGGCAGGACCCCCCCCTGCCCCCCCCACTTCAGAGGCAGCTGAGCTGAGACAGCGGCGGCAGCCGGGATAAGTGGCTCCTGTGAAGAGGCCCTCAGATGTCTGGGCAGAGGTTAATGGGCCACTTCACCCCTGAGTTTCCAGGTCAGATCTCAAGATACGACGTCAGCTCTGTGACACGGACAAACCTCCACTCGCCCGACCACCCTCCACTCACAGAGGAGGAGGTGAAGCTGCAGGTCAAAGACTAAATATCAAGCCATGTGACTGTTTCTGAAGCTTCTACCTCATCCTCAGGTAGATAAATGGTTCCTCACAGAGGCTCCTCTAGAGGAACCTCCGGCGGAGGATTCAGTCGTGCTGTCAGGTGAAACATTCAGACCCAGACCTTTACGCCCGAGTTGAAACAGGATTCACTGCCACACAGAAACAACTCGAGCAGGTCTTCTAGCTGCAGAGGAATTTTAATGCCTCCTGTAAAAGATCCATGGGACATAAATCACCACCCACGCTGCTTCGACGTGGGGAAGGTGTTGGACCTGAGCTTCAGAGGTTGCGTCTGTGTTGAGGATCGTGATGTTTGTAAATCAGAGCATATTTCTGCAGCCACACTACAACCCAGTGTGGACGGAGCAGCCTGGTTGGTGCATTGGCCTGAACTTCAAAGCCTCAGCTCTGCTGCTTTAAACCAGAGTCTGTCAGAGAGAGAGCGAGAGAGCGAGAGAGAGAGAGAGAGAGAATCCCAGATGCTTCTGGTGGAGGTCCAGCAGAGGGCCGGGAGACGGATCTGAATACCTGACGTGCTGGAAGACGAGGAGACTCTCTTCTCACCTCAGTGAAACACGACTCTTATATTAACACCAGGATCAACGTGGAGCCTGAAGGCAACACGAGTCGGGAACACAGATGATGAAATCTGGCCTCGCCGCTGGACGTTTTATCAGCGATTCCAAAGCCAAACACATCAAGTTTCTCTTTGGCAAATCACTGTGGAACTTTTTTGATATGCAGCCAAAACACAAACACTCAAACACAAAACACACAACACAAACACACAACACAAATACTCAAACACAAAACACCAATACTCAGCACAAAGTAGATTTTTGTTTCTTCCTCTGACTTTGATATGGTTTTATTTCTGATCTGATATTTTTATGAAGTCACAGCGGCATCAGCTGGAGCAGAGGGAAAGTGTTTGTCGATAAATGGACAACAACAGGCGTCTTGAGTTTCATGGCTGATGCACACAGCTGCCTCCACCTCTCGGCCTGAAGGATTAGCATCAGTACTCTGGTGATTAGCCTTCATTATGCTTCCTGTGCTGGTGTCACTCACATCTCCAGCTACCAAGAAGACCAGCACCGTTGGATCTGAGCACATTGTTGAGCTGCGGCTCAGGTTTCCACCGCGTCACCTCTCACATACAGCTGGACGCAGTATTTTCACCAGCACACACACACCTGCTTCTGATTGGCCAGCACATGCGGTATCGGGATGATCACTGACAGGTCGCTTTGCTCGTCCTCCCAGAGAAACGTCCACACGAGATCGGGCCTGGATCCACTCAGGAGCAAAAAATGAGGCCTTTCATTTCAAAGCCTGACTCGTTTTCAGGAATTCATCAGTCGTGGACTTCAAAGATGCAGATGACCCAACGCTCTGAAGAATGTTAGGATTTGGTTGGCAAATGGCAACGTCTCGTGATTCTGATGCTCGAAATTCAATGTGATTCTCATGTTGGCGGTTGACGAGGTTGTTGTGCACATTACGGACCAAAAGCTTCCTCTGCTCATCAAATGTTTGTGGTTCTTTTCAAACTGAAGGAGCTCGAGACGCCGCACGTTCCAGATGGTAAATGTAGTTCATGGTTGTCACAAGTTGCAAGCACAAAAACCATGTGTGTGTGTGTGTGTGATAGATGGTGGACTTTTATTAATCCCGTCGTGTATGTGAGGAAACGCTGTGGACCATACAACCTGAAGATCTAATGACCTTCTGAAGGAGCCTGAATGATCTCAGCAGGAACCACGAACCTTTACACCAAACAGAGATGTTCCGTTTATCTGCTGTTGGTGAATTGACAAAAATTATTATTGTTTTTTTTGTTGTTATTTCTCGGTTCATCTTTTTGAAACAATAAACAACTGAAATGTTTGCGTCCGCGGTTGTTTAAGCTAATCTGCGCTAACGAGCCCGAGTCGTTCCTAAATGACGATTTCGCCTGGATTTGGTTGTAACTTCTGAAAAGACGAGATGCTCTGATCTCGACGACACACACTCAAACCCGGCGTCCGTTATTGTTCCACGTGCGGATCCTGTCAAACAGGAAATAGCTCCCAGCGCCATGCGGTGAGGAGTGAAAACATTACTCGCCGTGACGGCTGCATACCTCCTCTGATGCCGACCGCTGCAGCAGCTGGAGGCCGAGCGTTAACGTCGAGTGGCATCGTCTCCCTTTTGCTTTTTTTTTTAACATCATTTCATGTGTTGACCTTTGACCTCCTTTGCTGATTTTCCACTTCCACTTATCCCCCCCCCCAGTTTTTATTAGCAGAGTTTACATTAATATATTTTCGTGCGTGATGTTTTTACACAACGCTGATTTCAGATGCTTCAGACTGATTTATTATCTCTGGCCACGCCCACTCTGACCGCTTGCATGTGTGAGAATTTCAAATATGCAAACGTGTGTGTATGTGTGTGTGTGTGTGTGTGTGTTGAGGACATACCATGACTGGTTATTCACGCTGTGTGACTGACAGTGGCTGAGCTGGAGGTCTGCAGCAGCTGTTCTTCTTGTGTGTGTGCGTGTGTGTGTGTGTGTGTGTGTCATCATGACAGCTGTGGTGCGGTGAAGTTACTACATCGAACGTCTGACCTGAGTCACACACACACACACACACACACACACACACAGACCCACACACATTCAGACGATATTTCAGCCACATTAAAATAAAAGTCACGTGACCTCGTTAAAGGGTCTTTGTGAAACGTTAGCATGAGTTTGCGGCAGTGTTACTGTACACGCGGCTGTTGCCGTGGTGTTGTGACCTTGTCTACAAGCAAACAGTAAAGTAAGACACTGCGTGGCCTCAGCTCCGTCTCACATGGCGCCTCCCACAGAGCAGATTAGTTCTGTTTGGACGAGTAACCTGGAGACGCGGCGGATTCTCCAAACAGCTGTTTCACTGCCACGTCAGAATCAGATATAATAATATTATCATGAACCATCATTTCAATCTAAACGACTGTTTACACTGTGTTGTATCATGTTAATTTCACAATGGGGTTAATCCCGTTGTCGCTCGGACACGTTTTCGTTTACAAATCCAATAATCACTAATCTGTCTCGTCTTGACAAATCTGCATCACGATACGTCAAAGGTCCGAGACACAGAAACAGTCATTTGATGTTTGATGTGATGAGTCTGGTGAAACCAGAAGAAACTTTCTCACAAGATTCACCATCGTCAAATCCTGTGGGATTAGTCCTCACGTAAACAGGAGAATACAAAATAAACCCAACTGGCTCTTCACATCTACCAATTATTCTTTCTTCACAAAAGGCCTCAGACCAGAACATCAACAACCTCCACCAGGCTCCGATCATCTGCTGCGTGGGAGACCTGGTCCTCAGTTTTATCTCAGATGATCCTTTTACAGGCTGGTGAGCTGCCAAAGCAAATCCAATAATTCACCGTGATTCATCGCCGAGCGACGACGGAGAAACAACCTGCGAGAAGCAGAGATGTTTGATCGCCACGTTTCGCTTTGTCATCGCCCTGTTCCTCCAGCAGACAGACTCCAACGCCGGTGAGGTTTCTGTCGAAGTTAAATCCGGGATCAGATGCAGCTGATTATGAAACGTTGGCAAAATAACAGTTTCATCAGACTGCTGGTTAAAGTTGGTTAAAGAAACGTTGTGTTTGTTTCTGTTCATTTATTTAACTTAACATTGAACTAAAAAGCACAATCTGTCCCTGAACTGATCCAGAGCACGTGAACATGATCCAGGCTGCAATTAAAGTCTCCACCAAACCATAATTAATCATCTGAACCAGCCAGAAGTCAAAGTTCTTCACTCGTTAACGACTGCGTGATGCGTTCAAGGTTGAAATCAGCGTAAACACGACAGAGCCACGAGGCTTCTGCTGCTTTTATTCTTCATCTCTTTCATTTGTCAAAGTTCACGATGTTCACTTCACCAACAGACGCGTCGGACAGGTCGGACACATCGGACAGGTCGGACACATCGGACAGGTCAGACACATCGGACAGGTCGGACACATCAGACAGGTCGGACACATCGGACACGTTGGACAGGTCGGACACATCGGACAGGTCGGACACATCGGACAGGTCGGACACGTCGGACAGGTCGGACACATAAGACAAGTCGGACACATTGGACACGTCGGACAGGTCGGACACATAAGACAAGTCGGACACATTGGACAGGTCGGACAGGTTGGACACATAAGACAAGTCGGACACATTGGACACGTCGGACAGGTCGGACACATAAGACAAGTCGGACACATTGGACAGGTCGGACAGGTCGGACACATCGGACAGGTCGGACACGTTGGTCTCTGACGGCCGCTAAATAAACTTTTTGGAGTCGTTTGGAAAACCTCCATGTTCTGTCAGCATGTCATCATCCAGAGCCGCACATTAAGGTGCTTTGTACCTTCTACGTCCAGAGGCTTTAAATCTCTCTCTCTCTCTCTCTCTCTCTCTCTCTCGCTGATCCCTGGCTGTGGCAGATGATTCATTCTGCTGCTTTGTTTCCATGCTGAACATCACCGAAGCCTCGACGTCTCTGCCTAAACACGCCGCCTGCGCTGTGGCGAGCTGGGCTTGTCCGGGCGAACAGCGGGCGAGTGCGTCTCAGGGACTGGTGAAAAGCTTTGGCACAGATGTGTGTTCTCGTGCACGTAGCTGCAGGGACACACACCACAACGCACTGACTCAACAGGAGAACCTGCACGAGTGGGCGACTCAGCGTCTTCACCGCGTCTCTAATGGAAGGAAAGACGGCGGGCGCCACGCCCCATCTGAAGGCTTCACTGGCAACTTCCTCCAAAGACCCGGCAGGAAGAGGAACACCACAGAGCAGGAGAAGAGAACTTTTCTTCTCACACTCTGACCTTTTGTTTGACTCCACATTTATTTCAGCTGCTTGAAAAGGTCACGTAATCCTGTAATTCAGCTCTGAGAGGACGGAGGGCGCCGCATCACTCTGCACCATCCACATCCTCCATTAAGATGCTGTCGTGTGTGTGTGTGTGTGTGTGAGGAGTCACGAGATGAAACGGGATGCCGAGGACGACCGAGGGAAGAGGAGACGCGGGGTCAGAAGGTCACGCTGAGAAGATGCAGAAGAAATATTCAGCCATCTTTAATTCTGTCCATGACACAACAACACTGACACGATGGAACCACCTCTGACGGAATGATGTTCCTGATAGTTTAAACCCCACAGGCCAGACAGGTCTACACACACACACACACACACACACACACACACACACACACACATATATATTTATATACTGTATATCCAGTCCTCTTTGACAGCGTGCGTGTCTGTAGCGTGTCTGTGTGTAACTGTCGAGTCAGAAGAACCACATGTCTTGACAAGTTCATGTTTAATGTGTGCGAGGCATCGTTTTATTAGTTTACAGTTTGACAGAAAATAAAACGATGTGAAAAGCAGGAAGTGCGGTTTACAGAGGAAACGCCACAGCATCATAACACAAACCTGACAAACGTAAATCTGATGATGAGTTACTGTGACAAATAATGTCAGAACAACAACAAGCAACAAGCAGCTGAACATCATGAACGATGGTAAATCATTCACACGGCACCAAATGAAAAACAATGTAACGGGGCAGTTTCACTCCAAACTCACAACATTCATTTCCCGCTCGTTAAGTGTGCGTAATGTTTACCTGTACACATCATTATACAGCCTGGCTTCCTGGATACAATACAGAAATCCCAGCAGCACCAGAGAGAGAGACATGTCTCACCCTCTCTTTGAAGTCAAACACACTGTCGACATGTTTGTTATTGAAGTGTGGGTTGTGGTTTTTTTATATGAGGCACACACCCGACACACACACACTGCTTTTATCACAGAAACGACTAATTGGTAAGTTAATTAAGTTTATGCATCGCGGTGCGGCGTCCTGTAACAGCAGCTCCGGCCCTACCCAGTGTGGCGAGATTTTATATGGCGCCCCCGTCTGTCGGTGATTTACAGACGCTTACAAAAGTCATTTGGTATTATCATTTGTAGTAATATTATTTGGGATTTGCTTTCCATTTTAACAGTTAATAGTAATAATTAGGTTTTTTTTTTAAATTGAAGGTGAATTTTTTCCCGATTTTGTTGCGCCCCCTGGAGGCCACGGCGCCCTTAGCATTTGCCTATATTGCCTAATGGGCCAGTGGGCTCTGTATAACAGAGCCCAAAACAAAAACATATCTCCACTTGTTCCCAAAATGAAATTCTCTGAGAGGGTTTCATCTCCAAACCGTCATGACCTCATGACCTCAGGCCATATGACCGTCTCCACCCTGTCGGGAAAATCCTTTTCTTTCACTGGTGCAGTAAATAATGTTAAAGCTTGTTTGTGTACTCGAACTTCGGTTTAGAGAGTGAGCTTCCCATTTCCTTTGTAAACAAGGAAACGACACCCAAAGTGATATTTTGGTCGGAACTTTCCATCATTCCTGTTGACATGTCAGATGTTGGAATAAGCCTCAGGAGCCATTCTCATTTCACACGTGACTAATACTATAATGTGTAAATAGACACAGTCATTAGTGTTGTTGCTTGTCATGTTGCTTGTCATGTCATGTTAATAATGATCTAATGAATGAACATAAATTCAACTGATTGAAAGTGTAACATGAAAATGTTTGTGTTTGTCAGTTTGTAACTCAAATGATCCTCGTTGTTTTTAAACTCGTAAAATATGATGGTTGTTATTTTATATCTGTGGTTTCACATCTCTGCTGCTGCTGCTGGTGGTGGTGTTTTTTTTTTTTTTTGTTGAATTCACATCCTTGTCACGTCGTAAAAAATAATAATTCAAAATAAAATAAAGAAAAAGAATTTTTTGCTTCATCAGCAGAGTAATTCGTGTGAATGAGTCAGTTTGATTTGTGACACAGCTGTTAACATATTTTCATTTCAGGTGTGTCCTAATTGCTAATTGTTCGATTTCGTTATCGTGCCTGGGGGGGTGCAGGGGGGCGGGGTGTTATATTAAGTCTCCATCGCTATTGATTAAACTATTTTAATTTCACTTGTCGGCGAGAAGCAGTGAACTGAACCCAGAACAAATTCACCCTGAGGACTGATCTACTGTCAGAGGCGTGCTGCGTTCAGGCACATCCTGAAACGACTCATTCGGGGTCCTTGCAAGCGACGAGTGCTAGAAACACCTGGTTGTGTACAAGATAAACACTTGAGGATGTTCCTGAATCCAGTGTTGTGTGTTCTCTTTGTGTGTCTGAGTAGATGCCGTCGTTGTAAAACAGACATATACATAAACATGTCTTTCTCCTGATTGGATGAAGTGTTGTGAGAAAAAAAAACCAAACTTCAATGACCAAACCCTGCAGACTGCACCTTTAATCTCCACGTGAGGCCGTGAGCTGGTCCCAGTATCACTGTGAGACGTGACCTCCGCGGTGCCGAGGTCAAACGGAGCCGACACACGTGTGTGTAATGTTCTGCGTGAGAACGCGCAGGTTATCGCTGAACAAACTGCCGCTTTGTCGTTTTTGTGCGTTCGTGCTTCTATATTGTGACATTTGCGAACAGTGTGGTGGAGGTCAAACAGTGTAAGTGCCGACAGTGATATACTGTGTGTGTGTGTGTGTGTGTGTGTGCGTGTATCAGATTTACTGTGTGTGAGAACGTAGACTCTGTCATTTCACAAACTCACATGGCTGGTGCTAAAAACGAGTGGAGTCTGTGTGTGTGTGTGTGTGTGTGTGTGTGCATTTGGATATGTTAAGTCCTTGACGGCTGTGTGTAATTGTCAGATACACCAGTGTGAGTCATTGTTTGGGGCTTGCGTCGGGGGCCGTGTGCGGCGCAGCCTCCATTCATCAGGCCCTGGCTGCTGATTAGGCCTCTGCTGAGTTATGGTGGGAACAGTAACACTTCCTCCCTCATGGAGACTCAGGTTCCTGCTGATAACACACAACGCCACAAAGCCCTCGTGTGTGTACGTGCAGCGCAGGCTGCGTTGTGCTGTGCTGCGTTGGGGGGAGGGAGGGGGGAGGGGTGGGGTGGGGGTGGGGGTGGGTGTGGCGACCGGCTCATTGAGAATGGTATTAATAGATTTATGGGACACGCAGGACCCTGATATAAACCAGGAAATACACACATCACACAGACACACACAGGGAGGATCCCTCCCACTGCCACTTCTTCTCTTCTCTGTCCAATCACAGTTGTGTGTCAACACGTGGGCGAGCTCTGAGTGTTGTGGGTTTGATGTATAGTCTATTGTTGTTTTCTTATGTACATGATTTCCTTTGTGTTGTCATATTTAATTATGACTCCAACACATCGTTTAAAAATAAGTCTTTATGGTCATACACGCTTTTTTAAACTTTCTCCACAGAGTCAGAGCAGCCGGTCAGTGAACGCCTCAGATGACCTTTTCATTCATCTTGACTTTGTTTCTCATCTCAGTTAATTGATTAATCCTGGAAATTCACTGAATTAAAGAATTCAGGTTTACATTCTGGTTTTATTCAATAAAACCCAATGTCTAAAGTGCACTCTTATATTTTTTGTGAGTTGTGTGATACCTGTCTATGTTTGTGTGTGTTTGTAATTGTGTTTGATTTCATTGATTGCAGCAGTAGTTTGTTGTCACGTCTTTTGTTTGCTGCGTTGACTGTCGTGTCGTCCACAGGGGGCAGTGCGGCTTCTCCTCCACAGACTCAACGTCGACAGGCCGTTTCTGCAGGTAAGAAAATGTTTTCTTCACTTTCGATCTGTTAAAGAACCATCACACTGTACAAAGCTTTAATGAAGATAGATTGTCCCGTGTGTGTGTGTGTGTGTGTGTGTGTGTGTGTGTGTGTGTGTGTGAGTGTGAGTGTGAGTTCCCCTCTGTGTTTGGTTTTGGTCTCCAAGCACCAAGATCATGTTTGATGGAGGCTTTAGAACAGAACAAAAAAATATCATTGCAGTGACGGAGCTCTGGAGACTCTGAGTCCTGTTTGTTCACCTGTGTTGTGTTGTACCTGCTGCATTCAACAATGGCTGCAGTGTGTGTGTGTTGTGTGTTGTGTGTTGTGTGTGTGGTGTGTGTCTGGATCCTCTGTAAGCCTCAGTAGAGGAGATGTGTACTTGTAGCTGCGTTGAATGTGTGGTGATGCGGTGTCACCTTTTGTTGACGTTTGTAAATGACAAACCTCTTTTGTGTTTTGACGTCAAGTAGAACCACGTCAATTTGATATTGACGCTTCATATCGTCATTTCCTGCCAAATAATGGGGGTTGTGCAAACGTTGCATGTATTTTGTGATGCTGGACGTTTTGTTGTTTGTTGTTGCGTCACTGAGGCATTAGTTTGTTAGTTGAATCACGTATTTGTCTTAAATAAAAGAAGTCTGACTACAGAGACGGAGGACGCTGCGTCCACATTCCCAGCTGCCTCCGTCCTGGAGACACTGTCAGCAGCACGTCAGCAAACGTCCAAACACCACCCGCCCCGAATCACCCTCCAGAGAGGTGGCCCACATCCACCAGCTGCAGGACCTGGTCATGGTCAGCACAGTGTGTGTGTGTGTGACTGTGGAGGTGAGAGAATCAGCTGGCTCCGCCCCTCACTCGTCACTGACGCGTCCGACAGTATGAATCGTCCGCCTGGATCCTTCAGACCCGCGGTCACTAACGAGAGCTGACGGCTAATTGGTTGGGATTAAACGAGGCTGTGGTGGAATGCGGTGGAAGGTTGGATGTGTTTTGAGTCTCCCTCATCGTACGGCGTTGTAGATCTGTCACCATGTGACGTCCCGTCCCGGGTGATCATCAGAACCGACCAATCAGAATCCCAGTGACGTGACGACAGTCACAGCGCGTGTTGTCATTCCTCAGATCTCTACAAACCACTGGACACTGTTGTCGACATGGTTCAGAATGAAGATGTGGTCTTGTACCTGCTGTCATGTTCACGTCACAGAACCTCCATCAGCACTTTCATTCACTCATTTTTATCACATATTTATTTTGACATTCGTTTGAACACAAACGAAAAAAGAAAATTGCATTTTTGCCTGACAGGTTTGTGTTTACGTCCTTTTTACTTCCAGTCTATCACATGTCCATCTTCTCATGTCCATCTTCTCATGTCCATCTTCTCCACCAGTCACTCATCCATTCTGCAAATCTGACAACTTTATTGCCCATTACCCCGACAACACATGGGACTCTGTGTCTGGCACAACAACACGGTGGGTAAAAATAGATTTAAAAGCAGGGTCTGACAGATTTACAGTACATGACATAAATAACATTCGATCTGCACAACGCACCAGACAAACAACACATGAACCAACAGGTGTCTCTGCTATTGTTCAGGTTCTGCTTTCAGCCACACACTGTTCTCTGCTTACATAAATACATATATATCCATGTTCAGGGCCTCCGTGTTTATAACTAGAATAGAAGAGAATAGAATAGAGTAGAAAGTTGTGCAAAGTAAAAAATGACTTTACAGTTATAACAATAAACATCATGAACATGAACGCGTCATGTCCAGACATTTCTCATGTCATTGATTTGTGTCCATGGGTTTACCAACACTGCTATTTCTCGAGGTTTTGATGAGGTTAGGTTATGCCAGGGGTAGCGTATGTAGATCGTAAATAAGAGAGGGCCTAGTATAGATCCCTGGGAACCCCACTGAAGCAATTTTCCATTCATTCTGTATTGTGATACAAGGATGCAAGTTTGCACTGAGATTTGTGGTTCATTTTTGTGCGCCGCTTAAGAAATACAGCTGTATTTGGTTACAGAATACACATGAATTGCTTTAGGCAAGATAACAAGCCTGTTCACGTCTTTACTTTAAGCATGAAACTATTGATTTTATATCAGTCAAGGTGAGAGCGTGAATATGTAGATAATCCACATGCTAGCTATAGCATGTCCATGTAAGTCTCTTTAGACACATAAATCCTTGCATTTTAAGATCAGTTTCCTGTAATTGCTGCAGATTATGTTGTCAGTGCTGACGGAGTTCTCTGCAGTTCCCTGCAGTTTGATCTTTCGAGGTTGTGATTGGGTTGTGTGGCGCTCCCAGTTGTGATTCTGTTTGTTCTCATCTGTCCAGATGAATTAAAGGAGATGATACCGCAAATTCCAAAGACACATTTTCAAACATGTTTGGTATGAATGTGACATTACGCCCACTCACACCTGGCAGCTGCTGTTGGCGTCTGAATGCACTTGAAGCTATTTGGTATTTGTTCAGAGAGGTTTCTCCCTAAACTGAAGGATGAAAAACACAATTACCAAACACAGTGTCTTGCTGTGTCTCGCTGTCGACATCAGCGACTGCTGTTGGCCTGGAGTCACAGGTATTGCAGTGGATTCCACTGGTGACCACAGGTCATGGCTGTAGGTGTCACTGCAGTGAATCACCACTGACACCGGCTGTGGCCTCCACACAGGATCCAGCTCCTTGGATATTTTCAGATTTTGCTCTTGGAGAGATCCGGCGATTCCTCTGAGCGGTTCAGGAGCTCTGCGGCAGCAGCAGTTGTTGTGGTTCTAATCAGTTAAAGTCGGTGTAATCTAATCTGTGCTGGCTGGAGAGGACAGTGTGCCAGTCACACTGTCTCTCCTGAGGACATGTGGGACCAGCTGTTTACGTGTGTTTGTCCTGTCCAAGTTTCACTGACTTCATGAAGACAGCGATGATTCCTGTTTGGCTGCATATGGCGCGGAGTTAAACATCAAACAACACGTTAACACACAAATACACAGGTGGACACGCATCCACGCACGTCTCAGTCGGTTCGGCAGCGTCATAGCAACCGTGTGTGTTTGTGTCGGTCGCGGTTGATTTCTCCTGGTGGTGAGTGTGAGAGGCTGCAGGTGGGTGGTGAGTTGGCCTTTTGGATGAGTAGCTGGTGAGGTGCTTCAGCGAGCGAGCGTGTTCGCACTCGCTGACCTGACTCCACAAGTTCTTTTCTTTTCCTTCCTCAAAAGATTTTCTCCTGTTTGTTTTTTTCCCTTTTGTCACATAAGAGGATGTTAACAGATCAAACTCCTCAGACGCAAACGACTTTACTCTAAACCAACAATCACAGCTGCCCTGTTATTTACTGACAGCAGAGATATGGATGAAACAGCGGAGCGGGAACAAGTCAGAACTGGAACCGGCACAAGAGTTTTTATTTGTTTTGCCAAGTTCTGGAGACACCGGCATCGGGTCCGATACCGATACTGGACTCCCCTGTTCAACCGGAGCTGATTTCTTAGCTGCCAAAAAGTCTGGTTGGAGAATAACACAATGAAAATATTGCAGGAAAGTAAGGACGTTCTAGTCCATGCACCTAAAATCACAGGTGCTCATATTCATATCACGGCACATAAAACACACACGTGCATTTACATGTGTGTGTAGGCAAACACACTGTGTGTACATGCAGCTGAAAATAGCTCCATCTCGTCGGTGTGTGAAGTGTCGGGACTCTCAGAGAGAAACTGTGTGAGGCTGTGGGATGTGACA
Organism: Trinectes maculatus; assembly: GCA_016785345.1. Lineage (NCBI taxonomy): Eukaryota > Metazoa > Chordata > Actinopteri > Pleuronectiformes > Achiridae > Trinectes > Trinectes maculatus. The sequence goes on from JAFBJQ010001386.1 coordinate 71,685, forward strand.
CGAGCGCCGCTGTGGGTGGAAACTTCTCTTAAAGGAAAATTCCACCCACTAATCCTCTCAGATAGCATCAAGTGTCGGTGCTGCCTCTCAGCTGTGGGCTGCGTGTGGGTGAAGTCGGTTTGGTGTTGACTCGGCTCTGTAGACGTCTCAGTCTGAACAAGCACTGAAAGCTGTGTTTGCATTTTTCTTTGCTTTTTTTTTAACCTTATATATTTAAATATCTGGCCAACAGGTGGTGCTAAACTACAGCTTCAACAGATTCTTTTGATTTTGGTCTTGGATTCTACGAAATTGACCGAAAAAAAAAAAACCCTGGCGTTCGCACTCCGAGTTCGCCGAAAGCAAAACAACACACTTAAAATGCATTAACGCAACATATACGAACTCGCACATGCACACAAATGCAAACATGCGCAAACACACACCTGATCCCAAGTCAAGGTAACTATCATTTCATCATCTGTGTGTGTGTGTGTGATCATGTATGGGCTTGTGATTGTGAGTTCTTATTTTCATCATCTATTATGAAACCTTGTGCGGGTTGTGTTGAACACCACTCAGTTCAACACAATCACTCAGTTCAACACAATCACTCAGTTCAACACAATCACTCAGTTCAACACAATCACTCAGTTCAGCAGCAGTTAGCAGCCGTGTGATTACCATTGTTTTTTAAGGCGTGAGAACGTCCCTGCGGTGTGTGTGTATGTGTGTGTGTGTGTGTGTGTGTGTGTGTTTTGTTGTGCATGAGTCTTTCATCCTCCTGCTCTCACGCCTCTCACGACTTCCTGTTCACACCCAGATGGCCCCGCCCTCTGCGCCGCTGACAGCCCGCCCACTCACCGGCACCGCATCGTTTACTTCCTCCCTCTAATTGCATCGACCCCTGTAATTGGACAGCGTCTTTGAGAGCTTGCTCTCACCTTGTTCGCCCTGATGTGTGTGTTGTGTGTTTGTTGTGTGGTGAAGAGCTGTGTGTGTGTTTGTACAGTGTGCGGGAGACTGACATGTAACTGTCGTACATCTTCACTGAGTCATGAGACACATTTTTCATTTACTTATGATAAAAAAATGAAACGATTGAGCCAAGTGACAAATTCAGTATGATTTATATGATATTATTATTTAATATTAAATATTAAATGTTGCCAGAAGCCATGTGTGACATCGTCATTGTAACGGAACGACTGATCCCAAAGTGTAGCTGTGTGGGAAAATATACATCATCCCAGAACTTTGTATGGCCGCCGCTGTGCGTGAGAACCTGTGTATCATAACGGCAGAATATGACTCAGCAGCATCACATAGTGTTTGTAGACTGTCATAACCACATACTTATGCAGTTTTTCATCAGCATCCCATAATCGCACAGTCACAGTCTGGTCATGTCTCCTCTCTCAGTCTGTCCTGTGAGAACTGACTCTGTGAGTCATTGTTGTGCAGGTGAGGTAACGGGAAACTCAAACCTGTTTGGTGGTGTAACGTCTTGATGCAGGCAGCGGCTCTCTTATTGGCCCCAATATGTGTGTGTGTGTGTGTGTGTGTGTGTGTGTGTGTTTGGAGAGGCCCAGGCTATCATCAGCACGACCTTTGCCCTCGGCGTCACTCTGCAGCCAGCTGGTGCGGCGCTCCCTCATTAGCTGCGGTCCATCATGGCTCCGCTCTACCTGCTGACCTGCTGGTCACGTTACCGCCCTGCTCTTATCACAAACGCCACGTAAGCGTCCCTCTTTAACCTTGCGCCCGTCGTCCGCCGCTGCCGCCGCCTCCCCTCTGTCTTAATCTGTCTAATGTGTGTGTAAATAACGCTTGCGTGGTCCAGATAGCTTTTGTTTTAGCATCAAACAGGGCCCGGCCATGGGAACCTGCTCATTAATGACGACGTGATTCATGGTTATGGCTTTGTGTCTCGTCTCACCACCACTCTGTCATTAAGACTTTCCCAGACTTCCCATCCCGGCCTCTCCCAGCAGCTCCCGGCTCCCGGCTCACAGCTCACAGCTCACCCACACCACCATTATCATTATCACAGAATGAACCCTGAGAACCTTCTGTTATTGTCCTGAACCTGGTTCCTGGGGTCCGTCGCTGATCTCGAGGGTTTTTTTGGGGGTTTTTTTGTTGTTGTTGTTGTAAATCTGAGCACAAGTGTGACCAAGGCTCTGTTGTTAACGGCCGCGGCTGCTGTCCACTGCAGTTGTTACATTCAGTTTGAGGTTTGGTAACAGCTACAGTCTGGACGGGGTTAAGGCCAACAGGCTGACAGGGGTCGTCTTACTGCCCCCCCCCTCCCCCTCACACACACACACACACACACACCACACACACACACACCACTACTGTCTGTGTTTATGGAAGCTCATAGACGACAAAACCTGAACAAAGCAGTGAAGTAAATAATTCATAACACAGATGCTGCATTGAGCAGAAACAACAAAAACACAACTCAGTGTTGAATCACAACAGTGACACTGTATATTATCAGACGACTGACTCATCTACAGTACATTATACTGTAGTTATTCATTTATCCAGTAGTTAATGAAGCAGAGAAAACAATTATTTGTTGCTGTGTGTGTGTGCATGTGTGTGTGTGTGTTGGGGGCTGTGGGCAGAGTAAGTTACAGTCTGCAGCAGCTGGAGAAACACACACACACACACACACACACACACACACACCCTACTTGACCCTCTCAGCCCAAACAGTTGCTCAGGTCACTGACGACACACTGCACTCACTGATCAAATGATATTAGCAAATAAAACCAGGTCTCATCATTGACATGTTGCTGATGTTCTCACACACACACACACACACACACACGCACACACACACACACACACACACACACACACACACACACACACACACACACAGCTTAGCAGTGACGTTGTGTGTGTGTGTGTTCCTCTGATCTTTATGTGCCCGTCTATTTTTAGCCGCCTCATTAAAGTGGTGCTAACGATTCTGAGCCGTGTAAATGAGTCTGATGAGCTAATTATTAGAAGAGAAAAAGCCATTTCTAACGCCCCCCCCCCCCCCCCCCCCCCCCCCCCACCCCCCCCCCCCCCCCCATATAAAAGCCCCACTGACTCGCTGCTCTGTTGCAGCCTGTGTGATTCAGCCCTGTGTTTTTATTCCACCTGTTCTGTGAGATCGATAAATTCAATCGAATGTATTTGTCACTAAAATCTTTTTAAATTAATTATTAATTAACAAAATAAGGAAAATAAGTTAAAAACTGTAAAAAAGAGATGTTGGTCGTCGTGGTGATGTGGAATAGACTCCTGATTGGCCATCTGAGCTAACCGCGTCACTTCCTGTATCTGTATGTACACTTTATAGTCTCCATCACCTGTGCTTTCACTCGCTCAGGTAGCGAGTGTCGCAGACACCCTGCTGGAGAACCGGAGGATTACCGCACTTCTTCATTTGGCTAATCCACACACGAGCTGCAGGTGGGCAGACCGGCGGGGTGGGGTGACCGGCGTTAATGCCAATAACAGTCATTTAAAGCGGCATCCATCAATTACATTAACACCTGTGTTGTGATTAACTCCGCCCCTCACGTCCCTGCAGCAACAGACAAACGCGTGGTGTCGCCACTGCAGTGAAACCAACATGAGGGGTGACCGTGGTTACCTCTGATGGAGCAGAACATGTAGATGTTTGTTCCATCTACTCCCGCGTCTGCACCTGCTGACTGCGTTTCCCCCGGCGTGACGCCGCCGTCCCGCTAATCATAACCTCCTGCAGCAGGTATAAACAGACATTAGCCCCGCGCCTGCTCCAGCCTGCACTTATGAGATCCAGCCTGGACGCAGGTTTGCCCCCGTAGAGGTTTTCCCCTGCGTGTTCAGTAATTACAGAGATCAGCTCGCCACAGCCCCAGTTCACCAGCTCCATTAGGTCTGCAGCGCCCCCAGGTGGAAAAGCCTGTCAAGAATATCATAGCGTCGCGGTTAAGAAGCTCAATCGACTGTTGCTTTTGTTTTCTCCTTTTTGATGTGAGATGATTTCTGTCAGAGTGTTCAGCTGTGAGTGTGGTCTCACATGAAGGTTAGAGGTCAGGAGGTCAGGTGACCTTTGACTGACATGTCTGGTGTCACCTCTGGGTTTACGTCTCATTGTCCCAGATGATTTACACAGTGTGGAATGGGAAGCTGGAGGTTTGAGTTCAGGAGCCATCGTCCATTTATACAACAACATCGCACACACACACACACACACACAGACACACACACGCACACTCAGCAGATACAGGACTGACTGTGTGTCAGTGTGCAGGTATTAAAGGTTTGTTCTGTTTGAACTCTCACCCTGTGACCTACGCTGTCGCCTGTGATTGAGTGTGTGTGTGTGTGCGTGTGTGTGTGTGTGTGTGTGTGCGTGTGTGCATCTCTTTTGAACCTTCAGACAGCCGACCTGCAAACTCAGTGGTGAGACCCAGAGTTTGTTTAGCTGCTGTTCAGTTCAAGTGCTCTTCAGTGTAGAAGTGTGTGTGTGTGTGTGTGTGTGTGTGTGTGTGTGTGTTTGTGTGTGTGTGTGTCAGTCCCTCGGGTGATTAATGGTCTCTCTCCCCTCCCTAACTCTATTCATACACTTCTCCCATTTGCAGCTGATCACCTGTTCTTTGGTCACGGGGAGGATTGTGTGTGTGTGTGTGTGTGTGTGTGTGTGTGTGTGCGTGTGTGTGTGTGTGTGTGTGTG
>JAFBJQ010001386.1:76589-101589 GCA_016785345.1 Trinectes maculatus
CACACACACACACACACACACACACACACACACACACACACACACACACACACACACACACACACACACACTCAGCAGATACAGGACTGACTGTGTGTCAGTGTGCAGGTATTAAAGGTTTGTTCTGTTTGAACTCTCACCCTGTGACCTATGCTGTCGCCTGTGATTGAATGTGTGTGTGTGCATCTCTTTTGAACCTTCAGTCAGCCGACCTGCAAACTCAGTGGTGAGACCCAGAGTTTGTTTAGCTGCTGTTCAGTTCAAGTGCTCTTCAGTGTAGAAGTGTGTGTGTGTCTGTGTGTGTGTGTGTGTGTGTGTTGGTGTGTGTGTGTGTGTGTGTGTGTGTGTCTGTGTGTGTGTGTGAGTGTGTCAGTCCCTCGGGTGATTAATGGTCTCTCTCCCCTCCCTAACTCTATTCATACACTTCTCCCATTTGCAGCTGATCACCTGTTCTTTGGTCACGGGGAGGATTGTGTGTATGTGTGTGTGTGTGTGTGTGTGTGTGTGTGTGTGTGTGTGTGTGTGAACATGTTGGAATGTTGGAATGTGTAGAAGTCTTTGGAGAGATGAGACCGTTTGTCTTCAAACGTCTTTTTGAGGCTTTAAGGAGAAGATAGTTAATGAAGGGTTAATGAAGATATTCAATTAGGTTCCTCACACATATACATCTGTCTGTGTGTGTGTGTGTGTGTGTGTGTGTGCGTGTGTGTGTGTGTGTATGTGTGTGTGTGTGTCTCTGAGTGACATCACTGCAGATGATCCAGCTCTTGTTGTCAGTGGGTCACAGACAGGAAGTCGTCATCACGGCTTCACATCACAGAACAAACTCTGCGTGTTTTCCCTTTAACCCTCGTTAATGCCTCCACTACACAAACAGCTGGATCTGTTTGGTCCTGAGCTGCTCGTCTGTGTCCGTCCTCCACCTTCACCTCAGATGATGAGGACACCTGACTCCAGGTCAGTGCAGTGAGGCCTTTCTGCCTGTCACCTTTGGCAACAATAGGAACCAGCTGCTTTTGTGTTGCCAACAAGTGTCGTCATTCAGCCGCACAAACACCTCCGTCAGCTCAGACACTGAGGGTTGTGAAATCCCCAGCGGCTGAATGTGACGGTGTTCTGGAGAGTGGCTGCTGTGGAGCCCAGAGGCCTGGGAGGAGGTTTCCTGGCAGCGGGCGGATCAGGAGAATGGCGAGCGTTGGGGCCTTTGTGCCCCCCAACATTCCTGACTGAACCGAGACGTTTCATAAAGTCACACTGCCGGGAACGCTTCACCTGTCCAGACTTTCCATAACCTTCTCCATCCTGCTCCATCCGAAACTCAGAAAGCAGCCAGAGATAAGCCGGGCTGTGGCTGTGAAGTCGGGCTGGTGTTGGTGCTGTGGCTGTGAAGCCGGGCTGTGGCTGTGAAGTCGGGCTGTGGCTGTGAAGCCGGGCTGGTGTTGGTGCTGTGGCTGTGAAGCCGGGCTGTGGCTGTGAAGCCGGGTTGTGGCTGTGAAGTCGGGCTGTGGCTGTGAAGTCGGGCTGGTGTTGGTGGCGTGTCCTGGTCTACTGGAGGTTTGGGGTAATTATGGAGGGGACACGTTGGAGGTGTGGTCAGGTCTCTTGTTGAGGAGATTATCTTGTGATCTTCAGAGCAGCCGGTGGCTTTGTGCTGAACAGGAAGTGGTGTGTGCAGAGATCAGACACTGCCCCCTGTATCCTGGGGGCTGAAAACCCACATAAAAGGGAGAAAGCAACACTTCCAGAGCCGGAAATCCTGCCGTGCAGACAGGTGGGAAGACAATGGCTCTCCTCCCCCTCCATCCCTCCCTCATCGATCACTTCTTCTTTCACCTCTCACTTCTTCTTATCGTTCTTCCATCAGACTCTCTCCTCTGTTCTCTCCTCTGTTTTCTCTTCTCCGCACATCCTGCCATGTCTCCTCTTTCCTTCCTCATCTCCTACATCTCCCTCCTTCCCTCCACTTCCTCAACGTCATTTTTCCTTTAAGCCAGTTCTTCTCCGCAGCATCAGGAAAACGTTTGATCTGAAACCTGAGGAATGTTCACCATACTGAAATAAACAACAACAACAACAACAACAACAACAACAATATAACAATAATAATAATAATAATAATAATAATAATAATAATAATAATAATAATAATAATAATATAATAATAATAATGATAATGATAAAGAGGTTTTTTGTGTTTTGGTGGTAGATCTGGGTTCTGCAGTTCGGGAGTCATGTTTCTCCACTTTTAGTTTCTCCTTCTCTTCCACCTCATTCTTTCCCTCTTTCTCATCCCTCCTTTATTCTGCCTGCCCTCATTTTCTCTTATCACTCCCATCTCCCCTCCCTCCCTCCCTCCCTCCCTCCCTCACCTCACCTTCCTCTTTTCTGATCCCGTTATCTCTCCTCAGATCTGCGTCTCATCCCCTCTTCCTCTCCTCCTCCCTGCGTATCCTTTACCTGCCTCCCGCCGCTGCTTCACCTTTGTTGTCTTTTTGTTGTCTTTTTGTTGTCTTTTTGTTGTCTTTTTGTTGTCTTTTTGTTGTCTTTTTGTTGCATCATGGCCGTCACCCAGCCTCTGACTGTTTATGTTGATGCCTCATCTGAAGGCTCAGAGTAATGATCTGCTCAGAGAGAGGAAGATTCTGGTTTCTGAGTGTGTGTGTGTGTGTGTGTGTGTGTGTGTGTGTGTGTGTGTGTGTGTGTGTAAACAGATTTCTCACACTGACAGGCTTCAGGTCCATATCAGTGGTATCAGGTGTGATGTGTCGGGTGTTTGGTGACATAAACCCTCTGTGGACCTGTTGCAGCTTTTTGTTGTCACATTCAACACTGATACTTTTCACTGGTGTTGTGACACAACGACAACAGCAGCTTAGTATTTGCTGTACGAGTGAGTGTTAAAGTGTGTGTTGTCGCTCTGATTTGGACTCAGACTCTGACTGATGTCCCGGAGGCTGTGTGACTGACAGCACACACACACACACACACACACACACACACACACGCACACACACACACACACACACACACACACACACACACACAGACTCCGGGGACAAACACCATGTGACAGCTGATCCCATTGTCTCATCTTCAGTCTCCGTCACATCATATAGAAACAGGACGGGGGCGGGGGCAAGGGGGGGGGTACAGTTCAATGTGACTGTTTTTACAGTTGCTCTTCTCTCGGAGACGTCTGCTAACGTGGGGCCAAAGGTCATGACCCCTGTCTCCTGGAAATAATGTGTCTATATGAACTACAGTGAGAGAGCAGGTAAAGGTCACTGCAGGTCAAATCATGTTCAGCTCGTTATTTTGGAGATTAACGAGGCAGCTTTATTTATAGATCAACATTATGAACTCATCTCTGGTTAGAGTTTGTTGCAGTGGATTATGGGAAGTGTAGGATGTGATACGTGAACGTGTTTGACGTCTCGTGTGTGGAGGAGTCGCCGCTGCTTCCTGTTTGATTTATTGATGGAGGCCGTCGTTTTAGAAGCAGCAGTAATTCTCTGCTCTGATGCAGTAATTACCCTCATGTGGTTCCATCGCTCTGCGTCCAAAAAGCCCCCCCAGGGTCTTTTTCTTAATCTGCCTGCCAAGATATGACGTCGTCACTCAGAGGGGGACGGGACACATGAGACAATGTGGAGACGCTCGGGCCTGACGGCGGCACCAGGCCCGTCACTGCTGCTTCCTCCATCCACCACTGCTCCTCAGAAAACTCCAACGTCTGGATGGGGTTTATTTTTTTATTTGTTTAGCGAGTTTGTGTAAATCTCCTGCATCATCACACACACACACAAACACACGCACACACACACACACACACACACACACAAAAACATTTTCGAACCCAGCGGTTTCATTGGTGTTTGAGTGGTTGTGATTGAAGCATGAAGAGAACCTCCTGCTGTCAGATCATTTATTGATTAGCGTTTTGTTATTGATGTATATTTTATATATTATATATTTTACCATGTGATTTCTGACTCTCTCCTGTCGTCCCCTCCTTCTCGCCTGTGAATTGTGCATCAACGACCTGTGAGTTTCTCTTCCTCCTATAAATCAGCCTGTTCTGCTCCATGTTGTTGTGCAGTGACAACACGGGCGATGTTCGTCTTTATTTGAAAGCTGCTTTGAGCTTTTAAATCATCGTGATTCACTCACACAGTGAAATATGTTCTGTCTGAGAGGGGGGGTCAACACAACCAGACTCAGCACTGACGCACAGTCATTTGTTAAAAAGAACAGTGTGAGTGTGAGGTCACTACCTCAAAGGTCCTGCTTTTTGTGTAGCCAAAGGTCATAGGTCAAGGTCACAGTGGCCTCGCTTAGTGTGTTTTTGTTAAAAAGTGTTTGTTTTGATACGTTCAGATGTTTGTTTAATTAATGAGCGACGTCGTCAGATGTTACAACACAACTTTTTTTTTTTAAGGAGAGACGGCGTCTTGACGTCGACTTTGTGTCGACTTTGTGTCGACTTTGTGTCGACTTTGCGTGGAGCTTTTGTAAACACTGAATGAAGTGGCAGGAACAGTGGGTTTTAAACAGATGCTTCATTTTTTTATGCAGTTGTGCATTGTTTTTTATTTGTTTCCACTTAAACCAAGATTCAGAATTTGAGAGTTTGTTTTGGGAAATTCACAAAACCGACAACACACACACACACACACACACACACACACACACACACACACACACACACACACACACACACTCCCCCTGCAGTGTGAGTTTAACAGTGCTGACACCACACACCCGTGATCCAGTTTGAGCTCTGACCTCCTGTTGAACTCAGAGACCTTGGGCCCACTTGGTTTCCACGACAGCAACACAGCAGGAGGCTCCGCCCCCCTGCCCCTCTCCGTACTGGGCAGTGACCATAATGACCATAATGACGCCCTCGGCTCAGCGAGCTCAGTGCGACTTGGCAACGCCACACCATATAATAGACTAATCACTGTAAAACTAACACACACACACACAGACACACGCACACACACACACACACACACACACACACACCCTCGCCATGATTCAGTAGGTTGTGGTGAAGAGTGGAGGGAAACTGTGTCTGGCACTGAATGGAAGGTGGTGTGAGTCTCAGGCAGAGAGGTCTGTGTGTGGAGTTGATTCTCCGCGTGTGCGACTGTTAGCCGCTGTTGTTGTGTGTTAAAGTCGGCGAGGAGACGACTGTTTGCTTCGCTCTCACATGAGCTCACAGTCAAACACGAGCAGCTGGATTTGTGTTGACAAACGGATCATCACATGAGGAGGGTCAGATCACACCTGACCTCTTCCACCTGCTGGTCCGGTGATAGTCTCCGCCCCCTTTAAAAAAAAAGTCACAGCAACAGAACCGGTTGTTTGTCAGATGTGTTCATGTAACGTCCAGTCGTTTCATCCAGGACGACTGAAATGACGGCAACAACGCTAATCTGGGTTGTTTGCATAGTTTATGATAATGTTAATTACCATCATAGGAGACACACACGCGCGTGTCAAGCCCAAACATCCAAACATCTGCATCCACTCTGCGTTGGTGTAATCGAGGCTAATTGGGTCACTTGACTGTGCGTCTTTTTGTGCGTCCGACCACAGTTTTCACCGTGTGCGACTTTCCTAACTGTCGCCCGTCCTGCCAAGTGTTTCCAAACAGTTGTGGCTGTGGTTGTGTTCATTTTCTCTTCAGGCCAGTTGTAGCAGTGTGCGCTGGCAGCTGCGTGGTCGTTTCTCTACTGTGTCATTATGGCTGTGTGGAAGAGAGCGCGCACGACACCAACAAATAACAGAGTGGAGACCAGCGACTGTTTTTCCTGCTTTGGCTGCATTTGGACAACCCCCCCACACACACACACACACCCCTGTTGTGTAATCCTACCACTGTCACATGCGTGTCCCTCTGTGTAACTGAAGTGGTGGAGGAGAGTGAAGGGAGGGCGGGGCAGTAAGAATAAGGAGTGCGGTTGCATTTCAGCGGCCTGGTGCCAAGCGCCTATTGAAAATATATGGGCCAAGGCCTAAGCCCCTGGTTTCCATGCCTCCCCCTGCCACGGCAACAAAACATGGAAATGTGACAACAATGTGAGCGTGAGTAGTTTCACTCGTGCCCACCGCCACAATGAGACGCGCAATTAGCTTAGTTTCTGTCTGGGGGGGGGGGGCACTCAGTGGACCGAGAGGGCCAAACTGTGGATAGGGGGCCACTTGAGGGCCACTGGGTGATAAGACCAGTTCAGATCTGGTCCAGGATCTGGTTGTGTGTGGGTAGTGTACTGCTACCTCCCAGATGCTAAGGCGATAAGCACATGACTGTCACTGCTTTATTGTTGTCCTGTTATGAAACATCTGCAGAGTCCTGGACTCCTACTGTTAACAACTAACCATTTTTATTTCACAGCTTTAGACACAACCATCACACACACACACACACACACACACACATCATTCACCCGGGCCAGGTTGACTCAGGATCCTCAGCTGTTTCATAAAGATCCAAAGACTCCCTCAGATTCCTGTCTCACCCACTCCTCCACCTCCTCCACCTCCTCCACCTCCTGCAGGAGGAGTGTAAATGAATCACATCGTCATGTTGCACAAGGACGACACCTCCAGCGTCTTCCAGAGGAGCCTGTGAAGTCCTGAGCTTTAGTGTCCATCCATCCATCCATCCATCCATCAGATAGGAATGTGTGGCCCACCGCTGTAACAGATTAAAGTGGTAAACACGCGCACACACGTCATAACGTCATACACATGAGATGCAGTCATACATGTTGATGATGTAATCTGCGTTCAATCAGAGACTGTGTGTGTGGGAGACACTGCCTCTGACGTGTATGAGGACACACTGCCCTCAAGTGGTGAATTCGTGTCGGTGCACTGAACCTCAGTGGACTTCCTGGGTGCTGGGTTCCAGTCACGACCTCATCGCTTTGTTTTGACCTTGATAGCGAAGGTGATGATTTATGAAGAAGCCTTTCACGCTGTTTCAGTGTCACAGCTGCTCAGACAGGATGTTGTCACTCTATACTTCATGAATTAGCCTAAATCACAGGAAGTAACAAAACCTTCAACAGTGGATGACTGACATGACACTTTCTGTGTTGACAATAATAACAAACAGAGTTTGTACGTTTCTTTAACTGATATTAACAAAACATGTCGCTTTTGCCTGCTCCGCATGGTTGCACGCGCACACACACACACGCACACACACACACACACACACTCATTAGTTTTCTATCTTTAATTTACAGCACAACCCGCAGTTATCAAACAGCAGCTTGATGTGAGAAAGTCTAATGAGTTTCTCTCCGGAAAATCTGGCAGCTTAACTAAAGTTTTCATTCACCTGCGACGTTATTAAAAAAGTTTATAAAAATCCACAGTTGAGACGCGGGAGGCGACTGTTTGGTTTGACTTGAGTGTCAGGCTGATAATTAGAAACTACACTTTGAAGGCGCTCTAATCTATTTTCATAAGAACGTAAGGTGACGTTTATTTGGATTTGGATTTGATTTAGTTTCGTTCAGTTGCATCTGGTTGTGTGAAACTTCATCTGTCATCATCAGATCACCTGAGTCGTCACAGTTAGATCACACATTCTTTATGGTGTCCATACTTTGTTTGGTTTTATGGTTTAGTTTGTGTACGGAGGACATGAAACTGGTTGGAGGTTGGAGTTGGTCTTATTTTTGTGCTTTTGTGACGGACAGTCTGTTCATGAGCGACGACCTGACTCCAGCAGCTGTGAATCATTCAGGGGGAAGCAGATTGGATGGTGCAGGTGAATATTTATAGGAGCCAATGAAGCTTGGGTCAAATTCTGGGAAGCTCCGAGAGCAGATTCCTAGAAAGCGGCTTGTTGTGGCATAAAGCTGGTACATCCAGTCCTCTGCTCCCCCCCATGGTGGAGTAAAGGGTGGGGCCATTAGGTGTAGAGAGATGCTGCAGGTATGTGCGGTGTTTTTTTGTTTTTTTTAAAAAAAATACCAGGTGTCATTTTAAAGAAGAGAAAATTATTTTGTGCAGGTTCATCATTTACTGTCTCCACTGCGGAAAGAAAACCTCACGTAATGGTCTTATCATTATGTCAAGATTCCATTTCCAGTTTCCCTCCATCACACCAGATTCACCACAATTTTTCCAATTTTTACGTTATCCGTCATTTTCAGGTGCCACTGTCCCTCGAAACGTCCGGAGCGTTTTCATTGTTTGAAAAATTCCAAAAAAATGCGGAAACCTAAAAATTTAAAAACAATTAGGCCTTTCAGTGTGATTCTGACAGGAACCTACAGACTCACAGGGACATACCATAATAATAACAACAACAACAACAACAACAACAACAACAACAATAACAATAACAATAATAATAACAACAACAACAACAATAATAACAATCATAATAATAATGATAATAATAATAACAATAATAATAATAATAATAATACTAAACCTTATTTAGGATATAAAAACCATCTCTTTTGCCCCCTAGTGTTTGGCTGCAGTATAGCTCGTAGACTCCGCCCCCTCAACTCTCATGATGTCATGTTAATGATTCTAAAATTCAATCATGTTAATGATTCTAAAATAAAAACAGGGTGTGGCATGATGATTGACAGCAGGGACTGACTGGTGATTGGTTGAGATCTTGAGGTCTTCTGGCCTCATGTTGGTGTGTGCGTGGTGTGTTTACACACATATGTGTGTAGAACATTAATGAGAGTTTGAGTTTGGGCCTGAAGAGAAGCAGGCAGCCCACACATCATCCCGCCTGCTGTTGTCCTGTTCCCACCTTCAGCATAAAGACACGCCGAGACTTTTCCCTGATTACACGGCCTCCTCCTTTGTGACACACACACTATTCCCTGGATTTCAATTTCCAGCACATCTGGACGCTGAAAAGCTCCTTTGTGCAGCACGAGAACAATGGCGAGAGGGAGAACAGGCGACGGCGAGAGGAAGAAGAGGAGAGGAGAGAGAGAGTCTACTTTTCCTCCCACCAAACTTACATTAACCTCCTCCTGTTCTTTTGTGGCTGAGAGTTCAGCGGCGGCGGAGAAGAGAGGTCAGAGCTGAATGGTGTCATTGCGTTCGTGAGGCGGGGAGACGGCGGCTGCATTAAGGAGTCTGTCAGTTGGGAATGAGGACGGTTATCTGGGAAGGGAGAGAGACAAAAAGAGACATGTCTCATAAAGAGGACGCTCTGCTGTGTGACAGGAGCTTCTGCACCAAAGCCACAGTCAGATGAAGGGCGTTAGATCTCCGAGGAGGAGACGTCTCATTTGCTGGCTATGAATATTCAGCCGTCACCTCCCTCTCCGTTTCTCCCTTAAAGCCCTCGGGGTTTTAAGGGAGCGTTTATTAAAAGTGAGCAAACACTCCTCTCGGGTTACGGCTCCGTTGCCGCAATAAAAGTGTGTTTGCTCTATGGGCTCCAGAATTAATGAGACTAAATGGTTTGCTGAGTTGATCTGTGGAGATGAGGGAGATAAGCTGCTCTGAGGAGCCACAAAGTTCTCGTCTCCACAGCGGCAGACGAGACGAGACGAGACGAGACGAGACGAGACGAGACGAGACGAGACGAGACGAGACGAGACGAGACGGGAAAAGTTACAGCGGCGGAGAGTTTTTAACGGTTTTGTACATTTTGATAATTGTGTCCATCGCAGCAGCAGTTAAACTGTGACCTGTAGAATGAATGAATTCAAATGACACACATCACACGTTGTATTTGTGTGTGTGTGTGTGTGTGTGTGTGTGTGTGTGTGTGTGTGTGTGTGTGTGTGTGTGTGTGATCGCTGAACATTATTCACTGCTAATAATAATAATAATTATTATTGATAATAATAATAATTATTATTATTAATAATAGTAATAATGATAATAAGTGTTTCTATCCAGGTGTCATGTTTTCAAATCATAACACTCAAAGTGTCTGTACAGTCGTACCTCAGATTAATGGGTGTCGGTTGTTGTGTAGTGTATGTGACACAAGAGCGCCCTCCATAGGCTGGAGGAGGATCTTGCGCGTGTCGACATGTCTCCAGGAAGTTGACGTTCAGTCTTTATCTGCAGTAAAACTTTTTACTTTTTTTTACAAGGTTACAAGACACAAAGGACTGATCTGATCTGATCTGATCTGATCTGATCTGATCTGATCTGATCTGATCTGATCTGATCTGATCTGATCTGATCTGATCTGATCTGATCTGATCTGATCTGATCTGATCTGATCTGATCTGATCTGATCTGATCTGATCTGATCTGATCTGATCTGATCTGATCAGAAACAGTGGACGAGATGTTTTATGTCCATGCTCTGTTTGAAGTCGTTTATCTGAGCTTCACTTGTTGTCAGAGGCGAAGCTGCAGACAGCGCCCTCTACACAAACATCTGTTACACCACAGACGCCCTGATGTCACCAGGTCGATTCATAACAAGAGGAGAATTATGTCTAGAATCCTGCTCTCCGGCGCCATCTTGCCATGAATGGGTTCATTGGACGTGGGCGTGACTCCATCGCCACCTGCGGTTATAATGGCGACGGTGGTTTGTATAATGGACTTATCAACACTTACACGTCTGTAAGTGTGACTCCATGTTCTCTGAGGCTGTGAACGCTGGATCATAAACGACCATCAAGGCCTCTGGAGCAGGAACAAAGACGCGTGGAGCCTCTTGATGACTCAGCAGATTGATAACCAGCGACCGCCTCCGCGTCACCTGTCTTTAACACAATCAAGTCATTTGTCACCTCTGCACTGTGCGAGGTCGTAATGATGCCCGTCATTGACCTCGTGACCTTTCTGCTCCCGTGACACACGCAGCTGATCTTCGTGTGAGAAGGTGATGACGACAACACGTCCACCTGATCAGAGCGCCGTACAGAAAGAGAGAAGCTGTGTCTGGATCTGTGTTCTGTGTTGATGCGTCTCTCTCTCTCACACACACACACGCACACACACACACACACGCATTAGGATTTGTGTCTTTGTTGGTTTTGGTCTTTTCAGGGAATCCACTGGCACGAGAGACACGCGGCGTTGCCAGGGCCGGCGTTTGCAGCCAGGGCCGGCGTTTGGAGCCAGGACTGCGTGGCCTGTGTGGAGGTTTCATGTGTTGTGTTGTCAGTGATGTTTCTGAACATCACCTAACTCCAGCGTAAATGTCGTTTCTGCCACGGAGCCCATGTTCTCCTCCGGCGGGGAGTTTCTGGTGAAAAACGGCCGTCAGGGGTTTGGTGTCTCGCGGTCAGGGACTGAGAGCAGCCTGTGTCCTGCCAGGGAATTCAGAAAAAGCCTTAAATTTCCCAGACGATGGAAGGATTTCCACGGGCTGGAGGTACAAGAGTTCAAGGTAACCTCTCCTCCTCACTCCCACACAGCTCCACTCACAATTAAAAACTGGCCCAGGCTCAAAGACGCTGTGAGGAAACAGCTCTGAGGGAAGGAGGTGATGTCACTTACACACAAACACTGAACATTTACTACGGAGCGGATCGTTTTAGGAGCTTCAGGGCAATTTAACATAGACTACATGATGTTTTCCTTCAGCTGCATCAGTGGGACGGTTGCCGTGGTGACCCTCACCCTCTGGCTTGATCACAGTAACTCGTCTTAATGTGTGCGCTTGTCCTGCTCCTCTGATGCAAATCAACATTTCAGACACATCTGGATGTTTCGTGGACGTACGACAGAGACTTATATCAAAACAAACGAGTCAAACGCTGCGTATGAGCGAGCGCTGGGACACGGACGACCAGCGGCTGTGATCGGCGCCAGTCTGCAAATGGAGCCATGGACGTTTCCATTTTTTTTCTTTGTTTTCAGACGTCGTCTGAGAACCTGCAGCTTATTCGACTTTATTATTTAGAGTTTTTCTACATGTTACACTGTGCTGTGTGAAACAGAAATACATTCTTTCCTTTTTGTATAAAGCGTAAAATTCTGTCCTGTTTCTGTTTCTCCATCTCCAGGAACTGAATTCCAAACTGACCTCCAGCCCCCTGAGATGATTGATGGTAGAAGATGATTGGTGTGGCTTTGCTGATTCACAATCTACACCTCTGCTGATGCTAATAATCCATATTCAACCCTCCTGACCCGACCTGCGCTCCACCTCAGACCACATGCACCTGGAGCGTCGGCCAATTACAGTGGTAATAGGCAGCGGGCGGACGACGGCGCCGCGGAGCCCGCTTCTTCTCCTGTCGCTTCATTACGCAGCACATTCACCTGATTCACGGGAGAAGAAATATCCAGGACCAAAGGACCAATCAGCCTGCAAAGAACCCGGACTCCACACACACACACACACACATCAGTGACTGAACACACACACACACACACACACACACAGATCTGCCGGTCTGAGGGGGAGGGTGCGTTTATCTCTCTCTCTCTCTCTCGCTGGTCTCTGTGCTACTGGAGCAAAGGCTAAAGGAGAAGAGAGGACACGAGAGGGAACACACAGTTCCTCCCTTCACTCAGGATCTCTTTTTTTTATTTGTCTGAAAGGAAATAGTCTCGTTCTGTATCATACAACATCATCCTGCAGCGTGTGTCAGCCACTAACATGGCAAATAGACTGATCAGAATAGAACTGAAGCAGGAGGAGGAGGAGGAGGAGGAGGAAGAATCCATGAATCAAACCCAGGTTTCTGTATCTGAAAGCTGAATGGATGAATCATCTGAGGTGGACACGCAGAGATGGAGAAACCTTCTGCCTCGTAGCATCCTGTTTGTGATGATGTTCGGAGAACATCACGTTCAATGCTCCTCATCACAAACAAGTCTATAAGCCCTGGATCACTTTGTTTACTTTGACTGATAATCAGCTAAAGGTCACAATCTGACCTATTGACCCACTGGAGCGTCCTCAGGCGGCGCCCATCAATCACTCCATCCCATAATGTTCTGCTCAGTTAACTGATCTGAGTCCAGGTATAAAACGTGCACCTGTACAACTCAGCGGGACGACCTGACTCGTCACTGCGTCAGCATTCAAATCAGTTAACAACACAAAGACAAGAGCCAATGAGCTTCATGGGAATAATGACGGCTCTTTTCATTGGTTCATCTGTGAATCAGGTAAATAACTGACAGGTAAACAAAACACATGTCTGCGTACGTATGAACACTGATGGTAAATGAGAGAGTCATTTCAAAGTAAAAGCCCCCTGCAGTTTGTTTTGATATGGGACTGCCTGACACAGGCTGAGACAGGAATCATGTAACTCGTCTTTAACCTTTAACCTCTTTGTGTCTGAGTGGAAACTGACGGGCTGCTGTGGAACCCGGGCCGCACCGCCGCTGTTTCCACTCCACACTGCACGAAGGCGAAAACTGCACCAGCGTGCAGCGTGCAGTGAGTCAGAGCCGCCGCTCGTTTGGTTCCACGCAGGAGGCTTTGTTCTTCCCACTCGGAGAGAGACGATGAACTGGACTGAGCCGAGGCAGTGGGAGAATGAAGACGTCAGGTCCAGACAGGTGATGACCTGTCAGGTGGTCAGGTGGTCTGTGACCTGCAGGTCGTCTGCGTCCAAATGAGCCGCGTCTCAAACGAGTGTTGTTTCTGAGTTCCCGTCACTGTGTTTGTCTTTTATCTTTGTTTTACGAGCGCACACACTCAGAGTGTGTCTCCACAGGTCCCCTGTCAGCCTGCTGGTGCTTTCACTCTTTCTGCTGCTGTGACTCCACTCCACTGGCTTCACAGGCTCCATGTGTGGAAACAGTCCTGCGTCTGATGTGAGTCTGTCTGTGAGTCGGTGCAACACAGGAGTGGAATTTTAATCATTATTAAATTTAATAATTATTAAATTTAATAATTATTAAATTATTAAATTTAATAAATTTGATAATTATTAAATTATTAATAAAGTCCTATCATGATGATGATATTTTTATCAAATGAAACCTGTGGTCTGCATCAGATACAGGATTTACTGCTTTCAGGCTGTAATCTCATTTACAATGTTAAAATATTATTTTTTAAAAAAAAGAGTTATATATTATTGAATATTCACAGGTCTCTGCTTCACGATGCCATGTGCGTGTTATTGATTTATGATCAGAGTGAAAGATTAACTGTGAAAAAGAGATCACGCAGATAAAATTAGATCATTTATTGGTTTTAACTCAGATAAAACAACAGCAACAACAACAGCAACAGCAACAACAACAACAACAACAACAACAGCAACAGCAACAGAAACAGAAACAACAGCAACAACAGCAACAGCAACAGAAACAGAAACAACAGCAACAACAGCAACAGCAACAGCAACAGCAACAACAGCAACAGCAACAGCAACAACGTGCATGGTTGCATTATTGTTTTATTTCTCCACGTCGGTTTCGCCCTCTCCCGCCTCCTCCCCCTCCTGCTCTGGGAGGGGGCGTGGTCTGTGACGTCAGCGGCTCGGCCGAACCTTTAACCTGGCACAGTGCTCGCTGCAGAGAGAAGAAGGAAACAGACATGAATGAGGGAATAAGAGCTTCATGCTGCTCCTCCGCTTCCTGCGTCTCCACAGCAGCTCAGCTCATCTGATCTGATCTGATCCGGACCGGATCCCGGACCGGATCCCGGATCCCGGCTCACAGGTGAGACCCCATCAACACGTGATCGACACTGATCACTGATCACTGTGATTAGACTGTTATTGATAGTTTAATACAGGAAGAAGCTGTGAACCAGCTCATTCACTGTGTGATGTTGATGGAAAGTTCTATATTTATAGATCTATATTTATAGATCTATATTTATAGATCTAGATCTATAAACAGATACATTAATATATATATATATATGTGTGTGTGTGTGTGTATGTATAGACACACACACACACACACATATATATATATATATAGAGAGAGAGAGAGAGATAAATATTGATATAGATTTAAATATAGATATATTGATATATAGATATATAGGTATAATGTACAGGGAGCAGCGAGGTGATTGGAAGTGTGGTTATCAACAGGTGCAGTTAGTGTGTGTGTGTGTGTGTGTGTGTGTGTGTGTGTGGGTTCATGCTGGAGTCAAACACAGGAAGTCATGCAGAGAGATTTCACTGTGAAGTCAATGTGGAAAAGTCTTCATTTTGACCTTTAACATCATTTTACTCACTTTCAGTCAGAGTTGGCTTTGTGTGACAGAGCCGGCGGCGACTAACCAACCGCCCTGCTTCCTCCCCCCTATCTCTCTCTCTATCTCTCTCTCTCTCTCTCTCTATCTATCTATCTGTCTCCCTCTCTCTCTCTATCTGTCTCTCTATCTGTCTCTATCTGTCTGTCTCTATCTGTCCTCACCATCTCTCCTGAGTCGCGCGGGGAGAAGATGAAGCGTAGACGTGTGAGTCAGGAGAAATATTTTTGATTCACTTCTTTGATCCTCTTTGTGTCAACGCTGTGAGTAAGTTTCATTAAATCTTCATTTGACTCAGACAGAAAAAAAAGAAACATCATAATTATAAACCTGTGAAACCTGTTTTTCAGACGAGCTGATGAAATTAAAAAAAAAGAAAGAAAAAGAAATCTGGTGTCCAGGTTAAAGACCTCGTCAGCTGATGTGAGCGGTGTGCATTAGAGGGCTCACTGTGTGGTGGTGATGCTGTCAGACCACATCTCCTCCTGCAGCTGATTTACATCCAGGATGCAAAAAAAAAAAAAAACCAAACCAAACAGACAGATGTGTCACATGTCATCTCCATCATGTCCACATGTTGGTGCTGGTCAGTTTGTCACAACATGAGTGTGGTTTTATTTTATTAAACTCTGCTCCTCTGACACTGATGATGATGATGATGATGACTTCATCAGGGAGGAGGACGGCGTCCTGTCAGCTCGTCCCCGCGGCCTTGACACCGTCCACATTGTGTTGATCATCTGGCTCCTACTGTAAATACCAGATTCCTTCTCCACTCGCAAATAACTGAGCTATGTGGGAGTACGTGTGTGTGTGTGTGTGTGTGTGTGTGTGTGTGTGTGCGTGTGTGTGTGTGTGTGTGTGTGTGTGTAGGAGGGAAGTCCTGCCATTACCATAAATAAGAAATTGGACTTAAGGCACATCCCCTTCCGTTCTCCGGGTTTCGCCCACAGTGAAAAGCATTCCACCGAAAACTCGTCAAGGTCACGCTGCTCAACAACCCCCACGCCACACACACACACGCACACACACACGCACGCACACACACACGCACACACACAACCATACCTGAGCACAGACTGTGACTCGAACGTGGCCTGAGAAGCTGCTCTGGCTGTTTGGGTCGTGGCGTCAGTCGCCCGGCGTCTGGCGTCTGCGGGCAGGTGAAGCAGCAGTGAGCGAGGACAGTGTGAGTGTGTGTCACGTTGTGCCTCCGTTGCGGTGCAGTGGCTTTGTGTGGCATCAGGGTGTAGACACAGTAAACAGGAGGCGAGAGCAGTTTGTGTGTCTGAGCCCTGCAGTGTTGAATATGACGAGTTTTTCTAGAGTTCTGCTGCAGCTTGTTCATGTGTTGTTGGTTCATGTGTTGTTGGTTGTTGGTTCATGTGTTGTTGGTTGTTGGTTCATGTGTTATTGGTTGTTGGTTCATGTGTTGTTGGTTGTTGGTTCATGTGTTATTGGTTGTTGGTTGATGTGTTGTTGGTTCATGTGTTGTTGGTTGTTGGTTCATGTGTTATTGGTTGTTGGTTCATGTGTTGTTGGTTGTTGGTTCGTTGGTTCATGTGTTGTTGGTTCATGTGTTGTTGGTTCATGTGTTGTTGGTTCATGTGTTGTTGGTTCATGTGTTGTTGGTTCATGTGTTGTTGGTTCATGTGTTGTTGGTTCATGTGTTGTTGGTTGTTGGTTGATGTGTGGAGGAATCTCCTCAGACTCTATCATTCCTATAGGTTCCTCTGACAGAAGATGTGCTCATGTTACACATGATATCAATATGTTTCTACATTTCAAACATACAACATACAAACGGACAAACAGAATAAATAATAATAATAATAATAACGATAATAATAACGATAATAATAATAACAATAATAACAATAATAATGATAATAATAATAATAATAATAATAAAGCTGGTATCACTGTCGGTTTTGATGCACAGTATTGATACAGGTAACCGTGGTAACCAACAGCATCTTCTCAGTGGAATGAAAACAGGTTGCTCACAGATTCTTCTGGTCGTCTGTTTGTCTACGTTGGTGGAAGAACATGAATTCACAGCTTGTCTGAAGCTGGAACCAGGCACCAGGAGGAAGGTCTCATCATGTCTCATCATGTCTCCTCATGTCTCATCATGTCTCCTCATGTCTCATCATGTCTCATCATGTCTCATCATGACCCAGGTGTCACAGGTGGTTTGAGTCTTGTATGGGTCGGTTTGGTTTACAGATGAATCGACTCTCTCAGGTTGTCTTCTCAGACAGGATGGACCCTGCTGGCAGGTCGACGCCACAGCAGTGACAGGTGACAGGTGACAGGCGACAGGCAACAGGTGACAGGTGACAGGCGACAGGTGACAGGTGAAATGAGGTTAAATCCCGGCGCTGTTCCGCTCAGTCCAGCTCCTCCTGCTCCCATGTCATCTCCTCCATTCCGTGCCCCTTCCGTCCTGCAGCCAGCGGCTCCTTGTGGCTTTGTGAGGGCCACAGAATGGAGGAGCGCGGGCTGGCTAATGGTTTTGCTGGGGGGTCTTTGTGCTGTGGTATGTGCTGCTGGCTGAGAGCCCTGCTCTGATTGGACGAGGGTCTCAGTCTCTTTATACATGAGGAGCAAAGAGGTTTTTAAAGATGCTGGTCTGCAAACTGTGCAAACTCTGATATTGTGTTTTCATTCGTGTCCAGGTCCCATGATGCGTTCAGGTGCCATGATGCGTTCAGGCGCTGACATGTGCTTTGTTAAAGCTGCGGCGATGTTTCCTCAGTCGATGGTTGTTATTTATTAGTTTGGTTTGTGAAAACACTCAGACCCTGACCTCATTTTTCCAGGTTGAACCGGATCTTTGGATTCTTTTTTCCTCCCTCTGTCTGTTTCTGTTGTTGCTTCATGAATCGTGATGAAATGAAAAACAAAAAATCAACTTTTAAAAAAAATAAATGTTTGAAATCATGTACACATGTAGACTGTGGCTGTGTGGCACAGTGATGATCAGCTGATCTGATGTGGGAGCTGTGTAGATATTAGTGTGTTTAGATCAGTGGAACTGACTTCACTCTGTCAGACCAACACACACACACACACACACACACACACACACACTTCACATATGTGAACAAACGTTTCCTGGTTCAAGTTGTTAAAAAAAACCTCATCAGATAAAGAACTTCCGAGATCATTGTGTGTGTGTGTTTGTGTGTGCGTGTGTGTGTGTGCGTGCGTGTGTGTGTGTGTGTGTATGTGGACAGTGTTTGGAGGTGGCACACAGACCTTTGACCTGTCATGCTGTGTGTTGCTGCTATATAACATGGTTGGTTTGTTTAACCTTGGTTCACCGCTGCTGTTTCCAAACAGGTGATAACAGGTCTGGTTGTGTGTATGAAGAAGATGTGCGGCTCTTCTCTGTATTTGATTGTGATGACAGTTCATGAGCAGAAGGTTGTTGTGGTTGCAGAAGGTTGTTGTGGTTGTTAAAGTGACCGATGGAGTCCGAGCGTCCTGATACAACTGTCTAAACTCCAGAAATGCTGCTGGTGGTGGTGGTCACAGCGCCACCATCAGGGCCAGGTTTGGCCATACATTCTTTTATTGTTTCGGCGTCAGTGACGAGACAACTGGATCATGACACAAAGCCCCAGGAACCAAACATTAACACAAACATAGTCGCTTCAGTGTGTTTTTCACATTTCGAAGTTGGACTCAGGCAGGAAGCCTTCGCGTCCGTTTGCCATAAAGAGCTGGTTAGAGGCAGCATTAAGACATTGCCCTTTGACCCCGTGTTGCCCGCCTGGTTTACCATGGACGGCTGCCATGAACACCGATCTGTCCAAAGCTCAAACTTCGGCACAGACGATCGGACAAAACAGCCTGTGTGTGGCCAACAGGTAGAAGTGGAGCTGCTGAGCCTCAGAGCCTGAAGCCGTGAGTGAACGATCAGATGTTTTCACTGTCGACTGGATCGCTGCTTCTTCTTCTTCTTCTTCTTCTTCTTCTTCAGATGGTGTTTCGCAGAATGTTTAATGTCAGCCTGTTTTATTTTTACGAGCAGCAGTTAAACACGGTGATTCATTCAGTGGTGGTGGTGGTGGTGGTGGTGTGTTTGTTTTTTTTGGCTGTTTAATTGTGACAGGTCTGAGAAAATGTTCAGGTGTAAAATGTCAGCCAGTTATTTCTGCTGTTAGCTGCTGTTAAATTTGCCGACAGACAGAAAAACCTGGTCCACCATGTTGGTTTGATAGATCTCGATCAGCTGATGTTTATCAGGTAGATTTTCATGAACACTAAACCTTTCTTTTCATTTTTGTTTTTTTTGTTTTTTTTTCGGAAGCTGACTGACACACGTCTGCACTTTTACTGGATTTGTTGCCAGATCTTTTTTAAACGGCTGGAAACTGCTCAGAGTTTATTCTGCTACGATCTCGTTTTGCAATCCATGCACAAAACCAGAGTGTGGCGCTATGGAGCTGAATTAGCTTATATTTTTGGGGGGGCCACTAGGAGGCAGAAGAGCTGCAGGAAAAGCTGAGAGAGCCACAGCCTCGATGCGTTGTCGTCCTGTAAAGTCACATGGTCTCGGTTCGTCACTGGTAACCTGAGAACAGGAAGTGAGTTGTGTTTGGTGGAAGCTGAGTTTACAGTATAAGCTGATGTGTTTAACGTCAACACACAGTGGACACGTGACCAGCATCACACCTGATTAGTAGCATAATAATACAGAGAAACCAGTGGCGACTCGACTGCTGCTCAGAGAGGTCTTCCACACTGAGGTCAAACTCGTCCCCGCTCTTGGCGGCGTGCTGTGTTTGAGGTGAGACGGACCTGTTGGACGGTCAGAGAGGACACAGTTCACATGGAACCACAGGTGAGGGTGGATTGGTTTGAAAGAGGCCACGTCGACCTGACCCGCGTGACACGTGTGTTGGTCTTTGATGTGGTCGACCTCAGTGGCTGTTTGTCGCCTCACGGCAGCGTCACAGATCATCAGTGTCTGAGCTTTGTGACCTGCAGGTTCACGTCACACCAACAACTGCTGGCTGTTCCTCACTTGTTGTTTCTCATCTACTGGTTCCTCAGTGTGTTTTTATCATTCTTCCTCTCAGGAACATTTGTCCGTTGATGTCAGGTGATAGAAATCGGAACGTTGTGTAGATACGGAACATATTTCCAGACGGGGTTGGTGAATCTTTAGGAAGTTTTATTTGTGTCGTGGTTTCGTCACCACTGACGCTGCGTTGACTCCCCGTCACTAAATGAAGGCCAATAAAAATGGACTCCCTCTCTGTGCAGGCCCAGAGGATGAGAGCTTGTGTCAGTGTTTGCTGCTCCTTGTTGCGTCACAGTTTGTTTGTGTGTAACACAGTGTTCCTCACCCTCTGCTGCAGAACCCGCCTGATGGAGAACATGGAATAGAAGAAGAGGCTGCAGCTTCATATTCATCACCACCGTCAACAGACGCGGTCGTTTCCCCGGACATGGCCTCCTCCCCTGGGCTGGATACTGACCCGTTACCGCTGCACCACCTCCAGGAGGTGGGCTCCAGCAAGACCTCCGAGAGGCAGAGCTCCCCGGTTCTCCTGCCCGCTGGCTACAGCCCCCCGCTGGCCATGGACAACCACACTATCTGCATCCCCTCCCCATACACAGACAGCGGTCATGAGTACAACCACGGCCACGGACCTCTGACCTTCTACAGCCCGCCCGTGCTGAGCTACACCAGACCACCCATCACTGACAGCCAGGCTCTGTGTGGGCCCCTCAGCCCCTCTACCTTCTGGGCCACGCGCAGTCACACCAACGTGCCTTCACTGACTCTGCGCTGCCCTCAGCCTCTGGTCTACAACGAACCCAGTCCACACGCACCCTGGCTGGAGCCCAAAGCCCACAGCATCAACCCCAGCAGGTAGGATCTCTGCTGCTGACAGACGAGACGCGTCACCACCTCAGAAACCCAGAAACCCAGAAACCCAGTTTTGAAACGAGTTTTAAACAAATTAAAAGAAAAATCTGTCAACATTTTACAAATCAGAGATCAAAGTTTGCAGTACATCAACTTAAATCTGCCACATTAGTCACCGTTAGTTCAAATATAAAAACCTCATCTGAAGAAAACTGTAACGTTCTCAGTCCTGGATGGAGCTGTCACGTTATCTCCATCCCCCAGATGTTCTCGTTATTACCTGGACCTCTCCAGTTAATGGTCTTGTAGACACCAGATAAGGATGCTGCAGATTCATACACCTGTTTTTTTTCCAGCGACAAAAGCTGCCAGTCGACTGAAACATGATTGTGGAGACACTCGGAGCGACACGGCGCCTGTTGGCGACTAATGGCAGCTGAATGACAGGCCCAACTTCCAAATGTCAAGTTGTCCCTTTCTTCATTTTCTGGTTTTTACCGTCTGTGTTTCTTCTTGCAGCTCCATCATCAGCTGTAACAAGCTGGTAGGGAAGACATTAGAGGAAGGAGTGAACTCTTCCTCCTGTCCGTCCGCAGTGGGGAAAGCCGACATGCACTTCTGTGCCGTGTGCCACGACTACGCCTCCGGCTACCATTATGGCGTGTGGTCCTGCGAAGGCTGCAAGGCCTTTTTCAAGAGGAGCATCCAGGGTAGGACTCCCTGTCAATATTTACTCACTCTTTTCTCCCGCTCCCCCTCCATTAAAAAATTCTTCTTCCTTTTTCTTTTTTAGGACACAACGACTACATCTGCCCAGCAACAAACCAATGCACCATCGACAAGAACCGACGCAAGAGCTGCCAGGCCTGTCGTCTGCGTAAATGCTATGAAGTGGGCATGATGAAGTGCGGTACGCCCTCTGGTTTTCTCTCATGGCATTGTTTATGTCAATAAAAAGGTTTCTCATCATTCTAAAAATACACACCATATATATATATATATTGCTCACTAAGATACATTATTAGAAGATCAGAGCTGAATATGACATTGTATCCACTAACCCCTAAACCTAATTCTAATCCTAATTCTAATTCTAATTCTAATTCTAATTCTAATTCTAATTCTAATCCTAATCCTAATTCTAATTCTAATTCTAATTCTAATTCTAATTCTAATTCTAATCCTAATCCTAATTCTAATTCTAATTCTAATTCTAATCCTAATTTTAATTTTAATTTTAATTTTAATTTTAATTTTAATTTTAATTTTAATTTTAATTCTAATTCTAATTCTAATCCTAATCCCTAACTCCTAGAGACAGTTCCAGCTCAGATGAGAGTGTTTTCTTTCACCAGGTGTGAGACGTGAACGCTGCAGCTATCGAGGCCCTCGGCTTCGTCGTGGTGGACCTCAGCCCCGGGACCAAACGGGCAAGTCTTTGGTCAGGGTGGGGCTGGGGTCTCGGGCTCAGCGTCACCTCCACATGGAGGCTCCTCTCGCTCCGTTCGCCCCCCTGCCTCAGGCGAACCACGTCCACCACTCGGCCATGAGCCCGGAGGAATTCATCTCCCGCATCATGGAGGCAGAGCCTCCAGAGATCTACCTCATGGAGGACCTGAAGAAACCCTTTACCGAGGCCAGCATGATGATGTCCCTCACCAACCTGGCCGACAAGGAGCTGGTGCTGATGATCAGCTGGGCTAAAAAGATTCCCGGTAAGATCAGGAGTGTCAGGAGAGCAGTTCAGATTGAATGTTGAATGGGTTTGACCTCATTTGAACTTTGTCTCTGTGGCTGAGGAGAAGGTGGGTCTTCTGTATTTGTCTGGTCACAGCTGACGTGTGATCAGAGAACAGTGGAAACAGTGGAAACAGTGTGCGATGGCGCAGAGAAACAAAGCATTTCAAGGCTGAGGTCAGGATAAACACTCGGGCTGCGTCTCGCTGTTGACGATTCTCAGTCAGCTGAAGCTGTTTGACTCCGTCACCAGTTTCAATCCACTCAGGGTCATAACAGAGCCGAGGCGACAGCAGAGACACGTTCAACACACACCATCACACACCATCACACACCATCACACACCATCACGCACCATCATCACATCAACACACACCATCACACACCATCATCACAAACCATCACGCACCATCACGCACCACCACACACCATCACGCACCATCACACACCATCACACACCATCACACACCATCATCACGTCATCACACACCATCATTACGTCATCACACACCATCACACACCAACACACACCACCACACACCATCATCACGTCATCACACACCATCATTACGTCATCACACACCATCCCCCACCACCCCACACCACCACACACCATCATCACGCCATCACACACCATCACACACCATCACACACACCATCACACGTCTCACACACCATCACACACCATCACACACACTATCATCACGTCATCACACACCATCACACACCACCACACACCATCACACACCATCACACACCAACACACACCATCACACACCAACACACACCATCACACACCATCACACACCATCATCACGTCATCACACACCATCACACACCATCACACACACTATCATCACGTCATCACACACCACCACACACCATCACCACGTCATCATCACGTCATTATCACGTCAGGTCGCCGAATCAGCAAATCAGACAATGAGGGAATTGACAGAAGATTAAATCCAGACAATGTATTTGTGATTTTCTTTGTTTTAGTGGTGACTGATTGAAACTGATTTTCTTTTGCGGAAAATAGAATTTTCCTTCCTTTTCATTTCCCTGGAGTTTGCCGCTCTCTCTCTCTCTCGCTCTCGCTCGCTCCTCTTCCTCTCAGCTGGTGTTCAGCCCTGCAGGCGACGTCAGGATAATGTGTTTGTTCTTTACTCAGACAGAAGTGAAAATGAATGCGCATTATCTGCTTTATAAAAGCTGTGAGAAAGCACAGACAGGTGAGAACGCCGCTGTCAGCTGATTCACCGCTGCACACGTTTGATATTGGACCATTTCTTTTCTTTGTCTATAATAGTATCAGGTATTGTAGGACTTTTTTTTACCGGGGTTATTTGACTGTCACGTTGTTGCTGTTGGATCATTTAGGTGTAAGGGGCAAATAAGTGGTAACTTTTATGTTAATATCAAATATTAAAACTTTTATATTAAATAGTAAAATGGGTTTAGCAGGTCGGCCAACAAGCTTTTGTCTGGATTAGGATGGGATACTGTGTTTCAGCTAAAGCTAACGTGCTAACGAATGAGAATGAACGCTAACGTGCTAATGAAACCACAGTGTCCCACAGTGTTTGCTGTTTTCTCCTGCTCCGGTACTGACATGTTCCTGGAGATACGTCGAACACACTGTGGTTGAACCCATTAAAGCCTCCAGGTTCATTGTGTTGTGTTGTGTTGTGTTGTGTTGTGTTGTGTTGTGTTGTGTTGTGTTGTGTTGTGTTGTGTGTCCTTTGTCCACAGGCTTCTTAGAGCTGAGTCTGGCTGATCAGATCAACCTGTTGAAGTGCTGCTGGCTGGAGATACTGATGCTGGGCCTGATGTGGAGGTCAGTGGACCATCCTGGAAAACTCATCTTCTCCCCTGACTTCAAACTCAACAGGTAAGAAAAGACCCGACTCAGCACTCAGCCCCAGACTTCCTGCGTGGAGGCTTTTGTTTTGAAACATCTGCCAGAGTTTTACTTGTTGTTCAAAGTGACGTGAGTGATGTTGAGCGGTGGGTTTGTGAGCGCGAGCGTTGTGTGTGTGTGTGTGTGTGTGTGCGTGTGTGTGTGTGTGTGGTTACAGTGACGGTGGACACAGTGTGATGAGCTGATATCAGGTCATAAACAGGGAGTTAACTCAGACCTTGAAATGAGATATCAGCTGTGTTTGCTGCAGATACAGTCAATCTCTGATTTCTCCTCTTCGCCGCTGCCG
>JAFBJQ010001386.1:107302-237859 GCA_016785345.1 Trinectes maculatus
TTTTTGAACATTTTCGACATACTAACCCCTTACGTTTTTTTCAATTTTTGACCCATGACAAAATGAGGTTTTCTGGACTCTTATTTTGAAAATATCATTCTGGGGGGTGATTTCACGCTATTTCCTGCCATTCTGGCGCGTTATTTCCACTTTTCATCTTTGGCCGTTTTTGAAAATTTTTGACATACTAACCCCTTACGTTTTTTTCAATTTTTGACCCATGACAAAATGAGGTTTTCTGGACTCTAATTTTTAAAATATCATTCTGGGGGGTGATTTCACGCTATTTCCTGCCATTCTGGCACGTTATTTCCACTTTTCATCTTTGGCCATTTTTGAACATTTTCGACATACTAACCCCTTACGTTTTTTTCAATTTTTGACCCATGACAAAATGAGTTTTTCTGGACTCTAATTTTGAAAATATCATTCTGGGGGGTGATTGTGCGCTATTTCCTGCCATTCTGGCGCGTTATTTCCACTTTTCATCTTTGGCCGTTTTTGAACATTTTCGACATACTAACCCCTTACGTTTTTTTCAATTTTTGACCCATGACAAAATGAGGTTTTCTGGCCACTAATCAACAAAATTTCATTCTGGGGGGTGATTGTGCGCTATTTCCTGCCATTCTGGCGCGTTATTTCAAATTAAAACTTTTGGCCGTTTTTGGACATTTTCGACATACTAACCCCTTGCGTTTTTTTAAATTTTTGACCCATGACAAAATGAGGTTTTCTGGACTCTTATTTTGAAAATATCATTCTGGGGGGTGATTTCGCGCTATTTCCTGCCATTCTGGCGTGTTATTTCCACTTTTCATCTTTGGCCGTTTTTGGACATTTTCGACATACTAACCCCTTACGATTTTTTTAATTTTTGACCCATGACAAAATGAGGTTTTCTGGCCACTAATCAACAAAATATCATTCTGGGGGGTGATTTCACGCTATTTCCTGCCATTCTGGCGCGTTATTTCCACTTTTCACCTTTGGCCGTTTTTGGACATTTTCGACATACTAACCCCCTTACGTTTTTTTAAATTTTTGACCCATGACAAAATGAGGTTTTCTGGACTCTTATTTTGAAAATATCATTCTGGGGATGATTGTGCGCTATTTCCTGCCATTCTGGCGCATTATTTCAAATTTTAATTTTTGGCCGTTTTTGAACATTTTCGACATACTAACCCCTTACGTTTTTTTAAATTTTTGACCCATGACAAAATGAGGGTTTCTGGACTCTAATTTTGAAAATATCATTCTGGGGGGTGATTTCACGCTATTTCCTGCCATTCTGGCGCGTTATTTCCACTTTTCATCTTTGGCCGTTTTTGGACATTTTCGACATACTAACCCCTTACGTGATTTTTCGATTTTTGACCCATGAGAAAATGAGGTTTTCTGGCCACTAATCAACAAAATTTCATTCTGGGGGGTGATTTCACGCTATTTCCTGCCATTCTGGCGCGTTATTTCCACTTTTCATCTTTGGCCGTTTTTGGACATTTTCGACATACTAACCCCTTACGGTTTTTTGCATTTTTTGAGGCATCAGAAAATAAGTGTCAACTCAGAGCCATGTATTATCAACATCACTTTATTTAATCTTAGAGTCATCTCGGAGTCTACATTTAGAGCAATTAAATAAATACATTGGCTCTGGACAACTCTATTCTTTTTTTTTTTTTTTTTTTTTTAATTTTTTATTTTGGTTGGAAAAGGCATTTACAAACAAACATCAGCACAGGAATACAAAACCAATGTTTTCCATAGATCTTTTCCATTTTTCTTTTTTTTTTTTTTTGCCTGAGGTTTCATTCAAAAAAACCTCAGACTAACAGTCTGTAAACAACAGACTATGAACAATAATGTGAGGGAGCCTACTTATTATAGGTTCCATCAGCAAGGGAGTGAAAAATAAATGAAGAGAAATAAAATAAATAAATAAAAATAATATCGATAATAGATCACTTATGCATACATACACATACACACGTACATACACATACACATATACTTCAGGGGGCTCTACAAAATCTGCGCGAGTTGGGTTTATGAATTCAATCCATTTTCCACAAATTTGGAAAAACTTAACCTTTTGGGTCCGCAAACAATAGGTCAACTTTTCCATCTTGAATATTTCCAGGATTGTTCCGTGCCAATCACTAATTGTAGGTGGTGATGGATTTAACCACTTTCTGGTGATGGATTTTTTATTTGCAGCTAAAAGGGCCTGAAACAATTTCATGTCTCTCCTGAATTTTATGCACCTAACCCGACCCAAATACAGATTTTCAAAGTTAAGTGGAATTTGACACTTGAACACTGTAATTAATGTGCTATGAATGTCACTCCAGTATTGGTTCAATTTGGGGCATCCCCAGAATACATGAAAATGGTTAGCCTCTGGGGACCCACATTGTCTCCAACAGTTTGAGTTTGCATTCCTGTATTTTTCTTGACATGGGGTTTTAAAATATCTCATAACATTTTTCCAACAGTGTTCCCGCCAGTCCACCGAGTTGGTTGAAGCCCATTGAAAAATGCAGATTTCCCCCCAATCCTCTTCAGACAGCCTCATTCCTGCCTCTTTTTCCCATTTTTCTTTAATATGGAATGTGTTTTCATTAGTAGCATGAAACAGTGAATCATATAATCTAGAAATGCTTTTCTTCAAGGTTGAACTGAAAGCTGATTTCAAGATTTTGTAGAATGCTAGTTCTGCTGCTGATAGGTCTGTCGTTCTGCACTTCTGGTGGACAACTCTATTCTGATTATATTTTCAGACTTACAGACTTCTCATCAACCAGTGTCCTCTCACATTTTTATGACTGTCTCTGACTGAGTCATCAAAAACTGCATTGACACTGATGACGTTGCTGTGCACTGCAGTTTGTTCTGGCTCGTCCGCAGTAGCAGCTGTCTGAATAGAGATGACGGGCAAAATGTTGAAGTAGTTGGAAGCCCTGCAGTTTTCCACTTCCACATCTTTTGAAAAACTGAAAATAAAAAACCTTTGATTAGGAAGAGCACATGAACTTGAATTAATTTAACATACCTGAACAAGAAGCTTTCTATGTGGATTACCATTATCTTAGCAACACCATGACATTTTTTGCAATATAATATGACATTTGTGTCATTTGACGGTTTATGACATCTCAAGTGAAAATTTTGTCACAAAACTCGACGACATACTATGACATTTTGATGTTTTGACATTTTCATGAAAAGACAAAATTTTTGACTGAAACTCGACCACATACTACACTATGACGTTTTGACGCGTTCTGGACGCTTTTCTGACGCTTTCGTGAAAAGTCAAATTTTGTCAGAAACTCGACATGCTATACAATGATGTTTTGACACGTCCTGGTCTCTTTCTGGACGTTTTTGAGAAAAGTCTGAAAATTTTGACCGAAACTCGATGACATACTATTCTATGATGTTTTGAAGCATTCAGGGTTGTTTTTGACATTTTCGAGAAAAATCTAAATTTTGCCCGAAACGCAACAACATACTGTACTATGATGTTTCAGGGGTTCTGGACATTTTTTGAGGTTTCGTGAAAAGTCAAAATTTTGACCGAAACGTGTAACAATGAGGTTTTGACGCATTCTGGGTGCGTTTTTAACAATTTTGTAAAAAATTTGACTGAAACTCAACGACATACTATACTATGACGTTTTGGCCATGTCTTGTCGTTTTTGGAAGTTTTTGTGAAAAATTTAAATTTTGTCAGGAACTCGACAACATACTAGTATTTTTTTGTTGTTTTTTGAAAAACATTTTGTAGTTTTTTGAATTACGTTTTTCATCATTTTTGACATTTTTGCAAAAAAAAAAACATTTTTCCTCGGACAAAATACTATGATATACTTTGATTAATTAAAGTCTGAAAATTGCATGACAGAGAGAAATGTCAATTACTTGGTTTATTGAAATACTATTTGCAATACTAAATTATTGAAATATATTATATAGTATATAAGTATATAGTTTACAGTTTATATCTTTCACTAATAGTAAACGCATTTACTTCCTAAAGTCTATGAATGGAAATGGAAATGCAAAGCGTCTTGTTAATGAATGTCACTCACTTCCGCAGTTTGTTGATTTCTGTCTCTTCTCTCTCTTCAGTAACAAAGGGATGGACCACCTCTCGACCATGAAGAGGAAGAACGTGGTGCTCGTGTACGACCTCCTTCTGGAGATGCTGGACGCCAACACATCCAGCGGCAGCAGCAGCAGTCAGACTTCGCCATCGCCGAGCTCCGACATTTACTCTGACCAGCAACAGTACCACCCGTCTCCGTCTCCGCTGCAGTCTGTCTCATACCAGACCACCATCGCCGACGACACCACTGTGCAGCCACACAGACCATGTGAAACGCCAATCCTGGACAGACACCTGCAGACCTTGCCCCTCCAGTCCACACCTCCATCACAGAGCTTGGTGGTGGCTCACGTTGACGGCAACGAGTAAGTTCACTGCACTGATACAGGAAGTAAATTTTACTTGAGGTCAGTTAGTAGTAACAACAGAATCGCAGAAATGTGAAATTAGGAACCTGAGGAAATGTGGACAGGAGAAAAGTATAAGTGTATAAAAGTGTAAGGTTGCATTTGTAATATCGTCACTCACAGTTACGTTCATCCCGAGCCGTGGTCACTGGATGCAGGGGATGAAGGTTCCTCGCTGGATCCATCAGACTGCATCATCTCTGATCCAATTATCATGGAAACCATATTGGACGGGTGACAGGACCTGAAGAGAAAAAGACTGACACTGAACATTAATAACAGATTTTCATCCCCAAAGATCTAAAAAGGAAACAAACCAAAAAATAAAGGATCACAAAACAAAAAGTGCTGTTTGGATTTAAAGTTGTGTTTCTTTCTCTTGTTGAGCTGTTTGGGGCAAACCAAGCCTTTCTGATTGAATGTACATTTGTGTGCGTTGATATTTCTTGTGAATGTGCTCTGTGATAGGTGTTCCCGAGAACATCACTGATTCTCTGCCAGTCACTTCATGCTCTTTTTGATAAACTGTATTTGTATCTCTTTTTTCACCTCGGTGTAACAACATGCACAACAAGCCATCGACAAACAAATCAACAAAGTGACTCACAGAAAGGTGCACGTGGTCCACACGGTTCACGTCCTGGTCCATAAAGGTCGCTGGCCTCGTGTTTTCTATCACTGAGGTGTTTTCTTCTTCACTACAACTGTGTACTCTGGTGTTTTAATCGGTGCCTCCTCATCCAGGAGTTTTCTACTTTCTTTGTACAAACTACTTGTGTCAGTGGAGTCGAGAAGCAGCTGTTGTGGCCTTCAACAAAATGACTGTTAGTTCTCTCTTCTGTTCATGTGGTTCAACTAAGGCTGAGTTTACACAAGAAAAAAAAAAACAAAAAAGACAAAAGAGACAGAAAAGTCCAGATTATCATGTTGATCTTTGGACTATTTTTATGTCAACGTGGAACGAGCTGTTTTCCAATAACAGGTTTGTTTTCCAAATAACAATTTCCATTTCAGAATCATGTGATTCCTGCATAACGCGAGGAAACGGTTCAATCCGATGTTTTTAAGTGCGTTATCAGAACACATCAGAATTATATTTAATTGAGTTTAATATGATCAACTTTACGTCCTGACAGAGCCTGATGGATTACGATGGCGTGAACATGTTTGGGTCTCGTTACTGATGTTAAATTGATAAATGCATCATTAAGATGCCGGTGTAAATTCAGCTTTAGTGCCAGATTGTCCTCTGGTAATAGCCTGGTTCATGTTCACTATCTTCCTGTCCTGATGTCTGTGGCTTGTACATGCATGACACACCTACACAACAGATCCTGGCAATCTGTGCAACACACACACACACACACACACACACACACACACATCTCAGATTTTGCGGGGGGGTGGGGGTGGGGGGTTGCCTGTCAGATTATGATTATGATCTTTCTCTAAACCCAGAAAACCTGCAGGAGCAAATCATGAAATCATGGCAAACAGTTTATTGTCGATCAGTGATGACAATCTATACATCCCATAAATACCTGTTCACAAAATAAATCAAACTCTCCACTCGTTTTGTGGTTTGTTTCTGTTCTGAGAGTCAGCTGACGTCACGTACAAATCACGATTACACGTTGAGTTTGAAGTCAAACGACACAAAAACCTCTAACGTTTATATGAACGACGTCACATCATCAGCTGTCCAGGATCTTTGTGCATATTCACAGATACATTCAATGCCCAAACATCACTTACATTCATGTTCTACTCTACGTCTGGCACGTTACAGGGTTTGACAGTGGTTTATCACCTGCATGTGGAAGAAGAGTTGTTGTTACATCACGTACATCATGATCTGTATTGATCCGCGGAGCTGTTTCCTGGCTGCAGTGTTTTACCTCACGGTGCCATGATGGATGAGAACTCTGACGGTTAACCACTCGTTCCAGGTTCAGAGGTTCAGACATCAGATGATAATGTGGCTGTGCTTTTTTCATTAAACAGCTAAATGGCAGTTTGATGGAAACCATTCAAACCTCCGGCTGTGAAGCTTTGACTTTCATAGGAAAAGGTTCAGAGTTGTATTTGTGTGGCCGTTACAAAAAAACCCTTTATATTTATGTTTGTGCCACTCAGACTATGTTCATTGTAAATTAATCCTAAAAGCTGGTTCATACACAAAAGCTATAAATAACCTTCATTAGTTTGCCATTATGTACAAAACAGATTGAAAACATCATTAAAGTCTGTTGTCATCTGTGGTGTTGGCCACATCTGTGCAGCGGAGTCACAGCTGTTGATGTAGAATAATAAGAAAAGGGCCAGTTCTCAGTGTCTGGATGCTTTGGTAATAACGTTGTCCTTTAAACTACAGCCTGTCGGGAACATATAACAAAATATAGTTAGCAAAATAAATCTTCAGATGTATTTTTTTCGGCTCTTTGCTGTGGATCAGTGGATCAGTGGATCAGTGGATCATGACCGCTGGTAAATGTAATGTAAAAATCACACTCCTGTTAAAGGAGAGAGGTCGTATGGCTTTTTGTTTTTTAAATAACTGACTCCACAAATAAATTACGATTAAATACATCAATAACATTTTGAGTCAGAAAAACACAATGAGGCTTTCAGACGTGAAGGCTGCAGCCACTGAAACGGGGAAATGTCTTTGAATTGTTCATGTCGAGTCGACCTGATGTGTGGTTGTGGGGTTTTTTGTTTCAGTCCTCACATCATCAGGAGACAAGAGACAGACTTTACCAGCTGAGTGTGGGGGCGGAGCTCAGGTGGGCGGAGGCCCGTTGGTGTAACGCAGCATCGGGTAGAAGGAGCGAGCAAAGTTGTTGGACAGCGTGCAGCTGTAGTCCTCTTCAGCCAGAGGCACCAGGCAGACCAGGACCAGCAGCAGCAGGAAGAGCAGGTGCAGGGGGAAGGCGGCTCGAAGGACCCGGGAGAAGAGGGGTCGGTGTGGGGAAGAATCCCTCCGCGCGTCCCTGGATGTGGACAGAGTGTAACACTGAACATCACTGTTCACAAACACTGACTCATTACTAACAATCACCACACACACACACACACACACACACACACAAACACACACACACACACACACACTCACACACACACACACACACACACACACACAGAGTTAGCTGGTTCTATAGAGGGAAGATACTTCACAGCTGCTCTACAGGTTGTTCATTACCTTCTGGCTGCTGTTTGTGCGACTGTCGCAGAGTCGATCTGAAAAAAAAAAAGTCAGGTGACATCGTCACGTTTCGCCTCAGAACAGTAAATAATAAATGTTCATTCATTCATTCATTTCATTTCCACGTCAGGTCGACAAAAATATAATCACAGACCAAATCGAGATTTGAACCCATGACCTTCGGGTTGTGAGGCAGGAGCGTAACCAAACGCACCAAACGAGCCAACACACCACACACATGTCGACAATCGACATTTATCAACTAATGCCTGTGTGTGTGTGTATTTTTTTTCTCTCCTAGCTAAAGAAACATCTGTAAACAACATGTGGGGCAGGACGCACCAGTCGTCCCTGCAGCGTGTTCATGTTAGCGTCCGTCTGTCGCAGCAGGAGTCGCAGCTTGTTGCCGATGACGTGGACCTTCTCTTTGGCCTCCACACTGTCGTCTCCGGTGGCCTCCAGCAGGAGCTGGGACGAGATGTCCTGCAGCGAGGACACCTGGTGCTGGCGGCCGTGCAGTTCCTCCTGCAGCTCCTGCAGCAGGGGGCGACACACAGATTCCAGATGTTTCTGACAGATGCTGTTTATGTTGATTTCAGGACTGAATCTCTTTTGAGTTTGAGTTGTTAGCGACTGTCGCTGCTTGTTGTTTTGTTGGTGTCAGTGATGACTCACCATCAGCGCCTCCCGGTGTCCGAGCAGGGCGGAGCGTGACGTCGACGGGTCGCTGATGTCGACGGCGCAGAGTTTCTTCTCTGCCTGAGCCAACCACAACAACAGAGAGTGCAGCGTCTCGTGAAACTCCTGGAGAACAACGACACCAAGGGTCAGAGGTCAAAGGATGCAGACACCATTTGTCTTTTACAACACTTTTCAATCCGGTGGCAGTTTTTTGTTGAGCGAGAAAATCACAGCTACATTTGCATGGTGGTGGAGGGGGAGTGGCTTCTTCAGGTTTTATGGCGTTTGGCAAACAACTTGTTAGGAGCATTACCGCCACCAACTGGGCTGCAGTGTAAGTTCAGATGTACTCGGAGTGTCTCGTCTATGATCTTTATTTTGTCCCGCCCACATGCTTACCCCTTGATAGAGAGGGATGATTCTGATTGGTTGACATGTGTCCAGGACAGTAACTCATTGCTGATGTGAACTGGACAGTGAAGTTAACTTTAGAACATAGATGAGAGAATTTTGTATTTGTATTGTATTAAATTAAATGAGACAAAAGTATATATTTTTTTATTATTTCTTCTTATTTCTTATGACTTTAGTATTTGTTAAGGCCTTCTCTGAAGGTGTAGAAGGCCCTGATGGTTCCCCTCTGGCAGAAGGTTTCTGAGTGGTGTCTGACCTGACACTGCAGGAGAGCCGAGTGCAGCCTCCTCTCCCACGTCTCCAGGGCGCCGCAGGCCTGAGTCCAGCTGACGTTGGCTGAGCTCAGAGCTTCCTGCACCTCCTGCAGCTCGGCGCTGTCGCCGTGCAGGAAGTGGCGACTGTTCAGGTTGATGGAGATCATCAGACACTTGTAGTCGTTGAAGGTTTTCTGCATCTCCTGAATGAAACGGGGACAAACGTTTTATTTTCTTTCACTTCTGTACCAGTTTTCACTCTAAAATCATTTGATCATTAAAACGTCACTTTTTTAAAAATACAGATGGTTTTAGTTTTAGTTTTAGTTTGATATAAAGTCTGAGGATACATCAACTTTACGTCACATCTATTTTACTGACAGTCCAAGTCTTCACCTTTAGTTTTCTGATGTTGACCTCCATGTCTCGGACCCTGGTGGCCGGCGTGATGCGCTGCAGCCGCTCCAGCTCTGGCAGCACCCGGCCCAACCAGGAAGTGACATCACAGAGGTCAGAGTTCAGCTTCTGCCACTGCTCCAGGTCCTGCTTGATGTCCGTGTCTGTGCTGAGGTTCTGTGCCTGCAGCAGCTCCCAGCGCTCGATCACGCCTGCCCAGCGACGACACACACACACACACACACACGCACACACACACACACACACACACACACACACAGTGTCAGTGGGTGGTGTTGTGACGTTGTGTTGAGTCTGTGTGTTTGTCGAGATGAGAGTGCTGTATCTCTGTACCTGTGCTGCTGTGCCTGTCGGCCATGCTGCCGCTCAGCCCCGCCTCCTGCAGCTCCTCCTGGTCGTTCAGGATCAGCTGGACTCTCTTCACGCTGTCGATGCTGCCGCTGCACTCGGACATCAGCTTCACCTGAGCAGACACAGACACAGAGACACTGACACTCAGACACAGGAAGAGACCGGGACACATATTTCACACGGCGACGGAGCAGAGGAGGACGTACGTAGCCCTGCTGGTGGAAGCTGCCGCCGCCGCCGCTGGAGTGAGATGGAGTTGAGTGCAGGATGGTTTGTCTGGGAGCTTGTGTCCTCTCCGGGGATCCAGGCTGGTGCCAGCTGGGCGGGTCCATCACGGACTTCACTGAGGACAGAGAGAGAGACACAGAGGACAAAGGTTAAAACGTCCAGACAAAGAAGCAGAATGAAAAACGGACAAACAGCTCACACTGGTGCATCTGACGTGACACGTTTGTGTGTAACACAACTCATCGTGTGGTGACGCTGTCAACAACTTGACAATGATCATTACAACTATGTATGACCTGATGTATAAAAACATCCTGTAGGGGGCAGGTTAAAAATCATATTTCAATACGCCGCTTGTTGAGATGCTATATCCCGACTCAGCATCTTTGTCTGAGTTCGTGTTCATCACATTAAAAAAAAGGACATCGTGTCTCGTCTCACTCTTTCATATATGATAACAGAGGAGATGTTGCTGTCTGATGCACCAGAGTCCAGTCCGTCTCTTTAGCCATCAGCTGACTGACACATGCATTAACAACATGCAGAAGAACATCCATCATGCAAGTTACACGACTCTGCTCTCTTCATAATCAACAGAAGCAGGTTTTCAGTGCAGAGGCTGTGAATGAGGTCGGGATGAGGATGCAGGGTGAGATCTGGATGAGTTTGGGGTTGCTAGGATACGGGGATACTGGTGCATGGGCCCAGTGGCATGCAGCAGGCAGAGCGCCTACCCGAGGCTGCGTCCACTGCTCTGACAGTGGCCTGAACAAACGACTCCGCGCTCTCGGTGACCTTCACATCTGCAGGAGAGAGCGGAGGTCAGCGGCTGCTCTGTAAAGGTCGCGCTCTGTAAAGGTCATGAAGCTGCTCCGGGAACTTCAGGGGCACGGACGTTAGCAAATGATCAGCTGTCTTTACCTGACAGGGCACTGAAGAAGGTGGCGTCCTCGTCGTCCTCGTGCGACGAAGATCCTCCCACGTCTACGGTGTGGTCCCACTCCAGTGGGATGGAGTCCACGCTGACGGGGGTTTCTCTGCCTGACTGCTCCTGAGGAGGCACCAGCAGGTGGCACATGACCTGCTGTCCAGCTGAGACTCCGCCTGCCGCTGGAACGTCCTCCTCCTTCTTCCTCGTCTCTCTCCACAAAGCGCCGTGGATCAGATCAGGTGAGTCGTGCATGTCCGTGTCCCGGTCCGACAGGTCCCTCTCCTCCTCCAGGACCTGAAGAACGTGGATGAAGAAAAGAGATGAGTCATTGAACGAGTAGCGTCATGTGTGAGAGACAGACAGAGTCAGGGTACTGACCGGGCGTCTGTTGACCAGACGGTGGTGGAATCGAGCCACGCGGCCAAACACCTCCTGGCAGTACGAGTGCAGCTCCTCCAGCTCGTCCTCGATCAGGACGGCGTCCAGGGGGGCGCTCTTCTGGATCAGGTTCTCGCCAAACACGATGAGGGCGTCGATTTTATTGGTGTTGAGGGTGATTTCCTGCTGGAAGCCCTGCAGAGGGACACCGCACACGTCACACGTCAAACACACCGCACACGTCAAACACGTCAAACACGTCACACACGTCACACACCGCACACACGTCACACACACCGCACACGCCAAACACGTCACACACAGATTGAGGCAGGCGGCTGTAGAGAGCAGAGGAGGACTTACGATGAGCTGCCTCATCTTGTCTTCAGCGTCGCTCTCAGAGAAGTGCTCCACGTTGGTGAGCTGGAGGTCCATCTCCGTCAGCCAGACCAGGATCCCCTCACGACTTCCTTCAAACTCCTCCCTCTGAGAGGTGAAGTGCTGCGGGAGCAAGACGACGTTATTTAAAAACCTGGTCGTGGAAACGCCGCTCTGTGATTGGACTCGTGTCGACTCGTGATCTGGACACGTGAATGCTGCTGATATTCTGCTGAGGTCATATCAAGAGGTCACCCAGCGCCAATCAGGTGATTTCTCTGACGACCTTCAGCCACATACACATCTGCCGCCATCTGCTCACCACCACATGCTGCTGCCATGAACACAGGCTGGTCACTGACCCAGATCCCCGCGGCTCAGTGTGGAGCAGAGAGACGCAGCAGTGATGGTGCTGAGAAGCTCTGAGCTCTGACTCCTCTGACACTGTTTGTGTCTTTTACTGTCACCAGTGTGTGAGTCTGATTGAATCGTTCTGTTTTGTGTTGTTGAACAATAAGTGAAGAGGTGATACATTTTTTAAAAAAGTGATTGGTGAAAAAAAAAAGGAAAAACGTTGATCACCAGGGATTGTATGAATGCAGCCCGTGACCTCTGACCTCCAGTCTCACCTTGAGTCTGCGGAGGACAGCGGACACCCTCCTCTGCAGGACGTCCCACCGCCGGTTCCCCTCGTGGACCATGACTTTGAGCTTGCTGGCGTTGTCGGTTCTGTTCTCGCGCGCCAGGCGGCGATACTGTTTGTTGACCAGTTCCAGCTGAGTCAGACGCTCGTGAACCTGCCGCTGGAACGCCTGCGAGGACCAACACAGACACACACACACATGACCAGGGATCTTCAGATGGACATTTACTTTTTATTTACAAAAACTCCTCTGACATCACAATAAACCAAACACCATCCTCTGACCTCAAACTTCTTCAGCTCCTCCTTGGCGCTGGTGTAGAGGACATCAGCTGACTCCGGGTCGGCCGCCGTCAACTCAGATGTCTTCAGCCAGGCGTCAAAGCGAGAGTAGTCGTCCAGGAACTTACACCAGAGACGCCAGGTCTCCTCAATCCTGACCCCAACACAACACAACGCAACTTGTCACTCACAGATACGTGTTGCTGCTTCACGTGTTTTGTGTTGATGATCATGTCAGTCTGAACATCTGTCTCCACCTCACCTCATCCTCCTCTCCATGGACATGGCGCAGATGTTCCTCCAGCGGCGGTCCAGGCTGCGGCTCGTCTGCTGGATGGAGTCATTCTCCGAGTCGCTGCCGCAGGCGTCGGCGTCGTGGAGCAGGACGTCGCACAGCGTGAGGACGGACGTCACGCTCTCCGTGTGCTGCTCGATGTCCCTCTGCAGATCCTGCAGGACGGACGCAGAGGACGTGGTCACGTGACGTTTTACTGGTCCATCTGACTTTAGCGTGAACTTTACATACGACACACATCGTAAACACAGTGGAGGACAGGAGTGTGTGTGTGTGTGTGAGAACATGACAGCGCTGTGTGTTAAAGTTCTGTGTTGCCATGGCGATGGGTGAAAGTCATTTCAGCTGTCCCTCATCTGCTAATGGAGAGAGCAGTCGTCCCTCAGGCTGCCAGCCTCTCGTCTCCTCCTCACACTGGTCCTTATTTCTGTCCTCACGTGACTCGCCGTCCAGAATCCCACAGGAAGTAAAGTGCAGTCTGCGCCACATCACGGAATCCATCACACAAATACGCCTCATGAGTCTGCTTCACCTACAGCCTGAGCTCAGGAGGCTCTCATCATCTCACAGTCACCACAGAGGTCGTGACCTCACACATCGCCTCAACACCTCTCTTTCCACACTTTCCTCCTCCTCAGGCCACAGACTCACACAGACCACAACTGGACAAACAGGCTAAAGTGCACTGCCCCCCCTCTGACTCGGACTCTGACTCGGACTCTGACTCCTGCCTCTCAGTGCATTTAGCCTCTCTCAGCCCAGCGTGGCAGCTTCTCCTTCACAATGCACCCGTCATCCTGCAGAGGCCCAGACGCCACTCTCCACTCATCATGCAGCAACGCACCACAGGCTGCACACACACACACACACACACACACACACACACACACACACACACTCTGACACTTTTACTGATTCTCTCACTGTTCTTCTACAGAGGGAAATATGCTGTTACTGGAACCTGCTTTATGTTTGCTGTGGTGAGTGAATATTAAAAACACACTGAAGACAGTGAATGAGAGATCACCTGCTGCTCCGCCAGTTTCCTCTGGATCTCCTCGCCGTGGCAGGCGTTGTAGACGACCGGCTTGGCGAGC
The DNA here is from genome assembly GCA_016785345.1 of Trinectes maculatus. NCBI lineage: Eukaryota > Metazoa > Chordata > Actinopteri > Pleuronectiformes > Achiridae > Trinectes > Trinectes maculatus. The sequence goes on from JAFBJQ010001386.1 coordinate 121,384, forward strand.
TCCGCCTCTATGCGAGACAACCACGTCCTCAGGTTGCTCATGTTCTTATCGAGCTGCTGCACCGTCACCAGCGTCTCCTTCAGCTTCCTCACCCTGCAGGACGACACAGGAGTTACACACTGACTCACAATCCTGAAGGTAACACTGCTCCTACGACAACAACATCTGTAAGTCACATGAACATTCAGCATCAAACAAGATGACACTTCTTCTTCTTCTTCTTCTTCTTCTTCTTCTTCTTCTTCTTCTTCTTCTACTGTTGTTTAACAGCAGCTGGCAACAAGTTGCTTTAATGCAAAGTTACATTACATTACATTCTGCCTTATTCAGTTCCCCCTACAGTCAGCAAGGGGGTGCTATTCTGCCCCAACGGGAAAGGTCAAAGGTTACTGAGCTAATATCAGTCAGTGCAGACAGGAACTGATAACATGTGCAGTTACATACTGCTCAACATGTACTGCTGCAGAGCAGCCCCATGTCAGGTCGTCATGGCGACCGTGAAGGCATCACTGAAGTTCTCACGTGTGACACAACAGCAGTGAGTGAGGCGACCTACATCTGACAGAGACATGTCGTCTGGCAGAGTAACTGCATTCCAGCTCTGATCCCAGGTCAGTGACCTACATCTGCTCCGTCCTCCATACACACAGCAACACAATGCACAAGTTCAGTCTGCCACACACACACACACACGCACACACGCACACACACACACACACACACACAGAGTCAGGACAAAACCAGAAAAACAACCTACATATCAGACATGTCATGAACGACATCACATCCTCACACAGGTCACTGAGTCTGTTCAGTCCACGTTTACGCTGACACGCGCACACATGCACACGCACACGCACACACACAGACATGACCATTAATAGAGTCGTGTGTGTGCATGTTTCATATGTGTGTGTGCGTGTTTCATATGTGTGTGTGCGTGTGTGAGATCTGGGCTGTGTGTCTCTGCAGCGTGTGAGGACGTGGCAGTAGATGAGGGGGCGGAGAGCAGCATCAGTGACATCAAAAACATGCTGCTGAGACTATGCACGGACACACACACACACACACACACGCACACACACGCACACACACACACACACGCACACCTGCCTTCACATGCTGCCCCCTCGTACAAATACCAACACACAATCACGACAACTGGAGCTGAATTAAATTAGCTGTGAATGAGTCGGGTGCGTTTGCCTACATGTCTACACTGACAAAGCCCATCCCCCTTCTCTCTCTCTCTCTCTCTCTCTCTCGCCCTGCTTCTTCTCTTCATCACAACACAGCCCTCGTGTCTGTGGGTCATTGTGTGTCGGAGAGGGATGATCTCAGGATCAGGTACTTACAGGCTGGTGAGGAGACTAGTCCATGGCGGTGGCTCATCTGCTAGCAAGCCCTGCCCCTTCCCCCCCCCCCCACCCCCCTCCTCTGCAGTCCGCCTCCTCCTCCTCCTCCCCCTCCTCCCCCCCTCAGCTGGATGCACTAACAGGTTCGCTCCAGGACACAGAGTCTAAAATAATATGGACTCTTACATTCGTCTATTCACTAAAGCAGCTGAGACGTTCATCAACAACGTCCACCAACCAGAAACAAAGCACAGAGACTCGTTAAGCCGCGTGCAGGTCTTTATCTGATTACAGGTGCAGCTGTATGAGGACGTTACCATTAAACACAGCAGGACGCCTCCGTCTGGAAAAACACACCTGCCACCGGCTGCCATCACAAATCAACCAGGCAGGACGCCAGAGACGTGTTCTTCACGAGAACACACACACACACACACACACACACACACACACACCGCTCTCTGAGACTCTCTGAGACAGTGTACTGTAAATGTTTGCTGCCTCTGTGTTTACATCAGACCGATTAGAAAATACAAACACAATTTACTCACTGAAACGCACTGCCTTATTTACATTCTTTACATTATTTCAAGGCAGCGACGCGAGGAAGCTCAACATCATCACCATGACGACGAGCCGAGCGGCCGTTAAGTGCCCACTTCATTTCTTTTATGTCACCGTTAAACTAACAACTCGACAAAAGTGCAGAGATGTAAATGTGCACCTGGACCAGGTGTGAGGAGACGTGGGAGGAAAACCTCCTGCCTCACGTGCATCTTAATCAGACACCAGGAGAGAGGGCGGTGGCACCCGGTGGCCCCCGGGGCCGAGGGCCCGTGTCCACACAAAGGCCCGTGTCAGCAGATGGCAGCTGCTGGGCCGGCTGACGGAGCACTCGGTTTGTTTGAGGGGACAAAGGCGAGTGGCGAGCGAGTGGCGAGCCAGTGTCAACGCGTCTAATACCCCAGCAGGTCAGATCTCAGCAGTCATCTGCCATAACAAAGGCCGAGGGCCACGGCAGTCATCACATCACTGACCCCGAATCAGCTCCTCTGTGACAACATCCTGCTCGCCCAGACCCATGACGCCGGCCGCACACTGCCCGCCATGACGTCTGTGACGTCTGTGAAGTACACGTCTCCTCATGTTGTGGTTTAACAAACCAGGAAAACCAGAGGAGGGAATCTGGTACAGGAGAATCAGCTTCTCCTGCTGATGGATAATAATCATTTGTCTGTAGGTTCGTCACAGTATAGCTCCACGTTATTAAGATACAAATACACATCCATACAGACATGGCGGTGACCTGACCTCGACCCCGCCCGCCCCCTGTGGGACAAACCTGAACGTTGGCGTAGCGTTTGTTAACGGCTTCCTGTTTCCTGTAGCTGCAGTGAGGCCGGTTCAGAATAAACAGTGTGACAGCTGCACCACATTCCTCCAGAGCCACGAGGCTCGTGCCTCATTAACAGGCTTAACCTCGTTATGCTGGCCAGGCCCTGAGGGGGCGGGGTGAAGGGGGGCGGGGGGGGGGGGGGGGGGGGGAGGGGGGGGGGGGGGGGGGGGGGGGGGGGGGGGGGGGCAGAGCCTCTCCTCTCTACTGGCAAAGACAGACTAACCACCTGTCGGCCATGATGAAGACCCTCGTCCTCAGCATCAGGGCTGGTGCGGAGTCAAAGCTCTGATTGGACATTTGGACATTTGGACATCTGGTGGACAAGTGGTGTCGGTGTAAAACAGGAAACACTATTTTTTTTTTCTCATTTCATCCACAGAGGCCATTATGTGGTGGAGGCCGATCACAATCATGGCCATTAAGGTTAATAATTAACACAAAGAGGATAAGGGAACAACATATCATCATTTGTTTACGTGACATAAACACTGAAACTGCTCCTCCAGGGTGAGATGAGTCTCGGTCTGGGTGGAGATGGAGGTGGAGATGGAGTTGGAGATGGAGTGACCAGTCACCATATGGCAGCTCTGTAAGTCCTTCTCAGGAGGGATAAGTCACACCCCCCCATCCCCCACCCGTCTGACTGACTGACTCACTGAAGTCCAGCTTCATTCAGTTCAGCTGGACCTGATGGAACCATCTCTGAGTTCCTCAGATCAGACTGAACCGGCACTAAGCTGCTGCTGCTGATGGACACGTGAGGATCTGAGTGTGCAGGAGTCACATCTGCGTTTATGGATTAATAAAAATAATATGACAGGATCCTTTACTTTAATCTGCAGTCCAATCACAGCTGTGTCTCTGTCTCTCCACACAGGACACACATGAAGCTGCACGTGATGCAGTGTAGGAAACCAGGCAGCTGCAGAGTGAACACACAACTGTCCTCTGTCCTCTGTCCTCTGTCCTCCCTCCCTCCCTCTGTTGTGTCCTACCTGGCCTGGATGTGGTGGAAGAGATGCTGCCAGCGGTCGTTGACGTCCTGCAGCTTGTCGTTGACCTCCGTCTCCTTGGTCTTGTTGCTGGCAGTGATGAGTTGTTCTCCGAGCTGCTTCAGGTGGGTTTTGTTCTCGCTGAACAGGTTGATCTCCTCCATGCAGTCCTGATGGACACCACGGGAACGAGTCAGTTATTATTGCTCATGACTGGAGTCTATTTTACAGCCAGTAAATAAATAAATAAATCATGATTCAATGCTCAGTCCTTTACACTGTACACTGCACATACACTCTCTCTGTGTGTGTGTGTGTGTGTAGGTGTGTGTGTGTGTGTGTGTATGGAACGTGTTTTAATGGAGAATCTTGATAATTCCAGGCTCTGGAAGTTTTCCAGACTCGGGAATGAAGCTGCAGGCCTGAAAAGACTTGAGCCCCCTGACAGGGCAATGAGTTGTAGGGGCTTCAGTCTTCAGGAACATTAACTGCCTTAACTGCCCCACAACTGCCCCCCCCCCCCCCCCCCCCCCCCCCCCCCCACACCCCCCCCACACACACGCACACACACACACACACACACACACACACCGTGACAAATAAAATGGCGCTGCGTTCAACACAATAGGAGCCCGTGCAGCCAGCTGCTGTCTGAGACACCAGCAGCACAGACGTTGACTGTGTCCCTGTTGAGAGACAGTGGTGGACAGCAGCGTGTGTCCCCCGCAGCGGCCTCCTACCTTCTTCAGCTTCTCCACCATTTCCTCGATGTTGAGGTCCGAGGTGTGCGCCACCTTGTTCTCCATCTGCGTCAGCCACTCGCACAGCTCCTTGTTCTTGTCGTTGAAGATGATCCAGGCGTTCAGGCGGTCGGCGATCTCCTGTTTACGCAGAGACACCTGACACAGAGAGGACAGACGTTTCAGACACTGTGCTACTACATGATGTTTACAGATGTTATGACTGACACTGCTGAGGCCGTCAGAACCTCTGGACATGAACGTGTCCACATGACTGTCCACCTGTCCTCTCACTGAGGAGAACAGACCAGACCAGACCACTGGGATGGAGAAGGACGTTCAGATGTTTATTTGAATGGAAACATCAGCTCCCTCATGGACACAGAGGAGCTGAGACCTGCTGAGGAGCAGCAGTCAGCTGATACCGTCTCTCTCCGCTGTCAATCAAAACACAAATACACAAACGGAGACTGACAAAACAACAACTGTAAACAAATGAAAGTCATGTGATCTCCTCCCTTCCCCCAAACTCATTTTCATACAAAAGCTCCTCTGGCTGCAGTCGACGGCTCATTCCAGCGTTTCTCTTCTGTCGCCATCTGTCGCCCCCCTACCCCCCCCCCACTCCCTCACCCCGCCCCCACCCCATTCACAGCCACACTCCCACACCCCGCCCCCACCCCATTCACAGCCACACTCCCACCCTCTCCCCCACCGGGACCTGTTGTGTCTCCAGTCGCCTCACAAAGATTTACTAACCTCTTCATTAAAGGCTCCGACATGAAACACTGATGAGTGGGAGACACACACACACAGCAAATACACAACCCCTGAACACAAACACGTGTGTCATACGACAACTTTCACCACACTGAGAGAATGAAACTGAACTGCACTGAGCCTTTTAGCCTCAGGACGAACAGAGTGAATATCACACAGTCAGATATCACATAACACAACAGACGACAGCAGATATGACAGAAGGACATGGAAGAAAGACACAGAGTGAGCAGCGTCACGTTCTGAATCAGCTGAACCACAGGAAACAAACAGAGACAGAGTGTCACTGTGGACGTGAGGACTCAGGTCCGGAGCTCAGACTCAGGTCCGGAGCTCAGACTCAGGTCCGGAGCTCAGACTCACCTTCAGGCAGAGCTCCTCCCACTGGCAGTGCAGGTGCTCCACCTGCTCCTGCAGCAGCAGGACGTCGTCAGCGATGATGTACTGCGACAGATCTGTCCTCATGGCGCTCAGCTCCGTCAGGCTCTGGGCCCAGTCCACCAGGGAGTCCTCGTTCTCCTGCATACCATAGCACACAGGACCACCACAACAAACTGTCAGGGACGCTCCACTCTATCACACCTAATGTCTCTCTCTCTCTCTCTCTCCGCCTGTCAGCCGTCTCTGACTCTCCGCCCAGAGGATTAGGGGCCACAGGCTGCAGGCCAGGGAAGGGGGAGGGGCCTGGGGGCGGGGGGGGGGAGGTAGGGGGGGGAGGGGCATAGGATATGGGCTCTGACGGGTCAGAGAGGAGGAGCTGGGAGTCAAACCTGTTTCACACACATCTATCACCATGTATTAGACAGTTAGCTTAGCTTAGCTTAGCTCAGCATAACGACTGGAGTTCAGGTACAACTACACACAGAAATGTCACCAATCAGTAAACTCAGGTTTGACTCGGCCAATGAGATTACAGCTGCCACCTGATTGGTTCTCCTCTGGTCCACTCATAATAAGCGGTTTAGTGCAGGTTTGTGTGTGTGTGTGTGTGTGTGTGTGTGTGTGTGTGTGTGTGTGAGACCAGGTGTTTGCTCCTTTACCTGGTTGGATCTCTCTGGGCTCTGCAGATCATCATCATCATCATCACACTCTGGGATGGACTGGTCCAGCCTGCTCTTCATGTCCTTCAGCTGCATCATGTCGGTCGTTAGCTCAGCGTCGCAGTGCTCCCACTTCTGAGACGACACAATCAACAACACAATCAACAATACAATGAACAACACCACTGATCACTCACATCACTCACATCAACACAACGGCCTCATCAACACTGCCTGTTCTGAAACGTATCCTCTGTCGTTCATCACAGCTGACGAGATTAAGTCAGCTGCTCTCAGCCAAACACAAAACCTCACACCCACACGTGTCTCCAGGCGTCTGTCCAACAGGTCACGTCTCTGGTCTCCTGCCTGAACATGACCTGATGTTTCATCCACTGATGATGGAATACACAACCTTACCTGCAGCGCATATGATGCACAACCTGCTTACTTGTGTATTTCTTGTTGCCAATTAAAATATAAACTGAATTTAAAGTTCACCCCAGTGAGATGTACCTGAATGCATCGCGTCACAGAGACGTCAGTCAGTTATAGGAACCGGACAGTAAACCGAGCGAGTACCTTGACGATAGCTTCCATGAAGTCCAGCCTCCGTCCCAGCAGGTTCTGGAGACTGTCCCACTCGTCCTGCAGGGATCCCAGGTCCGTCTGCAGACGCGTCTGGGTCTCCTCGTCCCCCATGGCGAAGAGCTGCCGGCCGATTTCCAGCGTGTGGATGAAGGTGCACTGATACCTCTGGAACAACAGCTCTGTGTGCTGAGGACGAGGAGACGTGGGGTTAAAGGAAGGAGGGAACGCCGGGAAAACATGGGAGAAGCTAGAAATCTGACCAATGAGCTGTGGCGTATTGAGACATGTGATCAGCCGTTACTGAGGCGTCACTGTCAGGTGACTGAACAGGTCAAAGGAAAAGAACAGTATCTGTTTATTGCTTCTCCTAATCTCCTCACACACTCGACCCTTTCATCATAGCGTGGACAGAGTGAGACGTGAGACGTCTCCTCGTCTCCTCTGTTTTCTCCTCTGACGTAAACGAGATCAGCAACATTCCAACAATACGTCTCCACATCACACTCATCCATCAGGTGCTGACTGTTTCCCTTCAGGAAGACTGTTGTCGTTTGTTGTCGTCACCTCCTGACCTGACACTTGTAATGGATGATACACTCCTCAGATGTTCTACCTGGAGCTCCTGCAGGGAGCGTCGGAGCTGCTGCAGGCTGCAGCAGGGCGGCCCGGTGGGAGGAAGACGGGCCTCCGTGTCTGTCAGGAACCTCTGCAGCTTCTTCAGGCTGCGGCCGTACAGGTGCCAGTGCTTCACCAGCCCCTCCACCAGGGAGCGCCGCTGATCGGCGCGCTGCACCGCCCCCTGCCAGTGCTCTCTGAGCTGGGCCAGCTTCAGGATGAAGTCGCTCCTGTGGACAGGAACACGTGTGAAAACTCTGACCTGAATACAGAGAGCTCCGCCCCCACATGAAGCTTGACCTTCTCACCTGTCGTCCACCTCTCCTCTCTGCAGCAGGTGAAGAGCTTCAGTGACGACCGAGTGGAGGATCTGGTGACCAGTGGACAGTTCTGCCTGAAACCTCTGAAGCAGCAGGAGACACAGGGGGTCATACACCTGTGTGTTTGTGTTACGTCTGTGAGTTGTGAGTTGTGAGGGCGCTGGCGCAGCTCATTACCTTGTGTGTGCAGAGCTGCTGTCTGAGGCCCGTGTAGGAGCCGGACACGTCCACGGCCAGACTGTCCTCCGTCCTCTGCAGGAAGGACATCCAGCTCTCACACTTCTGCTCGAAGCTCTGCTGCCTCAGAGACTCGGCCTGCAGCTCGCTGCCCACACAGACAGACAGACAGACAGACAGCCCCCGTCAGCGTGACTGTTCCCCGTCAAACATCTGATCCGACCCCCCCCCCCCCCCCCCCCCCCCCCCCCCACACACACACACACACACACACACACAACCCCACCCCACACACAATGACTTGAATGCATCGAGCTCCAGCTCTGTTCCAACCCCCTGATCCATCACTGACCTGCAGGCCTCCTCAGCTCGGGCCCAGGTGTCGGCCCAGTGACAGTTGAGGTGTCGCAGGCGGCGTGTTGCAGCGTCCCCTAGTGTCAGGCTGCAGCTCAGCTCATTGAGCACATCCAGGTCAGCAGACAGACCACTCAGCTCCAGGAGGCCAGACTGGAATCAGATGGTGGACCTCATCACCTCACAGCTGATCACCACAACCACCACACCACCTCGTTCTCCTTCTGCACACATTTAGTCAACTGCAACTCGGAGTAACCTGAGTCACTAAAACCTGTTCCTGTAGATCTAAAAGATAACGACTCTCCACTCATGCCAAAACGTCTGCAGATCAAAGAACCTTATCTGATCATCATCTAGAAACTTAATTACAAGACAATGACGAAGACAATGAGAGAAACAAAACACGACACCTGGATCTCGTAAGATCCTGACACCAGATGATTTGTTTTGTCACATTTTGATCAGAATTGATCAAACGTGACAATAAGGTCCATCACTGCGTCTCACCTGATCTCCTGTCTGAGCCACGTTCTCCAGACGCTGCTGCCAAACCTCCAGGTTCCTCTCCAGTGACTCCAAGACGCCGCCAAACTCCTGCAGCCGCGTCAGCTCCTCCTACACAACACATAACACATGACAACACATGACAACACGGCACGCAGCCATATGGCTCTTATCGGCCACCGGGAGGCGTAACGCCAGGTCATGTGTCAGGCCAGAAACACTCATTCATGAAGTTGTACCTGCTGTTGACCCAGTTTCCCCGTCAGCGTCTGTCTGAGCTGCAGGACGCCACGTGACAACAACCTGCTCTCTGCCTGCACCAGAGCCACAACAGGAAGCTCCAGGTGGCCAATCAGGGCCTTGGAGGCCTCCAGCACCACCTCCAGGTCAGACTGCAAAGTGTCTGTCCTCTCCAGCAGACTCTGGGAAGAAGTTTGTTATGTGGAATGTGAGAAACATAATAATCTGTTCAAGCTGAAGAAGATCAAATCACTGGATCATAAATAAATATGATGAGTCATCACTTTCTTCATCACTAAATGTCAACATTACATTTTCCACTGTCGCAGGAGCAGTCGGAGAAGACAAGTCGAGCTGGGAAACATCTCACCTGGACATGGTGAATCCTGGCGGTGAGCTGCTCCTGTGTGTTGTCGTCTCCTGGTGTGTCGCTCTGGGTGGAGGAGGCGTGGCGCTGCAGAGTCTGCAGCTGCTGGGAGAAGGAGGAGGCCAGAGGAGCATAGACCTCCCAGACCTGCAGGATCTCCTGGCTCCTCTGGAGCTGCTGGTGCAGAGCTGCAGACGTCTCTGTCCACCTGAGAGACGGGCACAGTCCCTGTGAGTTTGTGTAACGTTTGTGTGACGTCACTGTGTGTGTCGTCAGGTGTCCATCTCACCTGTCCCTCTGTCTGTCCAGCTGCTCAGAGAGGAGCCCGGCAGCAGCAGCACTGACGACGTCTCTGAGGGAGGAGACGCTCTGACTCAGCTCGTCCCACCCACCTTCTGCAGCTTCCATCTCCTTCAGAAGAAGCTTCCAGCACAACAAACACCACAAACACCACAAACACCACAGGCTCAGAGTCACAAACCATCCAGAATATTTTCGACAGACAGAAATAAAATCGAAACGCCAGTGGAAACATGGAGCGACCATGGAGGTGATGTTCAGTGGGATCAGAGCTGAGGTGTGAGGTTCTACCTGCAGCTGCTCGTGTTGCTCTCTGTGTGGCTGCAGGAGCAGCTGGGGGCTGCTCTGATGGACCAGGCTCTGAGACACTCTGGCCGTGGTCAGTCTCATCCGCTTCAGCTTCTTCTCCACGCCGACCCACAGCTGCTGAGCCTGAACCAGCCTCCGCCTCACCGCGTCATTCTGTAGAAGACCAGCAGAGGGGAACACGAGTCACGACGGGACACGAGCACCAGGACAAGAAATGATGTGTTTGTGTTGCGGTGGTTTAACGAGACTCAGATGCCAACCTGCTTCATGAGACCAGCACAGGCCTGCAGGGTCTCCTCTGTCTGACCCCTGCTGTGTCCCACACCCCTCAGCTGCTGAAGAACCTCGAGCTTCAGCCTGATCTTCTCCTCCAGGCCCTGACACACACACACACACACACACAGAGGAGTGGATTTAGAATGACCACACGCAGCGTCTCCGCCTCGTCAGCAGCATCAGATGTGACCTCTGACCTGGCAGGTGTCGATGCTCCTCTGCAGCTGCGTGCGGCCGCTGGGCGTCCGGGCCGAGTCCAGCCAGAGGTTCTGATCCCTGATCCAGCTGCTGATCAGCTGCAGCCGAGTCGCCTGCTCAGCCCTGATCCGCAGATCCTGCTCCAGATCCCGGATCTGAAATCCACATAGACTCTAACTGAGGACCAGGGACCCAAATCATACATGATCAACTAATGATAAACAGACCGGTTTCCATGGCAACAGAGACCAAAAGACCACGTGATGCAGCTGAACATGTCAGATGTTGTTCTCTGACCTGAGAGTTGAGCGTCTCCTGGAAACTGAGCCACTGATGCTGGAGACGACCCTGGTCCTCCGCAAACTCATTGTGTTTGCAGCGCCCCAGCTGGCCACCGTCGGTATTGCAGGTGTGGTGCGGTGGCTGGTGCACGTGGTCCAGTGTGGCCTGATGGGCCGACATCTCGACCTGACAGCCCTGAGAGCAGAGTGGAGTGATGGAGTGATGGAGTGATGGAGTGATGGAGTGATGGAGTGATGGAGTGATGGAGGCAGAGTCAGACGAACAGAACTCTGGAGTCAGACTGCGATGACGCTCCGTGTTTTTACCTCGCAGTATTTCAGCAGCCGCCTGAGTTCTGCATCACTGGACGACGTCTCGTTGATTCTGCTGCGATTCTGCTCCAGCTGAGACTCTGCAGCTCTGAGCCAGACCTGCAGCTCCTGCAGCGCCCCCTGCTGGCTCAACGTCTTCATCCACCGCTGAGAAGAGGAGGAGGAGGAGGAGGTGGGAACGACGTCAATTATTACAAACTACTACTAATTGTTATATTTTTCTCCTTCAAACATTGTGTGATTCAGTCAAACAGCGCCGCCTTGTGACCAAATATGAAAATCATAATATTTCAGGAGACGTAAACACGGTTGTAACTTGTCTTCTCTTTCTGACAAGATAAATCTGATGAGTTTAAGGACGGTGAGGGACAGCTGGAGTGAGAAGGAGAGAGAGAGACGAGAGGAGAAGACAGACAGAGACGAGTAGACGACAAACAGTGAGACGAGTCCTCAGAAAGACACTGTCCTGCACAGTGTCTCACTGGTGTCTGCAGGTTGGTTCATGTACCAAGCAGCTGTGTGGTTGACATGTGGGCAGGAAGACGTTGAGGTCGTCAGGTGAACACAGACGTCTCGTCACTGATGGACTCTCACCTGATGCAGAGTCTGCTGGACGAGGAGGACGTCAGTCTGCAGACTGGACCAGTCCACCTCCGTCTGTCTGAGCCGGGAGCAGAGACGTGGACCTGAAGTCTCCTCATCCTCCTGATTCCCACCCGAGTGTCCGACCACTTCCTTCAACCGGACCAGCTGGGAACCAGCAGCGATGACTGCCCCCTTCAGGTCAGCTCTGGACTCCAGCTCCTTCCTCAAAGCCTGGAATAGAACTGTTCTGTTCCAGTCTGTCTCTCACAGTGACAACGACACCGTTTGTGACCTGATACTAAAACCTCTGCTTAAACATGAGTCCATCAGTAAGTGTGTGAGGTTCTGACTGTCAGATGTGTGTGGATGATGGTTTCTCACCACACTCTGGAGGAAACGTTCTCGTCTCTGCTCGGCAGCCGTCTCCTCACAGGCTGCGACCGTGAACTGACTCCATCCATGAATCCGCTCTCTGGCCTGGTTCATCCACTCGGACAGAACCGCCGAGTCCCGCACAAACCTGCTCGTCACCGCAAACCGGAACACACATATAGGAATATTACATGTGCATTATCTAACATTCGTTACTTTTTATTGGGTCATTTCAATGATTCACAGAGGAAAATGTTCCTGCGTTAAAACTTTGGCTGTTTTCCAGTGAGTCTAAAGTCGTCTCATCTCTCACCTGCGTCTCAGTTTGCTCTGTCTGTGCAGCGTGCTGCGTTCACTGTCCACCCTCTGCTGCATGGCTTTCCAGCGCGTCTCCAGCTCAGTGGTGGTCAGACCCACTCGACTGGAGCCCCGCCTCTGCAGCTCTAGCCCCGCCTCCAGCATCCGACTGAACCGAGCCTGGTTCTTCTGCAGAACACCACGTCTGCGCTCCTGCCGCACAAACACAACCTCACTCACACCGGACCACAATGTGAACACAGTGTGAACAGGTCAAACACTAAACAGAGTCAAAGTGGATTTGGTGTAACGTGAAAATCACAGTGATGTTAATGATCCTTCTACATGCTGCAGGGTGGAGGCTGAACACCGAGTGTGACAGTGTGAGAGTGTGTGTCTCTTCTTGTACAACAAACACACACTGACTATTCGAGAAGCTTCGACACCTGATCCACTTCACATGACTGAGAGATGAGGAGAATGAACCATGATGAGTTCTAGCTGGAGGCCTCCGCTCCGCTCGCCTAATGACTTACATCACAGTCAGGGGAACATCATGTCCCCCTACAGAAAACAACCCATACGCTTCTGCCTAATTCAGCCAATTAGGTTTTGAGTGCAACGCACAAAGAACAGCGTGGAGAGCGCGTCCAAATGAGCAGAGCGGAAAATTACACAACGCACTCTGTCCTCCCGTCGGCCACATGGCGGCCGCTACATCTGACTGATGCTCGTGTCGGTGGAGAAGAACACGTGTATGAATATATAAATGATCATCTAAATTACATGGAGGCCACAGAGCTCCTCAGATGACTGCTCCTCAGAGTCAGCCCCCTGGTGCATCCTGGGAAATGAAGTCTCTGTGTCTCTCAGCAGGGAGTCGGCCCAGGCTCTGTCGTCCTCCCACTGTGTCCACACCTGACACACACACACACACACACACACACACAGAAATCAAGGTGTTTCTCTTATCAAATTCATTTTCTTTTTCTTTTTTTTAAATTAAACAGTCAGTGTAGAAATAAAGGATCATTACCTCTAACGTTTCCTGCATCCTGGTTCCTCGCTCCAGCGCCTGCTGCTGCAGCCGGTTCAACTCGTCCTGCAGGCCCGTCACTGTGCTGTCCCACCTCTGGAGGGCGCTCTCTGGGAGCCTCCTGGTCAGGTACTGCAGGATCCTAAAACGATGGCCCAGGAACTGGAAGAACTTCTGATGACAGTAACAGTGAATGGTGTTAGAGATGACGCGTCAGACTCAGACTCAGACTCAGACTCAGACCCAGACCCAGACCCAGACCCAGACCCAGACCCAGACTCAGACCCAGACCCAGACCCAGACTCAGACTCAGACTCAGACCCAGACCCAGACCCAGACCCAGACCCAGACTCAGACTCAGACCCAGACCCAGACCCAGACCCAGACCCAGACCCAGACCCAGACTCAGACTCAGACTCAGACCCAGACCCAGACCCAGACCCAGACCCAGACTCAGACCCAGACTCTGACTCTGACTCTGACTCTGACTCAGACTCAGACTCAGACTCAGACTGACCGTGAAGCTGCTGAGCTGCTGCTGGAGCTGAGCTCTGCTCTGAAGCTCCGCCTCAGGCTGCTGCGTCAGACGTTCACAGCCCAGAGAGAGCAGCTCCTGGAGGCCGCAGACCAGCCGCTCGTGGTGCTGCTGCAGCTCCACGCTGCTCCTCAGCTCCTCACAGCGGGAGCGAACATCACCCAGAGTCGCGTCCAGCTCCTCCTGCAAACGGGACAAATGTCAGACAGATAAGAGTCTGATCACCTGGAGCAGCTGACCCGCAGCCGGCCTACCTGCAGCTGTGTGGCCTGGTGGATGACGGAGGGGAGGGCGTGGTGGTCGACCTCCTCCAGCAGGGAGTTCACCTGCTCCACCTGCTGCTGCAGAGTCTCCTGCATCTGCATCGCAGCCTGGACGACAGACACACACACACGACCACAACCATGATGTTTTGTTTTTTGATCGCCATCGGGGTCCCAAAGGACTGGGAAAGGGCGGCATGTGGAGATCAGGTGATCACACTGAATCACTGACCCCGGGTTGAAATCTGACCTCTGATGTTTCACTCAGTGTTGTGTGTCTGTGTGTGTGTTTGTTGCTTTGATGTGTTCCTGTGTATGTGAGGCCCTTTATACAAATATCAAACCTGTTATTAATGACAGAGACGGCTGAGTCAGTGAGGGTTCACTCAGCTCACTCAGCGGTTTACACATTCAGAAAAGAGTGGCGGTGAAGCGTCTCCATGGAAACCGTACCTGGAGCTGTTCACTCAGGCGGAGCCTTGTGCTGAACTCGTTGGTTATTAGACGAGCAGTCGACAGGTTAGAGGTGAAGGCTGCATGCAGGTCTGTCAGGCGTCTCTGTCGATTGGACAGAAAACACCCAGGGACTCAAACGGCACAGCTGTGTGTGTTATGAATTAGTCAGATACAGAGTGTGTTTGTGTTGTGTTTGTGTTTGTGCGGACAGATGAGTGTGTGAGTCCAGGAGCTGACCTGCTGCTCTGCAGTCTCCTCCTGCAGACGTCTGAGCTGTGTCTCTCTGCTGCTCACAGCCGCCTGGACCACAGGAAGGACTCTGCTCAGGTCATCCACACACCGCCGAGCACACTCTGAGCCCAGGGCACAGGTGACCTTTGACCCCTGAGAGGCCAGCTCACTGCCCAGCGTGGCCAACTCTGCTGACAGACTCTGAAGTACAGAGATGATGCTGACGTCAGGTGACTGTACATCTTCAACACATCATCACAGTGATCACATGATCACAGTTTCATAATAAATTGGAACTTGAGCCTTTGTCTTGATTTGAAATGAGACAACAATAAAGTAACTGAGCCGTGTTGAGTGTTTGATGGAGCGAGAAGAACCTGCAGCGACAGCAGCTTCAGCCGCACGTCCTCCTCATGCGTCCTCACAGCAGGGGAGTGCAGCAGGTGACTGATGGAGGACAGGGACAGGGACGCTCCGTACAGCACGTCAAACAAACCCTGGTCCAGTGTCTGGTTGGAGTCCTCCTCCTCCTCCTCCTCCTCCTCCTCCTCCTCCTCCTCCTCCTCCGCAGAACCCTGGACTCCGACATGGAGGAAATGTTCAGACACATCATGAAGAGGAAGAACACTTCTCTTAACAAGCATCTTTCATGTTTGTTGATCCCTGCTCTATTATGTGTCAAACCCTGTGGTGAGCTGATGAAAAACAACACGATGAGGATTCCCTCAGACTCTTTCATTCCCTGTTCTAACATCTAACATCTAACGTCAGATTCACAAAGAAAGACCAAGGAGACATAAGATCAGACATCAGACATAAGATAAACCTTGGTCGCCATGACGTCACATCATTTCCTGCGTACCCAGGGGTCATACGGGAACCGTCCTGAGGTCAAAGGTCAGAACCTGCCGGATGTACAGTATACTCTGACTCACAGCTGTGATATCTGCTCCTCACCTCAGCCAGCAGCTCCGCAGCTTTAACTCCCAGCTCCCTCAGCTGGATGATGAGGGTTTGAAGCTCTTTTAGGTTTTCTGTGCCAATCATACGTCCTGCTGTTCCATCACTACGCCTCAGAGATGAGTCTGTCACCTTCAGAGAGAGAGAGGCGGAGAGAGGGGGGGCGAGGGAGAAGTCTCATCAAGCCCTGCAGGAGGCCCCATAACACCAAAGAGACAACAAAGTGCCTTCTGCTCCAAGGTGATAATCAAGCATAGTGAGAACAGCGATTTCTCTTTTCTTTCCTCCATTTGAAAAGTGATAATCAAGCACTTCAGCTCCTCGCGATGAAGACCTCACCTCAGAGGGAAGAAGCAGCCAGCGCTCCTCCAAAGCCAGGAGCCGACTGTGAAGGCAGTCCCACTTCTTCTGAACAGAGTCCTCCTCCACATCAGGCTCAGCAGGAGGCGACCTGCAGCCGGAGGACAGGCTGAAAATTAACTCTTCATCTCTCTCTCTCTCTCTCTCTCTTTCACATGAACCCACTGCCTCGCCTGTCACGCTTCACTATATGAACAGGAGCATCTACACAAACACCTGTACACCTGCCAGTTCATGCACTGATCAATCAGCCGATCGTGATCATCCATCACTGATCAAATCAAACATCAGAGTGACAAAGCATCTTGATCCTGATGTGATGACTGTAAATCACATATATCCATACATACATACATACATACATATATAACGGGTATGTCTGAGGTACAAGTAAACCCTTGTATGTATAGTGATACTGTTACCATGGCGACGGCAGGCTGTGGTCGTCTGACTCGTGGCTGTGGAGTCGAGCTCTGCTGCCCTGCCAGGCGATGGCCTGAGTCAGTCCCCTCTGTTCACTCAGCTCCTGCTCCAGCTCCTGCACCACAACACCACAGCAACACACACACACACACACACACACACACACAAACACACACACAGAGTCATTCAGGCCACAATTCACTTCACAGGTGTCGACATGAACACACAGGAGTCAGTGAAGGAGGAACTCTTCTCTGGACCTTCTGCTGCTGCAGGCTGCTCTGTCTGAGGAGTTTGTTTCTTGGTGAAGAGAAGATCTCCTGAACACTCCTGCTGCGCTTCAACCCGGGACGTAGGTGGCGCTCTGTCTGAGGCTCAGGCTTCTGAGGAGGAAGCGATAAAGGACAGAAACGGTGAGGTAAATATGATCTGTCTAATCAAAACTGAAGTTCAACACACAGACTCGATATCTAAACCATCAATTATTAGTATTTTTTTTACAACAGACCCTGAATTAAACTTTGTTTTACTGTGTTTGTGTTTTATGTGTGTTGTTTGATGTTGTGCGTACCTGCTCCTGTGACTCGCTGTGGGCGACCGTCCTCTCCTCGTCCTGTCTGAGCTGCAGCAGCTGCTGGAAGGAGACCAGGCTGGCTTTCAGGAGCTTCAGCTTGCAGAGCAACTCCGCCGCCTCCTGCTGAGATCCACCGACTCCCACTGCAGCGACCAGGCTGAGCGACGACAGGCTCGCCACCTTCTGCTCGATCTCCAGGAACATCTCCTGTGCATCAGCACAAACATGCACACTTTTATTTATGACACATTCATCATGGCACTAAACTCCTGTCAGCAGGTTTACGCCCAATGACGGCTTCAGTGTTTGTGCTTCTGATACCGGATCTGACCTTTGGTCCTCAGATACGTCCCTGTCTGTCTTATTGCTTCTATTAGCTCAAAACAAAAACAATCACTTTTTATTTTAGGTTTATGATTATGAGTAAACAGACATTGTGATGGTGAAGCTAGATGTGGGTCTCGAGGAAGAAGCGTCTGTGATGAATTTGAATGGGAGACACAGACTCATCAGTCCCTGTTTGTTTCACAAAGCTCCATTCAAATGTGACGCGTGTTTCACCTCTGAAACTTTAATGCCGCTTCGAGTTACACGAGTCAGGTCAGTGTTAAAAAACCTGCTGAAGCTTTGGATAAAAACCAAATGCCTGTACTGACTGAGAAACATACACACACACACACACACACATATATGAAAGCACCAGAGTCATGACAGACAAAATCATCACACACCAAATATAAAAGAAAACCTGTGTTTCTTCAGTGTAATACAAAGAAAATGTCTCATGAGTCATTTTCATTTTCATTTCAGCTGTTTGAAATGTTTGTGTAGTCACATGACCCGAAGTGACCTATGACTGCTGGTATTATCAGCTACTTATTTCACAGACAGACGAGAAGCAAGATAAAATGAAGACAGACAGAAGAACTAGTTTAACCTCTCACTTCTCAAAGCTGCGACTCGGAATCAGTGTCGCTATGATTTGGAGTCGGTTTAAAGCCTGATGTTCTGGTTCCTATGAATTATGAGAAATTCTGACCTTTTCAAGGCAGGAAAATCAAAAAGGATGAACATTTGCCAACAACTTTTCAAGCCGAGATCCTCAAAATAATCTGTGAGCTAAACAACAACTGTGGAAATAAAAAGACTGTGTTTGTTATTGGAAAATATTGTTTGACTGTAATTTTAGTTTTCATCAAAACGTCTGTCTGAGACTTTTATTGTGACACTGTCAATGGAACCAGCCCCCCTGGTGGGTGTGGCTTACCTGGCAGGTGAGCAGCTGCTGCTCCACACTCTCCTGCATGGTCGATGAACCATCAGCTCCTGCGGTGACCAGGCTCCTCTGAGCTTCCTGCAGCCACAGCTCCAGCTGAGCAGCCCGCTCCAGGCTGACATGGAGGACACCTTCACCAGGTGGAGCTCCGCCTGCCACTGGCTCCTCCTCCTCCTCTGGTCCCTGGGACACAGACACAATGCACCTGGCTGAGCCTCCCTGCTCCAGGGTCACAGGTGGAAAGAGGGGGGGAGGGGGACCTGAATCCTATGCAAACTGCAGCTCAGAGGAGACTCTACCTGAACAGGTTCTATGTCACCTGATGTTATTCTACCCCTCTCTCTCTCTCTCTACACCTGTCCCTGTCCCTCGTCTCTGTCCTCTTTCTCTTTCTCTCCGTCTGTGCTCCACCCACCTGTGGCGCTAAACTACTTCCTGGTGCGGTGGCCAGGCTCCAGTGACAACAGCCCTTTGACAGAGAGAGAGAGAGAGAGAGAGAGAGAGAGAGAGAGAGAGAGAGAGAGAGAGAGAGAGAGAGAGAGGAGGCCTCGGGCGACAGGGGCGGAGCCAGAGAGAACTGAGTAAACACAGAAAACAAACACCCTCCTACTTCCTCATCAAACCCAGACTGCAGCTGTCACTCAGCTTAACTCAACATATATATATTTTACATTGTCATTCCTGCTCCCTCCTTCACTCTCTGCCCTCAGACGCCACAAACACAGAATTCCTCACAACACTGTGCGTCACTGGTGACTGAACAGAATGACATCAATAGATACCAGGCCTATGGCTATGAATTAGATTGTGTTTATTTCTAGCTTGTGAATGTTTATTTTCAAAAACTGTTCTCACACTTGGCTTGTTCTTCCACCTCCCTGCATAAAGCTCTGTCTGCACGTGCAGCATTCACTGTGTCTGAGTGTGAGTTAATGTAAAAATAGTTGCAACCTGCACATCAAACTGCAGAGGCCATCAAATCCATCAGTCAGGAGCCAAACAACTCGGTGGTTATCTGGACTGAGCGGTCGTTTTGTGGCCTATCCACGATTTGTGCATGACAGACACTCACCTCCACATCCACTCCCGACAGAACATGTTAGAGTGTTAGGAGGAGGATGGTGTTTGTTTGTGTTTCATGCCGAAACCCGATCAGTGAGTGTTATTATAGAAACGTGTAATGTAGAAGGGCACAGACCCTGAGCGTGGTCCTGGTAACGGGCTCTGAGTATGGAGGCCAAGGCCTGTTCGCTGTGTGGATGTTACACTGAGGCGATGTCTGTGTGCTGCTGGTTACTGTTGGGTATTCAGTTATTACAGAACCAGATGTGGACAGAACCAGATGTGGACAGAACCAGAGGTCATTGTCCACCTGCTGCTCTCTCACCTTATGGCTCTAAAACCTTTGGTTTCCTCACTCGCTCTACACGACTGCTTTGTAAACCTGTTCTGGAGGTGTGTGTGTGTGTGCGTGTTGTATGTATAATGTGTAATAAATGTGTGTGTGTGTGTCCTCAACGCCTCTGAGCAGCAGTCATACGGCGACGGGCTCCTGACACAGAAACAGGGAGACGGAGGAGTAGAACACTGTGTGGGTTTATTTGTATTTGTGCTCTTGTTTGGATATGTAGACAGAATGGAAAGACATAAGTGGAACAATGTACAAGTACAGCACATGCTATATAATGTAAGACATCTCAGCATGACTGCCCTCAGGTGAAAACCTCACAGCTCCAAAACAATGGTTCCTGAAATTGATTATTCACTGAAATATTAAATGGGATTTGCATAATGACACGTTACACGTTACTTCTGATGACTATTAAATGTAAAATGAAATCTGAAGGTTTTCACCCGCCAACAGCAGAGTGTTAATCAGTAATCATGTCAAACCAGTGCATTTTCATGGCCAGTGATCATCTGCTCTCTGAAACTGAAAATGCTGATCACCTCTGTAAACAACCATTCATTATCACATTCAGCTTATGGAAATACAAATGGCAGATGCATAGAAGCAAACAATCAAGAGTTTATTTTCATGGATACGCTCTGCGTTTGCTGGTAAATGAGCTCACATAGTAAAAGAAGCAACATTTAACAACTATTTTTCAACCACCATTCCCTATACCACACATTATAAAACGTTGACAGTATTTGTCACGTAAACAACACGTAAACAATTTCTGGCTTTTATAAAAACACTCACCCAGTAGAATTAAATTCATGCAAAAGCTTATGACCAACTAATTAAACCATCCGCCCCATCTGCTAAACACCGTACGTCTGCTCTCAGTGTTTGGTATAATAATAATAATAACAACCGTCACCCTGTCACCACGTCTCTCTGAGCTCATCTCAGAGTCCACTTGTCACCGAACAGGCAGAGATACACTCAGGATGTGTGAGCTCAGCCGTCCTTCATGTAAACACTTTGGAAAAGTCTGGCAAACCTTAAATCAGAGTTTCTCCAGTTTTATCTTTAATAAGCCGTCATCGCTGAACAATTAAAAAAACGGTGGAGGGCAACATCTGGAATCCTCTGCCATGTAAATGCACTGATGTGATTGGAGTGAGACACTGCTAGAAGAACTCTAGGGTTGGTGCTAGACCCAATCAGGTGTTATAGACTTGGTTCAAAAGAATGTTTGGCTAAGATAATCTCTAGAAGTTAGAATCTGAGTTTTTAGGGGGAAAAAAGATTTTAGGAAAAGTCACAAAAGGAGTTTCAGGTTCCAGAGGACGAGAATCCTGAACTTGGTTCCAGAAGAACACTAAGGTTAGAAGGAACTGGGGTATATAGAAAGGTTCTGGAGGTAAGTGGAGTTTTGGGTTTGGTTTCAGAAAGAGGCGTTCTGAGATTTGGTTCAGGAGAAAATAGGTGGTTCTTGAATTTGGAAGCTCTTGATTAGTGTGCACACGCAGAGGGAGTTTGGGAGTTTCGATATATAGGGAGTTTTGGTTCTAAAGAATCCACATAAGGTCTTGTAATCAAGGCTTGATTCTAGAGAAACGGCTTTAGCCTTGGAAATCTTTATCAAGTGTGGCAGTAGCAGATGTTTTGTAACATTTAGCTCTGTAAAATCCTTTGTGTATACCCAGTTGTAAGACACACAAAACAGAAGTCAAGACGTGGAAGTAGATGTTGGAAATACAGACACAGTTTCAGAAGACAGGAGCAGAAACAGTAGTAGCTCTACTCCAGACAAGATTCTAGAGAGCCTTTAGAATTCAAGTCTTGATTCAAGAAGATTTTTTTAAGGCTGGATCTAGAAGAAGTTAAAAGATCTGCAGGAAAACACGGAGAAGCCACTGATAGGCTCTAGGATCTAGATTTGAGAAGGAATGGTAGCGCTGACTTTGATTTGAAGACACACTGTGTATAGGTGGCTTCTAAAAGAGGCTGGGAGCTCCAGGAAAGAAGTCTACGATCTATTCTGGAGGACTAGCTTTGGAATAGGTCTGTTTTGAGGAGAGTCTGAGAGATTTTAGAGTGAGAAGAAGTGAAAGGTTTTGGTTCTGGGTTTACGAGACGACACATCTCTGTTGGGGCCCAGAGTCAGATTTGGAAGCTGTTATGGTGGAGGATGTGTTTACCATGCTCTCAGACGGGGACTGAGTTCTGACTGTGCCCAGAGGTTTTGATAAAGCTTCAGATGAACTTGCGTCGGTGGTGTCAGTGGTTCCCTCAACATCCTGAAGAAACATGAGCAGGGTTAGAGGATCAGTCCGGTCAGTGTGTTAAATACACCCATCATTGAGTTTATTACAGGGTTTAACACAGGTATCAATACACTTTGTTAAAGACGGTGTTACACAATGTTATACAGACATGTTTCCAAAAATATAGAAAATAAGAACATTAGTATAAGAGTAAATAGGAAATTCAGTGTAATTATGAAATTAAGTCAACTTCAACTCATACGTCATAGTACTAAAGATAAATCACAAAATCAATGAGCTAATAAAATGAAATTTATCCAAATATGCTGCTGATGAGTTTCTATTTTTGCCTCTGTCAACAACTCCAGTCCAACTTTATTTATTCCTACTGACGACGCAGACCTTGAAAATGGGCAAAGACAGAATGTTTATATGTGTCATGTTTACATGTGTACCTGTGTGTGTAATGTTTTTTTGTGTAGCTGTGTGTATTTCTTTCGGCAGGACACTGTATGTGGGATTGAATGCAGATAAACTATACACACTGTTTGTGTGTAGATGAGAGTGGAGCTGTCTATAATTCGATGTATAATTCAATGTATAATTCGATGTATAATTCGATGTATATGGCTGAGATCAGTGCAGACAGTGCTTGTTGGGAGAACCAATGAATCAGTGGTTATGAATATCAGCAGAGCGGAGAATAATGTGAGCCAGTGATACCTGTCTCTCCTCTCCTGTCTCTTCAGAGCTTTGTCCAGCAGCAGCAGCTTCAGACTCTGGGACGACAACCGCCGGCTCCTGACATCAACAAGGACAAGTATTATAATCATCCACGTGAACACCCAGATGAAAAATGGTTAAATGGCTGACAGAGGAAAACAATGCTGGAAACACAATTCATTCATCTACCAATGCTGTGACCAAGTTACAATTCCTATTCGATACTGCCCTCTATGGGCAGAACTAAATCTACAGACAGGTGAGAGATAGTAGTGAATTGCAGTGATTGAAGAAATGTGATAAAAGATGAGGAGCAGGGAAATGGCAGCAGAGGTCAGGGAGGTGAAGGGACTGAGTGCCGTGGAGAGCAGAGTGACCCAGGTCACAAGGTTCAACAGGATTAATCCTAATAATAATAATTCCATCAAGTTGACTCATACTGTCTCAGGTGTTTCATTAATTTAACAAAACCTTTTGAACACTGTCCTATAATTATGCTGTAGTAATATCCTGAGAAATATTCTGGTTAAATCCATCCCACCTAAACGTTCAGTCGCTGAGCCTGGGTAACAAGCAACTCTGAGAGTGAAAAGCTGAAGGACAGAGAAAGATGATTAGATGAAAGCTTTTTTTCCACCTGAGCGCTCAACCTTCTTTACCTCTGGAAAAGTGCCCAGGAAAACATCCCAGAGCCACCACCAAATACCTCCTCCACCTTCTTCCACTCTCTGCTCCTCACTGGCTTCTCCAGCCCGGAGCACGCCATGGCACTCGCACTGCTGACACGGAAACACGGGGTGGGGGTGGGGGTTGGGGGGTCAAACGTGCATCTGGGACACTGAGCTATAAACTGATTGATTTACTTTTGCAAGAAAAGTAGATAGAATATAATATTTAACCTGTACATGTACCTGTACAAGTTTGTATGTTAATGATCAGTTTAATGAAAAAACATTGACTAATTAAAAAAAACGGAAACTGGGGTTAAAGAGTGACCGCTCGACGTGTTGATGATGAGGAGTTATCGTGATGACAAACTGTGTTACAGCTGATGAATTAGCTCAGGGTCCCAGTGTCTGCACACTTAGTAGGATTCATTAAACCCACTCTCTTATGAAGATTAGCATTAGGCAAGCAGGGAAAACTAATCACAACAGAGGATTACTTGACATGATTTGTTAATAACATGTTAGCACCCACACGTTAATCATGGTTCTTATATTCCATTAAAAAACAAGGAGTAGTTCAAAACACAGGTTTTATCAGTGAAGTGTCATTTAACGTGGAGGAGGACAGCAGTGAAGATCTGCAGACGTACAGATGCAGTGTCTGCTCGTTAGTTTCAATCATCACTGACAGAATGAAGGAAAGTCCTTACCTGAGCGCTCTCTGGTGACAGTCTCTGTTCAGGTGAGGACTGCTCCACAGTCTGCAGCGTGGCTCCACTTCTCCTCAGGACATCCTCTTCCACGCGGACAACTTTGATTTGGCCTTCCTCGTCAGCTTCCTTCTGAGCGACAGCAAAAACGGATTGTTTTTTGTTTTCTACACAAAAAACACTTAAACACAACAATAAAACCGTCAGCTGAGCAGTGAATCAAACTAACCTCAGCCTCCTCCACGGTGGACTTCAGGTGCCGGGACTCAGTGGTCCTCTGCTCGGCTGACACAGCTTTGGCTTGGATCGGAGTCGGAGGCTGCTGAATGAACAGAGCGGGGACCTTCTACAACAAGAGTAAAGCAAAGGATTCAGGAAAGGACAAGTCTCCGGTGCAGGAGTGATTGACTGATCGGCTTATATGTTGACTGACCTTCTCCAGTTCCAGCAGCAGAGTCTGGAGCTGGTCCACAACACAGAAGACAGTCAGAGTCTCTTCAGCCTTTTCTGGAAGACAAAGGCCTGGTTTGCACCTCTGAATCTCTGCCACTGTTCTCCTCATGGACTGGATCCTCTGCTCAACCACCTGTACGCATACAAAGAGAATTCAGAGAGTGGACAAGTTCAGGGTTGTGTGCATTGAAATGTGTAATTAATCTGTACGTGGACAAAAAACTCATGATGATGATGATTCCTGTTCCTCGTGTCACCTTCAGCTGCTCCTCTCGGGGGCTGGGGAAAGTCTCAGGAGACGATAATGAGGTCTTGATCTCAGCCACGTCGGTTTCCATCCGCCTGACCTCACTCTCAATGGCCTCCACCTCCTACAAGTCAAGATGTCACTCAGTATATTTGGTTATTTACAAGACAGAGCAGAGGGAGGAGCAGCGGATGTGTCTGTGAAGACAGAAAAGCTGACTGAAATAAAATTCATTAAATGTGAAAAAAAACGAGGGACTCACAGCAGCAGCGTGCGCCAGCTGAGACAGAGGAACAGTGAAGCTGTCTTGAACGTCGGCCACTTGGCGATCGGCATCGATCAGCTGTTGTTGGAGGGTTGTGACATCACAAACCTGCGACATTTCCTGCAGTACTGAGCTGAAGCCCTGCAACGTGCTGCGGATCTGTGTCGAGTCCTTCAACACCATCTGCAGCACGAAGACACAGAAGAGCTTTAGATCAAAATGTGTTGACACTTTATCCACAGCACTGAATGGAATATTATAGTGTGGTTTACAACCTGCAGGGACTGAACATGGCTGCTCAGACATTTAGCAGTGGTGTAGGTACAGGGGGCAGCGAGCCACGACTGAGCTTCAGCCATCCAGCTCTTAGAGCTGCTGATCATCTCCTGATGCTCCTGTAGCCACGTGTGAGTCTGAGCAGAAACAGATACACATTAATGTTACAAAACCATACAAAATAAACAGTGGGAATGTTATGGTGTGTAACTGCCAACCAATTACAAGCTCCGACAAACACATAAATATATTATCAAAATGACTCCTGTCAGAAATGATAGGACACAAAAAAGTGGGCTCGTACATACACGTATACAACACAAACATCACATTCAGTGGAATGCTTCATATCACAACAGCCAGTAGGTATAACTCACTAAAAAGACAGGAAACAAACACCAGTAGGTTCATGTGTGAACAAGAGGGCAGATGGGAAGTGAAGTCTCTCTGACCTTGCTGAGGAGGGTGGTCCTCTGCTCGGCCCGTTTGGCCAATTGGGAGTGAAGCTGCTGGACCTCCACCAATCTCTCTGTGAGGGTCAGAACCTCCTCCGGTTTGTCCAAGTCCTGTAAGTCCACCTCCAACGCTGCCAGGCAGGAGTGCCACACATCCAGCTCATCCCAGGCACGCTGAGCACAGACAGGTGATTTATTTATTTATTAGTCCAGACATGACGTTACATCTGTCAACTTTAAAAAAGCATCATTTACAGTCCTCTTATTTTAGGTGTATGTTTAAATGTTGTCAACACAACCAGTGGTAAAACACAAATGTACAAAATGACTGAATGTGATGGATGTGCTCTGGCACCCACCTTCTGAATGACCTTTGCTTCAATCACAGTCGGGCTTCGCTGATCCAGTCTCTTTTGTACTGACCTCAGACCAGCCAGGATCTCAGACAGCTTTGCCCCCAGTCTGTGGACGGGGCCGCTCCTCTCCACCGCCTCCCCCACCTGATGGACCAATCAGGTACAATCAGTAACTAGATGCTGGATATTCTCATGATGCGGCTGTGACTACGTTTTTTTTTACCTTTATATTTCACTATGTAAATGTCAGAGTCTTATGTACCTTTACTTCCACTTGCTGCAGTGACTGCTGGACTTCCTGAAGTTGGCCTTCAATCTCAACAGGGACCACCGTGTTTGTGTCGGAGTATTTCATTTTCAGGTTCTCCATGATGCGCTGCAGCAAAGCCTTCTGGGTATACAGCTGACAGTGGACTTCCTGAAACCACAGGAAGAGCAGACTCCAAAATAAGCTTTGTTTTTTTTTCACCGCAATCATTTTAAAAAAGCCCAAATGTTTGGATTTTGTTTGTGAATTGTCGATGCAGGAATCAGCCGTGTGATGACCAGTAAGAAGAACTTGTGAGGCACAGTTTGAAAAAAGTAAGTCGAGATGGAGGTTTTGAAGTGACCTTTGCAGACGTGGGTCTCACCTCTAGCTCCTGTGTGCTGTTGCTGCGCTCCATCTCAGACAGGAGACCGTTTGCAGCCTCCAGCCAAACCCAGACGCTCTGCAGCTCCTTCTGGAGCTTCTCTCTCTCCTCGAGCTCCACTCTGGTTGCCTCCAGACCTTCCCTGCTCTTCTGCTTCCCACTGTGGAAACACACAAACACATACATACAGCAACAAATACAGATAGATATTGCAGGCTGTGTCATTAAATTCATGAAAGTGGGTTTGCACTGAAAACAACACTCAACATTCACTTCCTCTTTTTTCAAGGAGCAGATGTGATTATACATTAAAACCACCCACCATTATTTAATGAGAAGTACAAATCACAACAAATGAACATTATCGTCCACAACACACCTGCCGTATCGAGTCTGCATCGCCTGGAGCTGCTGACACAGGGGGGTGGGAGGGGCCTGCTCCAGGTGGGCGGGGACGCCCATCATCCTTGCAGCACGCAGTTCCAGCGCGGACAGGGATCGATGTTCACAGTCCAGTCTGTCCTGGTACTGTTCCCAGGACTGCAGCAGGTCATGGAGCTCTTCAGTAGAGGCCTTCAACTGTGCTGCATCAGGAAGCTCTGCCTCCACCTGCTCCAGGACAGTCGAGGCCTTCTCCACCTGAGAGAATACAAATCTACACATGAAGTGGGTCTGCATGGAAAGCTGAATTGATGACTTCTTGTTTGAAGCTCCGTCTGCTTACACTGTGGCTGACATTACGGCACTCTGCAATTCTTTGTTTACTACGAGTCGCCAGCTCCTGAGTGCAGCGCACGAGTCTGGAGACCCGTCTCCACACAGCAGTCACTTTGGCCTCCCTGCCTCCACGACAGCTCTGCACTGGGCACCACTCCCTCAGCTCCTCCAGTCGCCCCACCGAGGACTGCAACTCCTCCAACAGAGCCTGTACGAGAGGATGTGATGGTGAGGAGCATAATCAGATAATCAATCAACATCAACTTTCACATTAGAGTATAAAGATTAAATTAAAAACAACATAATAAATAAAAACTACGTTTTTTGAAATATTCCTGGCTGTTTAACAGGGAGAACTCTAGGAGTCCACATCGGAGAGATGCAGAAAGTGTTAGATGATGTTACGTACTCTGAGCTTTGCCTCCTGGTCAGTACAGTCAGAGAGACATGTGGGTTTTTGAGAGATAAGCTGTAAGAGGCTGTTCTCTGCGCTCTTCAGGTTCTGGGTGATTTCAGCTTGGCTGTTGATGTAATCTCTGTAATGTTCTGCACAACTGAAAGATGCACATTCATTAAAAAGAAGAAATTGCTTCTACTCACATGGAAATTCTCAGTTACATGTTGAGGAATCCTAATGTTATCTGTGAGCCTGGTACCTGCTGAGACGTTCCAGTTGGATGTGACCTTTTGCTGTGAGAGTGGACATCCTCACTAGGAGCCGGCTCAGGATATTCTCCTGGAGCTGCTCCGACTTCTGACAGGACAGGAAGGGATGCAGCGCAAACTGACTCTGGAGCTGCTCCACATGGGTCTGGAACTGGTGCTGCAGTGCTGTCAAAGCCCTCTGGGTGTCGTCCAGCCTTTCAGCGCAGGGTCCAGTGGAGCCATGTGGTGGCAGCAGTGAGACCTCGATGTCGCTCAGGAACTGCACAGCTTGTTTCACAGCGCTGGTGTAGCTTCTCCAGGACTCCCGGGCCTGAGAGATGCTATGCTAGAATGTGATAAATAGAAATGCACAGTCATTTTCTAAAGGGATTAAAACTTTATCAGGAAACTCATTCGAATGCATTTAATGTCAAAATTACAAAGAACACTGCAACTTGCCAATTTTGAGTCACAGTCACTGAGGACCCAGTTCTTCAAGACCATTAGATCTTTGGATCCATTTCCTTTTCGGTCTCCCTTCTTCTGCTCCAGAAGCTCCACTTCTCTTGTTCTTGACTCGACAGTCTTTTTCAGAGACAGGATTTTCTGATATTCTTTGTTGAGGACTGTTTCATTTGGCTCCAACACAGTGAGTTCCTGAAGCTCCTGCTTGGTCTTTGAAAGAAAGGCCTGAGTGTCTTTCTTCACTGATTCGAGGTCTAGTTCCTTCAGCAGATTCCACTCAATGATGCTGAGGTTGTTGTGGACAGTCATCTGCCAGGTTTCAAGGTTCTCCTCGTTCTGTTTCAGCCTCTGCTGCTCTGCGGTAAGCTGAGTGGGGTAGAGGTCTGTGGCGATCGCCTGAAGCTCGGAGCGAGCCTCCTCACACAGCCACTTCATCAGAGGAAACTGGATGATGAGGTTGTGACAGATCTTGTACTTCTCCCTCAGCTCCTGGCTGTCTTCTTTGGTCAGGCGAACCTGCTCCTGAACATCCTCCACACACTGCCTCATGTTCAGGTACCTTTCATGGTCTCTGGCTTTTGATTTCAGCTTCATCATTTTGCTGTTTATTTCAGAAATGACTGAGTACAGCTCCCTTGTCTTTTCCTGGGAAATCCAGGGTTGCAGGAGGTCAATCTGACACTTGCGCTCCAAAATCATGTGTTTGAGAGGTTCATACGTTTGCAGGGACTCCTTTGTGATGGGGAACCGGTGTCGGTTGAGATCTGCTAAACTCTGCCTCAGGCTCTGTTCAATGGTCACAAGGTTTTTCTTGTTTAAATCTGTGGTCTGCATGAATTCATCCAGCTCCTTCCTGTTGGCCTTCTCGTTGGTACTAATGGCTCTGATGGACTCCTGGAGGTTTGTAAGCGTCTCAAAAAGCTGACGGTTCTCTGAGATTGTGAGTTCAGAGGAAATGTCTTTACATTTCATTAAAAGAGCCTCACAAAGTGCAGCCTGCTTATCAGCCTCAGTCAGGGTCTCCTGAATCTGACGAAGTCTACGATCAAGTTCAGCCGGGCTTCTTAACTCGCTGTCTTCACCCCTGAAGGCTTCTCTGTGCAGATGAGCCACAACCCAGGAATCTAGATCAGCAATCTGCTCAGACATCTTCTCTCTGGTCTGCAGTCCTGACTCCATCTCTCTCACAGCAGTTTCCAGTTTATCAGTGGTGGAGTTTGAGACTTCTTTAAGGAACTGAAGAGAGGAGCGAACCATAGGCACCTCTTCAGTCTGGTCGAGCTGTGGAAGAAGCTCCATCACCTCCTCCACCAAAGAGTCCAGTTGACCCTGTTTGCCCATCACATCAGACTGCAGCTTCTTCAGATCTCTGAGCTGCTGGTGAACCTCTTCAGGAAGGAGTGCCACCCTCTTTCTCCTGGCCTCAATATCACTTTCTGTCTGCTTGGCCCAGACAAGTCCATCTCTCATCACCACAATAATTTTCTCCATGATGGGGTTGCTGCTGCTTTGGGTTTGAGCCAACACTAGTTCCTCTGTGTGGCTTAGTCTATCTTTGATCATCTGGAGCCCTTGTTGTAATTCATCTCTTTCCTTCTCCCACCGTAAGCTGAGCGCTAGTGCCTCTAAAAGCTTCTGCAAATAGTTGTACTTCAGCTGTGCAGCTTTGACCTCAGCGTTTACTTTCATCAGCTGCTGAGCCTTCTTGCAATTCCACTCCATAACTGAAGGAGGCTTCACCTCGAGGTCTTTGTTGATCATTTCCACGTGTTCCAAGAGACTTGATATTTGTGACTGAAGGCTACTAGTTTCATTACAGTGGACCTTTGTGTGATGAAGGGTCTTCTCCACAGATCTCTCCAGGTCTCTCCACCTCTCCTGTAGGTTCTTCAGCTCAGCCTGTGCAGTGTCTCGCTCAGATTGGCTGAGGTGGGGACACAACTCTGTGTAGGTCACGAACAACTCCTCAAGGACCATTCTTTCCTCCTCCATTTGTCTCTGTAGGGAGCTAAGCTGCTCCACCTCCTCTGAGCTGCTCCGCTCTGCACAACTGAAAAAAAGAGGTCTACAGATCACACGTAGCTACAACAGATTACAAGTCATATTTTAGGTACATAAATAATGTTTCAAACTCACGTTTTCATCGTTTCCAGTTCTGCAGTCTGTCTCTCCACTGTGACCTTCGCTGTTTGGACCTGTCTGCAGTATTCATTCACCAGCTGCAGCTGGGCCTCTTTATTCTGGACGACAGCAGCAGCATCCTGAGCAGCGGCGTTCCACTGTACCTCCATGTGCTCCAGTGTTTCCTTGTCCTCGGCATCAGCTCCTCTCAGCTGGGAGAGTAATGATATCTGGGCCTGGGCAGTCTCTCTGCACTGCTGTACTCAGACCAGCATGAAAAGCACATATAGCATTAACAAGGCTACCTGATTATTACTAAACACATGTAAACTGCCTTTAGTGAAAGTTGTAGCTCTAAGGGTTTGTTGCACAACTATTTTGGAAATTGGAAATATGTTTGATCAACCTGCTGCCATACATGAATCATCAGGTGAGTCATGCAGCCTTTAACACTCTTACCTGAGCCTCTGCCACTTGCTGAGCTATGGCTGCTGGACTTAGCGAAGCCAGGCGATTCTTGCAGCTCAAGATTTGAGAAAACAGTCTGCACAGACAACCGTCCATATCACTGCTGGATGTGATCAGAGTCTCTACAGCATCCTCCTGTGATTTAACCTTAAGACACAAAGACACGTCAGAGCCTGCAGTCTCACAAAGAGACAGCATGTGTTTTGAGCAGCTTTGAAAATGCCTGATTTTGAAAGAGTGTCTGATTATTCTTTCAGCGCTTCATGACAAACATCTGTCATGTTCAAACCAGACCAGCTGACAGTGCACAAGAGCCTTACACATTTTCTGTATATTTAATAACTAATGTAATGGATTGAAGAGTTTGAAACTTTGGTGACCTTGAATGGTAGCACCAAAAGAAGCCGTAATGCAGGTGGTAACTACAATACCTCAGTGAGTTGACTGCTGGGTCCTGTCTCTGCAAGCAGCTGTATTTCAGTGATACTCTTCATGCTGCAGCTGCCTGGTTCATCTAGAAGTGTTTCCTTAGGTTTCACAACACTTTCTCCTTCTTGGCTGTTCAGAGTGGGTAATGCCTCCACTGTGGTTACTTCATCCAGGACAATGTCAGATGGTGATTTCCGGGCAGCTGATATCTTGTCAGCACTGGACACTGACTGCTATTGTGGACACAAAAAAACCCCACACAATTAAAGCAAACAAACTAAAAAAACATTCTATTGAATGAAGAAAAGTGAAACAAGTCTATCCCAACTGAATCAGAGCTTTTCTCTAAAGTGTGTCAAGGGAACTCCCTCACGTGGGACGTATCTCAGATTCCCACCCTGAGGCAACAAAACTTTTGGCAGCGCAGTGATTAAATGTCTGATGATAGAAGGACACTGTTCTTCTCCTTTCCTTTCAAGCAGCACTAATAAAACATAAAACATAGGCATGTTCAGCTTTTACAGTCAGAAAACAGATCAATGTGTCTTACCTTTGGCAAACCAAAGCCCTGAAGCTCGACTTCACCAGATGGAACTGTTGAAAGCTCTAGCTGAAGCATTGTTTGAAGCATCCGTTGTTCCTGTGTCAATCTCGTCTCCTCCTCCTCCTGTTGTTGTTCTCCTTTCTTTTCTGTTGGATCTCTTGTGTGTCTCTCAGTTTGGGCTTTAAGGGCAACAGTGAGTGCAGACAGAGGTTCAACAGACTGCTCTTCCTGTTCTACCCGGATTATCTCCAGTCTAGATATCTCAGACTGAACATCAGTGGTCATCACATCCTTGTCTTCTGTAACTGTCTCAAACTTGATACTTGAATAGATCTTTGGTTTCTCTTCTGATGTGACAGCTTTGAATTCATGCACACCTGGGATGTGGATTTCTAATTTTCTAACAGATTTTATATCCTGGCTTTTAGGTACATGATGCATTTCATGTTCCAACACCTCAACATGTTTTTCTTCAACACCAGGATCCTTGACCTCTTTCAGTTGTTCCTGTGAGGTTGTGACAACTTTGAGTTGCTGCTGTTTCTCAGTATGAACATCAGCCACAGTCGTAACTTTGTTTTTCCTGTGTTTTCCACTTTTTTGACTGATTTCTGTACTTAGTTCTTCAGATGTCATGACAGAAATGTCTTCATCAGCCTTCTTGTGAATTTTCTCCACTCTGACATTTTTTTCATGAAGAACCTTTCGTGGATCAGCAATGTCAGATCTCTGAGTCTTCATTTCTACGATGGTCACCTCAGCTGCAGTCTTTTCTGGCTGAACAGCAGCAGAAGTCAGGTCTTTGTTTTCTGGGAGTTTTTCTTCAGGAACACTTGTTTGCTCATCATCAGTTCTTGGTGCCTTTACTACAGCAGCAAATGTGAGTTCCTGCTTCTTCACGATGCTCTGTGTTGGTTGTTGTAAACTGCATACTTCAGCCCCTTGGTGAACTTTCTCCACTCTAACAGATGTTTCATCCAGACTCTGAGGTGCATCATGAACAGGTTTTGTAGCCACATCAACATGCTCTTCTTGCACTTTACCCTCCTTGAGGTCTGTCTCAATGATTGGTTCTTTTGGTCCTAAAGTGTCTTGCTCAGATAAGCTGATTTCTTCAAATGTTGTTTTGGCTTCACCTGGCTGCACTGCTGATGAGTCAACAGAGGGTTCAGTCTGAGCTCCATCCTCTTGCTTTTCAGTGCTGATCTGCTGCACTTCCACTTCTATCCTAACTTCAGACTTCTCTGGGTGAATGTCAGCCACAGTCCTGTCTTTGTCTTCTGGCAATTTTTCCAACTTAATACTTGTTTGACTGATTTCTGCACTTGGTTCTTCAGATGCCATGATAGAAATGTCTTCATCAGCCTCCTTCTGAATTTTCTCCACTCTGACAATTGTTTCATAAAGAACCTTTCGTGGATCAGCAATGTCAGATCTCTGAGTCTTCATTTCTAAGATGGCCACCTCAGCTGCAGTCTTTTCTGGCTGAACAGCAGCAGAAGTCAGGTCTTTGTTTTCTGGGAGTTTTTCATCAGGAACACTTGTTTGCTCATCATCAGTTCTTGGTGCCTTTACTACAGCAACAAACGTGAGTTCCTGCTTCTTCACGATGCTCTGTGTTGGTTGTTGTAAACTGCATACTTCAGCCCCTTGGTGAACTTTCTCCACTCTAACAGATGTTTCATCCAGACTCTGAGGTGCATCATGAACAGGTTTTGCAGCCACATCAACATGCTCTTCTTGCACTCTACCCTCCTTGAAGTCTGTCTCAGTGATTGGTTCTTTTGGTCCTAAAGTGTCTTGCTCAGATAAGCTGATTTCTTCAAATGTTGTTTTGGCTTCACCTGGCTGCACTGCTGATGAGTCAACAGAGGGTTTGGTCTGAGCTCCACCCTTTTCCTTTTCAGTGCTGATCTGCTGCACTTCCACTTCTATCCTAACTTCAGACTTCTCTGGGTGAATGGCAGCCAGAATCTCATCCTTGCATTCTTGCACTGTCTCACTCTGCAATCTTGTTTGAACTGTTTCAATTCTTGGTTCTTCAGACATCCTGACAGAAATGTTTTCATCAGCCTCCTTGTCAGTTTTCTCCACTCTGACAATTGTTTCATGAAGAACCTTTCGTGGATCAGCAATGTCAGATCTCTGCGTCTTCATTTCTGTGATGGTCACCTCAGCTGCAGTCTTTTCTGGCTGAACAGCAGCAGAAGTCAGGTCTTTGTTTTCTGGGAGTTTTTCTTCAGGAACACTTGTTTGCTCATCATCAGTTCTTGGTGCCTTTACTACAGCAACAAATGTGAGTTCCTGCTTCTTCACGATGCTCTGTGTTGGTTGTCGTAAACTGCATACTTCACCTTGGTGAACTTTCTCCACTCTAACAAATGTTTCATCCAGACTCTGAGGTGCATCATGAACAGGTCTTGTCAACACATCAACATGCTCTTCTTGCACTTTAACATCCTTGACATCTGTCTCAGTCACAGGTTCCCTTGGTTGTAAAGTGTCTTGCTCAGATAAGCTGATTTCTTCAAATGTTGTTTTGGCTTCACCTGGCTGCACTGCTGATGAGTCAACAGAGGGTTCGGTCTGACCTCCATCCTCTTGCTTTTCAGTGCTGATCTGCTGCACTTCCACTTCTATCCTAACTTCAGACTTCTCTGGGTGAATGTCAGCCACAGTCCTGTCTTTGTCTTCTGGCAATTTTTCCAACTTAATACTTGTTTGACTGATTTCTGTACTTGGTTCTTCAGGTGCCATGATAGAAATGTCTTCATCAGCCTTCTTGTGAATTTTCTCCACTCTGACAAGTTTTTCATGAAGAACCTTTCGTGAATCAGCAATGTCAGATCTCTTAGTTTTCATTTCTACGATGGTCACCTCAGCTGCAGTCTTTTCTGGCTGAGCAGCAGCAGAAGTCAGGTCTTTGTTTTCTGGGAGTTTTTCATCAGGAACACTTGTTTGCTCATCATCAGTTCTTGGTGCCTTTACTACAGCAACAAATGTGAGTTCCTGCTTCTTCACGATGCTCTGTGTTGGTTGTAGTAAACTGCATACTTCAGCCCCTTGGTGAACTTTCTCCACTCTAACAGATGTTTCATCCAGACTCTTAGGTGCATCATGAACAGGTTTTGCAGTCACATCAACATGCTCTATTTGCACTTTACCCTCCTTGAGGTCTGTCTCAGTGATTGGTTCTTTTGTTCCTAAAGTGTCTTGCTCAGACAAGCTGATTTCTTCAAATGTTGTTTTGACTTCACCTGGCTGCACTGCTGATGAGTCAACAGAGGGTTCAGTCTGAGCTCCATCCTCTTGCTTTTCAGTGCTGATCTGCTGCACTTCCACTTCTATCCTAACTTCAGACTTCTCTGGGTGAATGCCAGCCAGAATCTCATCCTTGCATTCTTGCACTTTCTCCCTCTGCAATCTTGTTTGAACTGTTTCAATTATTGGTTCTTCAGACATCCTGACAGAAATGTCTTCATCAGCCTCCTTGTCAGTTTTCTCCACTCTGACAATTGTTTCATGAAGAACCTTTCGTGGATCAGCAATGTCAGATCTCTGAGTCTTCATTTCTACAATGGTCACCTCAGCTGCAGTCTTTTCTGGCTGAACAGCAGCAGAAGTCAGGTCTTTGTTTTCTGGGAGTTTTTCATCAGGAACACTTGTTTGCTCATCATCAGTTCTTGGTACCTTTACTACAGCAACAAATGTGAGTTCCTGCTTCTTCACGATGCTCTGTGTTGGTTGTAGTAAACTGCATACTTCAGCCCCTTGGTGAACTTTCTCCACTCTAACAGATGTTTCATCCAGACTCTGCCATTCATCATGAACAGGTTTTGCAGCCACATCAACATGCTCTTCTTGCAATTTACCCTCCTTGAGGTCTATCTCAATGATTGGTTCTTTTGGTTGTAAAGTGTCTTGCTCAGATAAGCTGATTTCTTCAAATGTTGTTTTGGCTTCACCTGGCCGCACTGCTGATGAGTCAACAGAGGGTTCAGTCTGAGCTCCATCCTCTTGCTTTTCAGTGCTGATCTGCTGCACTTCCACTTCTATCCTAACTTCAGACTTCTCTGGGTGAATGCCAGCCAGAATCTCATCCTTGCATTCTTGCACTTTCTCCCTCTGCAATCTTGTTTGAACTGTTTCAATTCTTGGTTCTTCAGACGTCCTGACAGAAATGTCTTCATCAGGCTCCTTCTCAGCTTTCTCCACTCTGACAATTGTTTCATGAAGAACCTTTCGTGGATCAGCAATGTCAGATCTCTGCGTCTTCATTTCTACGATGGTCACCTCAGCTGCAGTCTTTTCTGGCTGAACAGCAGCAGAAGTCAGGTCTTTGTTTTTTGGGAGTTTTTCTTCAGGAACACTTGTTTGCTCATCATCAGTTCTTGGTGCCTTTACTACAGCAACAAATGTGAGTTCCTGCTTCTTCATGATGCTCTGTGTTGGTTGTTGTAAACTGCATACTTCAGCCCCTTGGTGAACTTTCTCCACTCTAACAGATGTTTCATCCAGACTCTGCGATTCATCATGAACAGGTTTTGCAGCCACATCAACATGCTCTTCTTGCACTTTACCCTCCTTGAGGTCTGTCTCAGTGATTGGTTCTTTTGGTCCTAAAGTGTCTTGCTCAGACAAGCTGATTTCTTCGAATGTTGATTTGGCTTCACCTGGCTGCACTGCTGATGAGTCAACAGAGGGTTCAGTCTGAGCTCCATCCTCTTGCTTTTCAGTGCTGATCTGCTGCACTTCCACTTCTATCCTAACTTCAGACTTCTCTGGGTGAATGTCAGCCACAGTCCTGTCTTTGTCTTCTGGCAATTTTTCCAACTTAATACTTGTTTGACTGATTTCTGTACTTGGTTCTTCAGATGCCATGATAGAAATGTCTTCATCAGCCTTCTTGTGAATTTTCTCCACTCTGACAAGTATTTCATGAAGAAACATTCGTGGATCAGCAATGTCAGATCTCTGAGTCTTCATTTCTGTGATGGTCACCTTAGCTGCAGTCTTTTCTGGCTGAACAGCAGCAGAAGTCAGGTCTTTGTTTTTTGGGAGTTTTTCATCAGGAACACTTGTTTGCTCATCATCAGTTCTTGGTGCCTTTACTACAGCAACAAATGTGAGTTCCTGCTTCTTCACAATGCTCGGTGTTGGTTGTTGTAAACTGCATACTTCAGCCCCTTGGTGAACTTTCTCCACTCTAACAGATGTTTCATCCGGCCTCTGAGGTGCATCATGAACAGGTTTTGCAGCCACATCAACATGCTCTTCTTGCACTCTACCCTCCTTGAAGTCTGTCTCAGTGATTGGTTCTTTTGGTCCTAAAGTGTCTTGCTCAGATAAGCTGATTTCTTCAAATGTTGTTTTGGCTTCACCTGGCTGCACTGCTGATGAGTCAACAGAGGGTTCGGTCTGACCTCCATCCTCTTGCTTTTCAGTGCTGATCTGCTGCACTTCCACTTCTATCCTAACTTCAGACTTCTCTGGTTGAATGTCAGCCACAGTCCTGTCTTTGTCTTCTGGCAATTTTTCCAACTTAATACTTGTTTGACTGATTTCTGTACTTGGTTCTTCAGATGCCATGATAGAAATGTCTTCATCAGCCTTCTTGTGAATTTTCTCCACTCTGACAAGTTTTTCATGAAGAAACTTTCGTGGATCAGCAATGTCAGATCTCTGAGTCTTCATTTCTGTGATGGTCACCTCAGCTGCAGTCTTTTCTGGCTGAACAGCAGCAGAAGTCAGGTCTTTGTTTTCTGGGAGTTTTTCATCAGGAACACTTGTTTGCTCATCATCAGTTCTTGGTGCCTTTACTACAGCAGCAAATGTGAGTTCCTGCTTCTTCACGATGCTCTGTGTTGGTTGTTGTAAACTGCATACTTCAGCCCCTTGGTGAACTTTCTCCACTCTAACAGATGTTTCATCCAGACTCTGAGGTGCATCATGAACAGGTCTTGTCAACACATCAACATGCTCTTCTTGCACTTTACCATCCTTGACATCTGTCTCAGTCACAGGTTCCCTTGGTTGTAAAGTGTCTTGCTCAGATAAGCTGATTTCTTCAAATGTTGTTTTGGCTTCACCTGGCTGCACTGCTGATGAGTCAACAGAGGGTTCAGTCTGAGCTCCACCCTTTTCCTTTTCAGTGCTGATCTGCTGCACTTCCACTTCTATCCTAACTTCAGACTTCTCTGGGTGAATGCCAGCCAGAATCTCATCCTTGCATTCTTGCACTTTCTCCCTCTGCAATCTTGTTTGAACTGTTTTAATTCTTGGTTCTTCAGATGTCATGACAGAAATGTCTTCATCAGCCTCCTTGTCAGTTTTCTCCACTCTGACAATTTTTTCATGAAGAACCTTTCGTGGATCAGCAATGTCAGATCTCTGAGTCTTCATTTCTACGATGGTCACCTCAGCTGCAGTCTTTTCTGGCTGAACAGCAGCAGAAGTCAGGTCTTTGTTTTCTGGGAGTTTTTCATCAGGAACACTTGTTTGCTCATCATCAGTTCTTGGTGCCTTTATTACAGCAGCAAATGTGAGTTCCTGCTTCTTCACAATGCTCTGTGTTGGTTGTTGTAAACTGCATACTTCAGCCCCTTGGTGAACTTTCTCCACTGTAACAGATGTTTCATCCGGACTCTGAGGTGCATCATGAACAGGTTTTGTAGCCACATCAACATGCTCTTCTTGCACTTTACCCTCCTTGAGGTCTGTCTCAGTGATTGGTTCTTTTGTTCCTAAAGTGTCTTGCTCAGACAAGCTGATTTCTTCAAATGTTGTTTTGGCTTCACCTGGCTGCACTGCTGATGAGTCAACAGAAGGTTCAGTCTCAGCTCCATCCTCTTGCTTTTCAGTGCTGATCTGCTGCACTTCCACTTCTATCCTAACTTCAGACTTCTCTGGGTGAATGTGAGCCACAGTCTTGTCTTTGTTTTCTGGCAATTTTTCCAACTTAATACTTGTTTGACTGATTTCTGTACTTGGTTCTCCAGATGTCATGACAGAAATGTCTTCAACTGCCTTCTTGTGAATTTTCTCCACTCTGTGAGATGTTTCATCCAGATTCTGAGGTGCATCATGCACAGGTTTGACTGGAGCCACAGTGTGCACTTCTTGCACTTCACTATCCTTGACATCTATCTCAGTTTCATCCTCTTGTTTATCGGTGCTGATTTCTTCAAATGTTGTTTTGGCTTCACCTGGCTGCACTGCTGATGAGTCAACAGAGAGTTCAGTCCGAGCTCCATCCTCTTGGTCAATGCAGATTTTCTCCTTTGTTTCATCCACACTCTTGGGTACATCATGCATCAACACTTCAGCATGCTTGTCTTGGATCTTGTGTTTCATCTCTACTGGTACTCCTACTTCAGGCATATCTAGTATCAAATATCTCTTTTCAATATCTGTGGCATTCTCAGAAGCTGTATTCATGTTGCTTTCTGGGTACTGGGTAATGGTTTGCTCTGAGGCCTTTTCAGGTATGTCATCAGGCTCCTTTAACTCAGAGGTTGCAGGTTTAGGTAGCAAAAGTGGCAAAATTACAGACTTCAGGGCTTCAGCAAGAGGAGGAGAAGGACTAGTGTCAGGGGTTTCCACAAACACCTTGGGTGTGTCATAAGTGACTGTGGTCATCTTTTCTCGTGGAAGCTCCTGGATGTTAACAGTGGCTTGAACAGTAATCTTTTCACATTCTGAAATTATGTCCACTGCAGTATTCTGATTCTCTACTGCAGTTTCTCCTCTTTGAGGGACAGTTGATTTCACGGCTTCTGTGAATGGAGGCTTGATTTCAATCTCAACAATCTCATTTTCCTCACTTGTGGGTTTAGTCATTTCTTTAGCTATTCCAGTCTTTCCCATGGTGACCTCCAAAGTAGTGCCAGGTTTCACAATGTCAAATTCTGTCTTTGTATCTTTACCCTTTACAACAGCAGGTCTCTCAGGGGCAGGTATATTATCTGAGACTGAAGAATCCTCAGCATTGTTGGATATTATTCTGGTCAATATAAGCTTGGTTTCTTCCATCACAGCAGCACCAATTTGCACTAAGGAAGGCAAGAATGAACTCTCTTGGTCATGTTCCTTTTTGGTCTGAATCTGCTCATTGTTAGCAAGTTCTGGAGAAACCTTTGGTGAGAGCTTTCCTTCGTCCACTACAGCAATTTCACTTTGAGGTGTGACCACCTCTGGATTTGAAGATGGCCTCTGAATATCAGGCTCTGCCTTGGTCTTTGTTGGGTCTGTGGGAGAAAGTGCTAGAGAAACTTTGTGAGCCTTTGACTTTCGTTTGGTTGGCGACATCTTTACTTCTCCAGCAACAGTCATTTCTGTTGGTTGTGGAACCACCTCTGGAGTTGGCTTCTGACTACCAGGACCTTTCTTTGACTTCCTCCTGATGGGTATAACTTTAGGTTCTTCCATAGCAGCAGACTTTTTCATGACCAGTGTTTCCTCCTTGTCAGAAGGTTCTTCAGAAACGTTTGGACTCTTTTGCTTTCTGGTTGTTTGTATCAGCTTACCTTCCTCTACAATAGTAGTTTCAGTTGCCCCTGTATCTGCCTCTTCCATTGAGGTAGCCTTCCTTCTTTGGAGGTCTTTCCTAGCTTCCTTTGATTCCACATGAGATGTCCCACTAATGTCAGACACTAGTTCTACAGCCTTGTTAGCATCAAAACTCTTTGCCTTGGTTGCTATAAGCCTTGTTTCCTTTAAAAGAACAGTTTCAGTTTGATCTAAAGACGTCTGTGTGTCAGGTTCTTCGACAATCTCTGCCACATCTTTCAGGATAGGTTCAGGGCAAACCCACAAATCCTTCAACTTTCTTTTCAATGGGGACAGCTTTCCTTCTTCCACAACAGTCATTTCAGTTGTTCCTAAGCTTTTCCTATCTGGCATAACTTTAGGTTCCTCCACAATAGCAGATTCAGTTATCTGACTATCAGGCTTTTCCATGTCCTCTGTTTGTGCCTTGTGTGAAACTTCTGGAGAAATCTTTGGACTCTTTGACTTCCTTGTGGTTGGCTTGATTGGGGCCACCTCAGGAACTGAAGACTTTTGACCATCAAATTCTTTCTTATTTATTTCAAGCTCCACAATAGGCAATCCATCTGTTTCGGACACTGTGGGAATGTCACAACTTTTTGACTTTCTTCTGGGTGGTACAACCTTTGCCTCCTTGTTTTGAACAAGAGAACTTAAAGAAGACTCCTGGCCATCTGGCTCTCCCTTTGTCTGGGATGCCTCATTGTCAGTAAGTTTAGAAAGAATCTCTGTACTCTTTGACTTTCTCCTAGGTGGTAACAACTGACTTTGTTCTTCAACAGCAGTTTCATCTTTAACAAGCTCTATACTGCTGGGACACTTTTCTGGTTCTTCATTTCTTTCCTTATGTTCCACACCAACAATTCTCTCATGCTCGGTAACTGTGGCAACGTCAAAACTCTTTGATTTTCTCCTGAGTGGTATAACTTTAATTTGTTCCATGGAAACATTTTTTGTTTGCTCTTTTAAATTCAGTGAAGTCTTTTGACTATCAGTCTCTTGCTTGGTATCTGCCAACTTCTTGGTGCCTAATCCGTGTTTTGGACCCTTGAATCTTCTTTTGGTCGGAGAAATTTTATTTTCTTTTACAAAAAATGTTTCAGTTGTTTCTGTGGCCTCCTGTGGAAGCGGGGAAGACTTCAGGCTGTCATCTTTTCTTTTGTCATCTTCAAGTTCCACATCAGTTGTTACACAACTGGCAATATCTTGCTGCAAAGGAACTTCATCGCTATTTGACTGTCTTCTCGTTGGTATGATCTTTGGTTCTTCCATACTGGCACTTTTGGTTTGCACCTTAATACTCAAATCGGATGGCTGGCTTTCAGATTCTTCTTTCAACCTGTCCACGTCATGTTTTTGATGAAGGACTGGGCTCTTTGACTTTCGCTTGGGTGCTATAATTTCTTTTTGTTCTGAAACAGCACTTCCACATGGCTCTGGAACAAGTTCCATAGATGGAGACTTCTCAGGTTCTTTAACAACACATGTAGATTTTTTGGCTGCTGACAGCAGCTCTGGAGCAACGGAACCATCTGGACTCTTTGAATTTTCTCTGGTTGGTATAACCTTAGTTACTTGAGTGAAAGTAGTTTCAGTTGTCTCCTTGTCTCCATGCTTCTCCATGGTTTTTGGACTCTTTGATTGTCTTTTATTTGGCAAAAGCTTACTTTCTTCCACAACAGTTTCAATTGGTTCTGTGCTCATCTGTGTAATCGAAGAAGACTTGACATACATATCTTCATTCTTAATTTCCTTACGCTGTGTAGCGTATACAGTTGTTATACTCTGGGTAGTAACTGAAGTTGTGATATCTTGGGGACTCTTTAACTCATGAATAATGGGCACAGTCTTAGTTTTTTGTTTGTTTGTTTCTGTGATCCGCTCTGAAGTTAAGACAGTCATCAGACTACAAGGGTCATCCTTTATTTGTGTGGGCTTTTCAACAGCTATGTCAAAGGACACCTCTGAACTCATGGCCTCTTCACCAGTATCTACAGGCCTGGTCTCAACTTGCTCTGTGAGCGATTTCAGGGTTTCATGCGATGTCTTGGTGAGGTCACCTGCAACATCTGTTGTTACGAGACCAGAAATGACAGGCTCTGACATATCCAAAATGGCTTCCTTTTTATCCACCTTAGTTTGGACACACTGTGTATCACTGGTCAACGGTTTGGACTTTCTTCTGGATGGTACAAGGGTAGTTTCCTCTTTAACTACAGATTCAGACTTGGTGGTTTGCTCTTCATGACGACCTTCTGCAATTTCCATGACCTTTATCACATCAGGCTCAGTTTGCAAGGCCTCAGCTGAAACTGAGATTTCATCCTCAAAAGATGTAGATTTTTCTACTGGGATGGTTTTGTGTCGTTTAACTTTTTTAGGCGGTGAATGTTTGTTTTTTCGTGGTGGTGCCACTACAGAGGTCTTTGCCTCCTCTACATTACTGGGCATGACATCAGAGGTCTGAATAGCAAGCTGTTTTTCTTTTGTCCTCTCACCAATTTCCTTAAATTAAAAGAATAAAAGTAATTACTACAAAATTACTTTATTGTTTTTTAAATATAAATATCATATATAATATA
Source organism: Trinectes maculatus (assembly GCA_016785345.1). Taxonomy (NCBI): domain Eukaryota; kingdom Metazoa; phylum Chordata; class Actinopteri; order Pleuronectiformes; family Achiridae; genus Trinectes; species Trinectes maculatus. The sequence goes on from JAFBJQ010001386.1 coordinate 164,886, forward strand.
TAACTTGTGTATATAGGTTTTTGTATTAAACAGAACATTGATGATCATGTCAAACACAAAATTTCACATATACAGTACATATTAATATCAATATCAATATATATGTGTGTGTGTGTGTGTGTATATATATATATATGTACATATATATATATATAAATACCTTTAAACTCTGTCTTAGGACATCTTTATGAGAGTCAGCTTCTCTGAGTGTGTCTGAACTTTCCTTCTCCAGTTTCTCAAATAAATCTGGCCTCAGACAATCTGTTAGAAACTCCTGATGAGACAGTGCCTCCTGCAGGCTGATCTGCAACTTTTCACCTGCCTCTAAAATAACCTAGGTTCAGGAGGAAAAGAATTAGTGATGCAAAAACTGCATGCGATATACTGTCTGCAAATAGGTCATACATTGCCAGGAGAACATAAATAAGCCCATGATAACTGCTCCACAGTCAACAACATTCTTAAACAGATGATCAATATAGGTCCAACTTCTACATGCATCTAGCAAGCTAGTAGCGTACAAATACATGTACTATGCCGTTCTCAAGATACCTTTGTCTGCAAAAAACATGAAGATGTGTGTCAGTGAAACAAGGTAAATCTGTTAGCAAAGAAGCACAAACCTGCACAGAAGAAATCGACTTCGATGGTCTGCTTTGATTCCACTGCTGCAGGGCATGAACGTCATCTGTCAGACAGCGAGCTGTGTTTGTTGCGCAGGTGTTCTGATGTTCATTAAGCCTGGTTTTTGAACTGTAGGAATAAACAAAACCACATTTATTGTAAACACAACATTATGAATGCACACATTATACATGTTTAGATTAAAACAAAAGTCTAAAGACTAAAATTGTTATCAGCAAAAGTATGCAAGTGGGACTCACACTATACAATGATTAAAATCATATTTTGGAAAAAAAACAATAAGGACAAATATTTGTGTGGATTTGAATCCTTACACATAACCAGGTATTAGATAAAATTTAATCTCTGGATGCTTTGCTGGATGGTAATAAACTCAAGAGAACTCTGTGTTTCCTTGTAATTGATCAAGAGCAGATTGACCCAATCTGGTATGTCACTGATATTTAAAAATAATTAAAAAATAAATTGAATCCCAGCTGAGAATTTGAGGACCATCTACACTTAAACATCACATTGGTGAAGCGGACAGATGGTACTGCATGTCATCAAAGGGACACGCACAATACAAACACACACACACATATATATATGGTAAAATTGTTCATACAAAATTCTTTTATATTTGCTGATTTACTTATAAATAGGTGTTAAGATGTACAGCATCATACCTGTCATGTTGCTGGCACAGAGATTCAACCACACCGATCGTTTCTGCTGGCAGCTCACTGATGGCAGGTGATGAATTTACTTCCTGGCGGAGATTATGAACTTTACCACCCAGATCATCTAGGGACTTCTCACAATTCTAAAAAAGTGGACAACAACATTACATATGGTTTGCCCATATGCATCTTTTTTCAAACCGTTTGGAGAACATCATTATATTATACAATAATAAAGAAGAAAACAACAAACGAAGTAGCAAAGACCTGGAGGCTGTGCCAGTGCTGCTGGAGCTGAGTGATGTTGTTCTGAGGTTCACTGTAACTGAGAGCCTGGTCCAGAGAGCGGAGCTCCCACTGCAGAGCAGCAGCTCTCTCCTTCAGCTCCTGGCTCCTCATGGAAAACTGGCTCTCCAGCTGCTCTAGCTGGGACTCACAAGCTGTCAAGCGCTCCCTCACCTCCTGCTCTGAGGTGGCACAGAGGTCGTGGAGGTGGCTGACCTCCAGAGTAAGCGCGTCCCGACCTCCAGGGGTGCACAGGCTCAGCAAATGATTTCTGGTAGAGTCGAGCTCCTTCATCTCCCTGTGCTCCCTGTCCACTGTCTGGAGCAACGCCTGGAATCGGAAGGACAGAGATCCACAGCATTATAAACAAACTGAATGAGATCCTCTAACAATTAGAGTGATTACATTATGTCTCGTTAAAATCAGCTGTTAATCCAGTGCCACACACCAAATTCCCCACATATTGAGGCAGTTCATAGCGTGATCAGCAGGGTCACCCGAAAGCATCAACATTTACATTTACAATATATACATTTGCACTGTTTTGGAAATGCAATGGTCTGTTGCTGATGAAGAGATTTCCTCAGTTTGGTGCAACACAACATAAAGAATTTCAGTGACAGATCAAAACAGATGCCTCGGGCTTCTATCAGCCAACAAAGAGCTGAGGTTTATGTTGCGTTATCTGACCTTCAGAGTGTTGACAGCATTGTGCAGACCCTGTCTGTCTGTTGGAGGGGGCCCCAGGCCTTTAACATGCTCCCTCAGCCAGTCCTGAGCTGCTACATGCTGCTCCACCAGCTGGGTGCACTGCCTCTCTGTCATGATGCCCTGCACCAAGTCGGCCACTGCATTCTGATAAGAAGACAGATAAGATTTTAAAGTTTACTGTTAACTGGTGGTGAGGGTTAAGGTATTCACTCATGTAAAACGTAAAATGAAAATAAAATGCTGACTGATGAGAGTTAACAGAATTAAATGATATTTAAATATGTTGACATCAAGACCCCTTCTGAACAGAAACAAACATTTTATTGGGAAAATGAAGAAAATTTACAAGGAATGTGAAAATGTAACTTTCTAAAAAACTGACAATAAAGACACTAAAGGTGTATTTATATGTGGATTAGTGTGTATGTTGTGACTACAGACGACGGAACTCACAGTCAGCTCTTTCAGGAGGGCAGGGACAGACTCCTCCTTGGTTGCCCAGGAGGGATCTGCCCAGTCAGGGTCTTTTGTGATCTCATACAGCTCTGCAGCCTGGTGGACGGAGCAGCACAGGAAGTTTTACAGCATATGTACCTATCTGATACTACTTCAGAAACATTCGGCTGAGTTTGTTTTTCTATGACGTCTTTACCTGCGTGCTGAGGTCTGAGAGGACAGGGGCCAGGTCCGTGCTCTGCTCGAGCAGATTCCGGGCCTTTTCCACAGCATGCCTCCGCTCCCCGAGGCCTGGCCAAGGGAAGATGCGTGGCAGGTTGGATGCCTGCATCTGGAGGTCAGCTAGATGGGCCTCAGCCTGGTCTCGTTTGTACCGACAGGACACCAGCTGCTCCACAAGACCCTTCAACTCTCTGATGAGGAACGACAAGTGATGGAAAATATTAGAAATCAGAACCACAGACGATCAGAAAACATGGTTATGACATTTGTGTTTGAATGTCATAGGTTCTTTACTTATTAAAGATATTATTAAAGAAATGTTGCTAACAAACAAATCTAATTACATGAAGATCACAAATCTACCAGGAAAAATGTCTCTGTGGTTTGATTCATAGATAAATATAGATTTGCTCTGTTAGCTGTTCTGCACTGAGCTCACACAATGACATTTATTTAAAAAAAAAAACAACACGTTGAAATATCAAACTAAAAGGAGCTTCTTGTACCTCTGAGTTTCCTCAGCAGCCCGAAGGACTCCACTCCACTGCTCCTCCACGTTTCTGATCATCTGTTTGACCTCGAGTTTCTTTTCATCCTCCAGGTCTTTTTGGTCACAAAGACGCTGAGCTTGTTTCTTCAGCTCTGTTAATTGAGCCTCACCATTGGACCTGGAGCTTAAGATGACCTAAATACATTGTAAATATTTTTCTGAAAATGTGTTGCAAACAAGGAACATCCATAAGCAGAATTTTTACTGTTTCATTGTCAAATGCTGCTTATCCTGGATTCATGTTTTACCTCTGCGGTGTGGAGTCTGTCCTGTAGCTGGGCCTGACTGCCCTGAGAGCCTCTGCCCACACACTCAGCCTGTTCCTGTAGATTTCTAACCCAGGTTTTAGTGCTCCCTGCTTGGACAGAGAAGGCCTCCATCTCCCTGGAGAGCAAGTAGTGGCCCTCAGCTTTCTGTAGAGAGTTCTCAGCAGTTTGCAGGACGTTCCTCCACTGCTCCTCCAAGTCTCTTACTGTCTGCTGAGCCTCTTGTCTCTTGTTCTCCCTCAGGTCCCCCTGGTCAGACAGACTCTGTCTCTGTCTCCTCAGCTCTGTCAGCTTGGAGTCTCCCTCAGGTTTCGAGCTTAGGATAGTCTGGGTTATAATGTGTGTTACAAACAAATTATTGTTAATAAGGGAAAATGAAATACTACAGAGGATGTGTAAAATAAAAATTAAAAAAACAACATTCTTATCAATCTTATTAATTCTGTTATGAGTTAAATTCAGTTCGTGACAAGTTCAACTGTATTTCGTAAAAATAAAAATATGCGTATTGCTGAAAATGTAATTTAACACTATCTCTCTCTCTCTCTCTCTTTTATTTTGACCAACATGGATGTTTTTGTCAGACTTTTTGTTCCGACTAACCTGTGCAGTGTTTATTATAGTCTCTGGATCCCTCTGACTATCCAGAGACGCAAGGCTCTGCTGTTTGTCTTCCAGCCAGGCTCTGGTGCTGTCCCTCTGGGCCTCGTAGTCCCTGAGCTGGCCTTCCAAAGCACACTGCTTCTCAGCCTTATCCAGGGCCTGTTTAGCATCCTGCACTACTCCAGACCACTGTTCCTCAACGTCTCTGACTTTTTGTTTGACCTCTTGTTTTTTGTGTTCCTCGAGGTCCAGACAGCAGAGACTCTGCTCTCGTCGCCTGAGCTCCTGAAGCTTCGAGTCTCCTTCAGGTCTGGAGCTTAAAATGTCCTGGAGAAAGTTGAACATAAGCCACAAAATTCACAGCATTATATTATACTGCATATGAAATATCTCTGCATGTAATAACCCCAGTTCTACCACAAGGGAGCAGAAGAAGAATCAAAAACACAGGCCAGTTTGCCACAGAGCTGTCAGCTGACCTGGGCTGTGTGCAGTCTGTCCTCAGCTGGGGTTTGGACGCCCAGTGAGTTCAGTCGCTGTTGGAGGTCTAGGATCCAGAGTCCAGTATCCTGCTGATGGACATCAAATTCTTTACACTGAAAAGAAAAAGATACCTACATCATGACGACATCATTCCTGCTTCAGGGGCATGAGAGTACTAGAAACTTTTGGGGCCAATGGAGAATATGTTAATAATTATCCTGCTGTGTTAAAACTGTAATAAAGGTTAAACTGAGGAGTCTCACCTCTGACCTCCTCCTCACAGTGTCCTGGCTGATCTGAGCTTCTGCTGCAGCCTTGTTCTGATGAGCGTCCCGCAGAAGAGTCTTCCACTGGTCCTCTATGTCTCTGACAGTCTGCTGAACATACGCTCTCCTCTCCGCGTCTGCATCTTTATGGTCGCACACACTCTGACCTCGTCGCCTCAGGTTGTTCACCTTACAGTCACCATCAGGTCTGGTGTCCAAAAGGGTCTAAATATAAAAAAAGAAAGAAAAAATCCAATGTCAGAAAACAAGACACTTTTAATGTGTTAAATTATGTTTTTATGGCAACTCATTAAAAAATGTAAAATTCACAAACAGACCTGCGCTGTGCAACATGTTTCCTCAGGTGGTGTGTGACTACCCGCAGACTGTAACTTATGCTGACTGTCTCTGATCCAGGACTGAGTGTTTTTAGTCTGAGAGTCAAAGTCATCAAAAAGACTCCGGAGCTCGGCCTGTCCTGCAGCCTGTAGGACTGTTCTCCACAGCTGCTCTGTGTCCATCAGCAGCTGCTGAACCTCTGGTTTCCTGCTTTCTTCCAGGCGCTCACACAGACTCTCACCTCGTCTCCTCAGGTCAAGCACCTTCGACTCACCCTCGGGTGACGCGCTCAAAACGGCCTGGAGGTGAAGACACAGAAATGGTGTTGAGGAGCCTCAGAAATCAGACCCCAAATACAAACTCAACACAACAATGATGGTAAATCATATTTTCTGGTGATGTGACCTCTGACCTTGGCAACTGACCTGTGAAATCTGTAACCTTTTCTCAAACTGCATATCACCACTAATGGACAGCAGCTTCTGCCTCTGCTCTTTCATCCAGGTCTGGATGTTTTCACTGTGGGTTTTGAAAGCATCACACTCCCTCTGACAGCCAGCTTCAGTTTCCACCTTCTGGAGAACCTCCTCAGCAGCAGCTACGACTCTCCTCCACTGCTCCTCTTTGTGTTGAACTGCCTCCAGAACTTCTCGTCTCCTGTCCTCGTCCATGGCCTGGTTATCACACAGTGTCTGACACTGTTGCTTCAGATCTTGAAGCTGAGACTCTCCCTCAGACTTTGAGTTCAAAGTTTCCTGGAAACAATAAATATCCCCTGAAGTGACTATGCACTATGCACTCATCCTAAAAAGACTTATACCTATTTACGTGGAGAATATCCCCTAAATTATAACCAACCATACAAAGAGTTATCCAAAACTCACTTGTGCTATCTGTAGCCTTTCTTCAGCTCGCATGTGATCTCCAGCAGACTGCAGGTTCTGTTCCTGGTCTCTCATCCAAGACTGGATATTTTCACTCTGGATTTTGTAAGCGAGCAGGTCTTTGTCCAACAGGGCTTGTGTTTCCACCTTGTGAAGTGCCTGCTCAGCTGTCTGCAAGGCTGCCCTCCACTGCTTCTCTGTTTCTCTGAAGGACTGGTTGACTTCTCGTTTCTGGCTCTCGTTCAGGTCCTCCTGGTTGCACAGGCCCTCACATTGTGCTCTCAGGTTGGAAATCTTCAAGTCTCCCTCAGGTCTGGAGCTCAGGATCATCTGCTCATGTGGTTAGAAAAATATTGTTGTAGGTTGTTCTGCCCTTTTTGAATAAGGCTTAATCAGCTAACATGCTATCATGTAAATATTTAAAAAAAACTGTTAAATACAATCATCTCTTTCCACTGACCTGTGCTTTGGATTTCATCTCCTCAGTCTGGGCGTCTTTTCCAGGGGAGCCAAGGGATTGCAGCAGTTCTCTGATCCATGTCCTAGTGCTCTCAGCCTGGGTATTAAAACGGTTGCACTGCTCCTCCAGGTCCCTCTGGGCCTGGGCTTGGTCCTGCAGCCTGGCCTCCAGGTTTCTGTAGCGCTGTATCAGGTTATCACTGTCTTTCAGGAGGCTTTCGGCTCTGACACCTTGTCTGCGTACCGATGCTAACTGTTTACTGAGGGTCTCAGCTCGAACACTGTCACATGGAGAGAGAGAGAGACAAAAAGTATAAAAACAAATAGGAGGGAGAAATAAATCACACTGCACACGTCTGAGGATAAATACTCTCAAGGTCTCAAGCTCAGAGTAGGTGGCCTAATATCACAAATATTATTTATTTATGATATTTATGTTTATTAATCGAGTTTTTAATATCATAAATCGATATCATTATTAGAATAAAAAAATCTTACAGATGTGGTTATATGAATGTGGAATATTACCTCTCATCTTGAAGGTCTTTGAGAAGATGTGTGTCTTTGTCCAAAGCCACAGACTGTTTCTCTTTGGTCTGCAGCCACTCACGGAAGCTGTCATACTGCTTTTGTAGACTGGAGAGAAAAAAAAAACAAGCAGCATGTTAACTTCATCTTTTTACTGCAGTTATTATTTCACATCACATATTCCAGGCTGTTTTGTGTTATTACATTACTGTGGTTTACTATTTCTGAGAGTGGAGATTTATTAATCTGATGCATTTACCTGATCAAGTCACCAAGCAGAGACTCCATTTGTTTCTGCCTGTTGTCACAGTGGGATCTGAATGTTCCCACTTCCTCCTGCTGCTCCTTCAGCCAATCGGTGAGCTCTGAGAGCTGCTGTGCAGGAATCTGCTGGCTGCCTCTCTCCAGCTGAACTTTGAACTGCTCCAGACGCCTCTCTGCATCATTGGATTTTAAGAAACCCTGAAGCATAGAGGGAAACTGTGATGATCCATCCAACTTGAGAAGTTTTTCTTAAATCACATAACTTTAACTATATGACTAGAGTCTGTCTCACCAGTCATCTATTCATTCACGCAGCTACTCACAGCAAGTCTCTGCAGAGATGTTTCCACATGTGTTCTACTCTCGGGGTTCTCAAAGCACTCGTTGACAGACACCTGCAAGTCCTGGAACCATTTCTCAAACGACTGCTTTTCATCTGGGGGGATATTACAACATCAATGAATGAACTTCAACTTTCGAAAGAACATTGTTGTAAACCGGAAATACGAACCTTTGACCACTCTGAGCAGGCCCTTGTCCCTCTCTTCTCTCTTCAGGTGAATCATGTCTTTGGTGCGGGAGATGGCCTCTCGGAGCCTGCTGCAGTCTACAGACAGAGCCTCCAGCACCTGAGGACTGGCCACACTGGAGACCAAACCCACCTCCTTCAACGCAGCCTCGGCCTGTGCCTCCTGAGTCTGGAGATCATTAAGCAGATCCTGGTGGGGAGACAAATGATCACAAACAGTTTTTAATGGTTCGGTTCATAACATATCTGTACATTCTATACATGAAGACAGATGAGTACCTGGATCTGGGCTTCTACGTTCGGTCCTGAAGCATCAATCTTACTCAGTGAGGACTGGATGTTCTCCACAGCTGACTGGCACTCGTCTACCTTCTCAGTCAGGTGTTTCTTTACGGCTACAAGCTCCTCAAAGACGTCTGTGCAGTCAGTAAACAGCTCCTTCACCTGCTCCATCCTCTTCCTCAGCTGTGTTTCTATCACCTGAAAGATGCAGAGAGGAGAGGAAATGGAGTGATAAATTAAACCAGCGACATGGATACAAACACTGCTTTACATGATCAATTCATTTTTCAACTCACCTGTAGCTCCAGTGGAGCCTCCTGACTCTGCAACATTTCCTGAATCTCCACAGACTTCTTGTGGAAATGCTCAATGTTTTCCTCATTAGCGTGGATCTCATCCTGCAGAGTGACGTGTAAAATGGTTCAAGGTTTCCTTTGTCGTATGTCCATGTCGTAAAATAAGTACTGTTGATTTCATTCCTAGGCATCATCTTACCCTCATGGCAAGTACTTCTTGCTCGTTGTAAAAGGGGTGGCTCTCTGCAAAGAGGGCGAGTTTAGCGCCTGCCCAGCTGTCAACCTCTGCCCCCAGCATCAGCTGCTTCTCCCACAGCTCCAGTCCCACCTTCAGGTTGTCCACGTATGCATCTGTCTTCTCAGTCACCTGAGAGAGACAAAAATAATAATAATAATAATTTAAAAAAAAACAGCATTATTTCATTGTGTTGGAAACAACTGTGTCCCGGGCAGGTTTGATTCTTAACTCTAGTACTTCTCTCCTGTCTTTTTAAAGGCCATGAATGCTTACATCCAACCAGTTGTCCATCAGAGAGTCAGCCTCTGCTTCAAACAGAGACTCACTGCACTCTGGAAACTTCTTCAGTTGTGACTGCAGCTGTTTGCAGGCACCTCTCATCGCTTCCATATGTTCCCCAAGACCAGCCAGCTCCTCCTTAATATCACACACCTGAATAAATGTACACGTGTTAAACGGAAGCACAACCTACCCAGAGCACAAGAGTTTCCTTCTGTAATATAACAGGTGAAAGCAGAAAGGAGTAAATGATGGATTCAGACAGAGTCACCTTTGTTATACTTCTCTGCAGGTTGTCTTTGCCCATGTAGGACGCCTGATCACCGATCGTCTGCTCTGCTCTCTGCATGGTGTTGCTCAGGTGACTGCGGCAGCTCTGAAACTTCTTCAGATTCTCCAGCAGGATGTTGCACTGCTTCTTCCTGCGAGGATGAAAATAACAGATGGGAGTCTAGGTGACGATACATGACACACGTGGAGCTGACCCCGACTATTTTGCCAAACGTACCTGTCAGAAAAACATCGGTGAGTCTCCCTCCACTGAGTCTCCAGCTCCTGCAGGAGGTTTTCACCTCCTCCTTGTTTCTCTTGAAGTTCTCTGAGGTTCTGGAGCTCTGCCTGCTGGGCCTGCAGCTGGCCCTCTAAATCTGACAAGGTACGAAGCCTGGAAAACACAAGATTAGTATTAAGTATTTTATTATGGGAGTATCTTAGTGTCTATATTATAATAAGCCTCTTGTGTTTACATGCAGTGTATCAACTCTACCATCTCTGCAGGTTTTTACACATATTACACAATAAAAAAGGATGAAATCAAAAACACAAAGGGTTTGGGTATGAAAGAAAAACTCAAAACATAAATACAATTCAGTTACAATGTATACAAAGTGTATTGGCAATTAAGAGTATGATTTGCCACTGAATTAGATCACAAGTTACAAGTATTTTTGCATCAGAATAAATTCACACAACACCTGTGCTGCACAGCAGGTATGGTGGGCTCCTTAAGTCCATGTGCTTCAATCAGATCCTGCAGCTTCCTCAGCTCTGCTAGCAGCATCCTCTTCCTCAGGCCCAGGGATTTATTCTGGGTCTCCTTGGTGAGGCCCTGCTGCTGGTTGGCCAGCCCACCGTCAATCTCCTCCAGCCTTCTCAGCAGGGAAGTGACCATGTCCAGACAAGAGGCTGGGACACCATCCCTGGTGACTGTCAGTCTGGCTCCCTGCAGGAGCAGATCCAGCTGAGGTGCCTTTTCTTTCAGACTGTCAATGCTCTGCCTAGTCAGCGTCAGCTTGGAGCGACTGTCCTGCAGTATCGTGGCATCACTGCAGGGAGTTCCTTGGACTCCGGAGATGTCTTCATCCACAGTGCGCAGTGACATGAGGAATCGGTCGAGGGCGCGGGCGGCAGCTTCACTCTTGCGGACCTGCTGTCGAAGCTGATCTAGGCTGGTTCTGTGTGTGTCCACCTCACGGGTCAGAGGGAAGCAGTCTCTGGGGTCCAGATCGCTGGATTCAGGGTCCAGACGGGACAGCTGGTCCAGCTCACTTTGGATGTTGTCGTCCAGTTCCTATTACAGAAAGAGAAAAACTGCAGCGTGAAATGAGGCTGAATGACAAACGTCAACACAGATGAAAGATTTGTATGGCTGACAGAACACCTTAATGTCTTTCAGGATGTTGGTATTGGCCAGTGTGAAGGCCGTGATGTCTTTGGGCTGTCTCAGGTACCGATCCAGACGGTCAGTGAAGTCCACCATGTGGTTCTCAGTGGAGTCAATCTGTCTCAGTGCAGCGCCCAGAGAGCTGCCTCTCCTCTGGAGGGTCAACTGTTGGCTGCGCCACTGCTCCTGCAGCTCCGCCTTCTCCTGCTCGAGATCAGCGTTCCCGCTCAACTGGGAACATAGGTTTCCATACTCAGACCAAAGAGACTCTGTCTCCTGCCTCAAGAACTGGAAGATGAAAAAAGTAATGAATTTAAGATTATTACCATGTTGTGGGGGTTGGATTATTATATATGTATATAATAAATCATTTTTCAACACTTATTTGCACCTGTATTTCCTGCAGCCGCGTGTGCAAGCCTTTGAGGGAGACAGAGTCTGAGGGGAAATCATTGATGCTCTGTTCGTTTTTAGCAAGCTGAGCCTGCAAAGTCCTCCTACAATTCTCATATCTGGGGGTGAAAAATTAAAACAAGTAAAGACAACAAGTTAAAGAAAGACTATCCACATAGTTACAGTGTATGTTGTGGTAAAAGATCTTGACCTCTCTAAAGCCTCCTTCTTGGTCACTTCCTCCTCTGCAGATGCCTGCTTTTCAACCTCCCTCCTCTCCACACTGGCAGCCATCATTGTTACTGGAGACATCTGAACAACAGTAATAGTGTGTCTTCTGTTAATTCAATCCAGTCTGCTCAGTTGCTGGATTTAAGATCAGGTGATCAGCTTCATGTACAAATCTAAGTAACACGGTCTGAAAAAAAGGTTTTTCGACAGGTTGATATTGAGTTCAAGCTGAAGACTTCACGAGTCTTACCTCAGCTGAGGCTTGTAGCTCGTCCTGCTCCTTCTGAGTCGCATCCTCACTGAAAGCAAAAAGAAATCCAGTGAAAAGGAGACGAGGACAGACATTTCTGTGTTCCTTTTAAAATGTCTTAAATAAAACACAAGGGAAAAATTACTGCAAGTACAAGTGGAAAATTTGACTTGTTTCAAGGGCCTCCAACCCTGAAATGAAAAGGCAAGTGGGAATGTAGTAACACACACGCCATCTTGAAACATTCATGCTGATAGGTCATAACACCATCAATAAAGACTAAAGAATCGCCCACTGACATCTGATGTTTGGGGGAATGTATTTCACTGTAATATCAGACCTAGAATCAGGGAGTGGTGCATCTTGGTCTCCACTGAACTGGTGCTGGATGGCAGCCAGCCTCTTTTCACATTCCCGCAGCTGCGTTTGGGCCAGGCGGTGAGTGTCCTCTGGGCTCAGGGTGTTGCACAACTCCTTCAAGGCCTCAAGGTGCTTCCCTGCCTGGGCAAAGCTGCCATCCACCGAGAAGCAGGCCTGGTAAAGATGGACAGAGTGAACTCAGCAACCTGTCAGAGGATAAATACTATCTACTGGAGCCTAAAACTAGAATGTTGCTGAATGTGGTTTTATTATTTGGACTAATAAAATAGGAACTCACTATACAATTTATACAGTGCTCAACCATGTCATTCTTATCTAATTGTACAAAAATCACATTTTATTATTTATATTTTGATTACGATAGCTTGAAAGATATACAGTAGAGCAATTCAACAGACAGATGACAGCAGCCAACTGGTGTACTGCAAAAAAAAAGAAAAAAGAATGCTGTTTTCATCCTTTACTAAAAATGTCTTACTTATGTTCACCTTCACGTTCATTAAACGTTTGAGACTTTTTGTGTTGTTACCTACAACCAAAGTACTAATTCGTGGTGTGGTATGTTACTGACAACAAAAACAGCAGTCTCTTAAAGAGCAACCAGAACAGTTACCGAGGTTGGTGCTGGAGTCCTCGCAAGCAAACAGAGAGGAAAAGGGGGGAAAAGGGGTTAGATCAGTGGAGCAGATAAGCTGGCAGAATACCCATGAAGCACACCTGCCACCTGCCAAGGATCGGTCGGTAAGTCAGCTACCTGAATTTCCTTTTCTAACCGAGAGCTTAAGTGCATCTCACACTGCAGGGCAGCTGTGTTAAAGTCTTTCCTTGTTACTTCAAACCGTAAGTGTTGCAAAAAGCCTGAGATGTCAGCTCTCATGGCCTGGGAGATATATTAAAACAACAACATGACATGTCAGAACATAGCATTCAATCAAAGCTTTTGAATAAGAAAGCTACATATGTCAAGAGATAACTAATCTGCTATAATATATATTTTAAAAAAACGAGATGATAACGGAAGAATATGCTGGAATGGTTTTAGTAGTTTCATGCACATGCATTGACACACTTGTATGTGACGCCTCATTAATACAAAAAAATGCAAACGCTTGTCTATCTGCGACAATTAACACTACTCCAGCAATAAGCGAGCTTGTGTCCCACCTCCCACTGTGTTCTGACAGACTGGGTGAAGAACTCCATGTCTTTGAGTTGTGAGGGAGTACAAAAGGCCTCCATGCCCTTGGCTGCTCTCAGGAACTCCTCCAGTAACTCTGGATCCAAGCCCCTTAGAGTCTCCTGAGAGTAAAGACACAGACGGCAGTTGCAGACTGGCTCTTTGAAAATTAGCTTACTCTAAATTGAAACAGAAAGAAGTTGTCTGATATTTTTAATGTCATTTTAGTGAACCGTATTCCCTAAAAAAATATTTACAATATCAAATGTATGTATCCTAAAGGCAGATATAAATCAGAAAGTAATATCAGTAATTATATTTACCTCTTTTACTGATATTTGCTCAGGTGATATACTTTTGTTGCTGAAGACATTGATGGCTTCCAGGATGTGCTCCTGCAGGCAGTGCTTGGCCTCCTCAAAGCCATTCCTGGCCAATGCTTGGGCCTTGGTATAAGCCTCTGTGTAAGCCTTGGGAGGTGCCTGAGCCAAGGTCGGAGGTTTGAAGCACAGGTCTGGTGACTCCACTTGGGCCTGTGACAGAACAATAATTTGAGACTGCTTGGGTTTTGCCTGTGGAGGAAGTGGCTGTCTTTGAGCTCTATCCTGTGGGGGTGACTGAGCCGTGGAAAGTGTGCCAGTTTGGGCCTTGGGTAATGATGGTGACTGAGTCTGAAGTTGGGGCTGTGGTGGCAGCTCTGTCTGGGGTTGATGTTGTAGCACAGACTGGGACTTGAGTGGGGTTGGAGACTGAATCTTGGTTTGAGACTGTGGCTGAGCCTCAGGTTGTGGTTGTGGTGCTGTTTGGGCCTGTGACTTGGACTGCGGAGGTGATCCTGCCATGGGTTTGGTTGGTGGCTGGGCCATGGGTTGTGGTGGTACCTGGGGCTCCGGTACAGGTTGTGGCAGTGATGCAGGCTTAGGTTGGGTTGATGCATAAACATGGGTTTGCAGTGGTAACTGAACCTCTGGTTGAAGTACCACTTGGGCAAGTGGTTTTGGCTGTGGGGGTGTTTCAGGTTTTGGTTGAGCTGATGACTGAATATTCAACTGTGGTTGTTGGGCCTGAGATTTGGGGTGTGGAAGGACGTTCTGGAACTGGGTCCCAGCTTGGGGCTTTGCTTGTCCTGACGGCTGTGTCTGGATGTGTGATTGCGAAGAGGCCGGCAGCTGTGTTTGGAGCTGGGGTTGTGGAGCAAGTGGAGCATGAGTTGGACGTATTGCTGGTGACTGGAGAGGTACTTGAGTCGGCATCAGAGGCTGAGGATGATACTGAATTTCTGAATATTCCAGAGAGTGAGTCTGTGGATAAGGCTGAGGCTTGTGCTGAGGTCTTGCCTGAGCATAAGTCTGCTGCTGCATTTGGCCTTGTGTCTGGGTATGGACAAAAGTATAAGCTCTCACCTGAGGCTGTTGTTGCATGGGACTCTGGGGTCTTATTTGGGTTTGTGTTTGAGCCAGGGGTTGGTGTTGTGATTGCGGAGGTACTTGAGGATAAGTATATGGCCCCATATGGGAGTAGCAGGTGGTTCCTATGTTAGGGCCTTGCTGTGGCCCACTTTGGGCCCACTGTGGCAGAACCTGAACTGTTGGATATGCCTGGGACTGTGAAGCTTGAGCTATTTGTTGATGATACTGCTGAGGAATGGGGTGTCTCTGTGAGGGAAGGCCTTGACTTTGCGGCTCTGTGGTTGTCCGATGCTGTGATGGAGATTGAGCCTGGGTGTAAACCTGTGGATAGAGTTGAGGTTGGGCCTGTGGATGCTGGACAGACACTGGGGGTGTGGCACTGGTTTGAGTCCATCCCCGAAGCTGCCCCTGTACGATTTGGCCTGGGAGAGGGATCAGAGGCTGAGCATGAGTAGAATACTGAGTAATGGCCTGAGCATGACCCTGAGGCTGGACTGCAGGTTGGGTTTGGTGCTGACCCAAACATTCAGCCTGACTTGACAAGGGCATTGGTTGAACATGGGTTTTAGCCTGGGCATATGTTTGAGAGTGGACCATGGGCTGAAGATTGGTTTGAACCTTAGCCACAGGTTGGGCAGGAGACTGTGGATGAGTTTGAACCTGGACATAGGTATGAGAGTGGGCCTTTGGCTGAGAATACGTTTGGGCCATTGACTGGGCAGCAGTTTGAGAATCAGCTATTGCTTGAGCATGACCTTGAGGTTGGACCTGTGGGGGTGGTTTAGGGGAGGGGGGCCTGACAGGGGCCCATGATTGTGGGTGACTACGGAGCTGAATGTGGGATGGCACAGGAGCCAGATTTTGACCCTGGAGTGAACCCTGCATAGGGGAAGAAGGTCTAACTTGAGCCCATGTTTGCAGCTGAGCTACGGCTGGACCATGGGCAGAACCTTGGAGCGGACCCTGTGGCTGGATACCCGACTGAGATTCAGTGGAAACACATGTTTGGGACTGGCCCTGAGACAGAATCTGTGGCCTGGACAGGGCCCCTTGTGTCTTCAGGGGGCCCTGGGGGGGTGGAAGGACCTGTGCCTGTGACTGACCTTGGCTCACTCTGGTTTGTGACATGGTTTGTGGTGGCTCCTTGATGTTCGGCACAGCATGGGATACACTTGTTACCTGGACCACTTGCTGGGATGCAGACTGAACAATAGTTTGGAGTTGTGTCTTAGTTTCTGGGTGAGGCAGAGTCATTGTTACAGTTTGGGTTTTAGCCTTGGCATCTGACTCTGGTTTAGACTGAGTAGGCTGTGGTTGTTGTAACTGTTGTTGCAGCAGATATTCTTCCTGTTGTTTGTGCTGTTTTTCCATCTGTGGTTGTTGCTCTTGTTGTTGTTGTAAATTTTGACATTTTTCCTGCTGCTGCTGACATTTTTGACTTTTGGGTGGTTCTGTTTCTTTTTGTTGCTCTTTTTGCAGTTGCTGTGGCTTCATAGTAGCACTGACATTTGCCCCTGGCTGAGGCTCAGGTTTATCTGTATGCTGATGAACAACGTGAACTGATGATGTTTCTGTTTTTGATGTTGGTTGTGACTGCACAGCCTGAATTCGGTCCTGAGCAGAATCCTGTTCTGGATATGGCGCAGGGGCTTTTTGCTCTCCCTGCACTGGTTTCTGAAGCCAGGGTCGGTTCTTCATGGCCTGAGTCTTTCTGCACTGAAGCTCAATGGATGTTAAAGGTGGTTTCTCTACAGCTGGCTGTGGAGGGAACTTCTGTTTGTCGGACTCTGGCATTTCTTTGTCTTGTGTTTCAACTGGTCCATGAAATACCACCTGCTGCTGACCATGGTACTGATGAATTTCTGTCTGCTGCTGTTCCACTTGTATTTTCTTCTGCCTGAGTTCTTGCTGTTGTGGCTCTTTTCCCTTTTGTCTTTCAAGCTGTTCTTGTTCCTGAGTATGCTGTTGTTTTGACACAGCAGTCTTTGACCAGGCCTGAGCATGACCATCTCGAGGTGACTTCACCTTGGTCTGCATCACAGCTTCCGCATAGGTATATGGCATTGGAGGAGAGGTCACCTTTTTCTCTCTGTATTCCTGCACCACAATCTTTGGGACAAACGTTCCCTGACCCTGATGAGAAACTGACATCATCTCAGGCTGATGAGTTGGCGGCCTGGTGTCTTGTTTTCTCAGATGTTTGGATTTTTCTTTGTCCTGGATAAAGACTTTTGATGGAGGTCCATCTGGGGGACTTCTGCTTCTGTCTCTTCTGGCTCCCAGGCTGCTCAGCATGCCAACAGCCTCCTGGGTTGGAAATCGCACATTGTGAAAAACTGACATTGTCATAATATTGCTTTATTTATTTGTGCTGCACCCTACTTATTTCCTACAGAACATGGAAAACTCAATGGTTTGTGCAGAAAGTCACCTGACCTGAGACTGAGCAACAGCTGCTCGCACTCGGTCCTGCATAGCAGATGCGTGGAGGTACTGAATGGGGGAGCTCTTCTGATTTGTCATCACCATCACCTGCAGGTCCTGTTCCTCTGTCACTACCTGACCCTCCAGCTGCAGACCACGGGAAATCAGGACCTGAGGGGATAAATGCTGCTCAATGACCATTGATATTTCCTCAAATATAATTAAGGGTGTATTATAAAAGATCAAAAACCAGAACAACCTCTGTACTCTGTGGATCTTGTGTTCCTACCTTGGCTCGTGGGTCCTGGCCCCGCTGTTGTCGATCTTCAGCTCTTAGGACCTGGTAAAGCTCCCTGGCTTCCGTCTCCCAGTGCAGGAGTTCAGCCAGGCGACTGTCCAGACCCGCCACACTGTGCTGCAGCGCCACACACACATGTTCGGCCTCAAACAGGGTCTGCGTCACCTTTTGACAAACAGAATCAGGTAGCAATGAGTGGTGAATCTTGCAGTACAAAGTATATCACCATAAATTGCTGCTGCCAGTAGTTATTTAGTTAAAAAATTAATAAACAAATGAATAAAATATAAAGAGACACCTGTTCTAAGGGTTATTTGATATAAAGTAGGAAAAAAAGATTTATACCTCAGGTAAAGCAAACTTGAGTTTCTGTAACTGATCTGCTGGGCATTCTGCAGATGGGCCCAGAGCATCAAGATCCACCTCTTTCAGCTTCCTTGTGATGAACTAGACGGAACAGAGTTAAACAGTCAGTTCGAGACAGGCTTCTCAAGTCATTTGAGATTAAAAAAAACAACAACAACAAAAACAATTTAAAAAAACACATAATTGTCGAATGTCTTTAATAGTCCTACCTGTAATCTTTTTCTGTATGTGCGCAAAGGACCTGCCATCACCTCCAGAGGCTCTCTGAGAATCAGAGTGGCCTCTCTGATCAGAGTCTGTGGGTCCTGGGTTCTGCTGACATCAGAACTGGGCTCTGTCACATTGTCCTGAAAAATGCACAAGTACCCAAATGACAGAAGAAGAACACAAAAAAAAGTGACAGATAAAAGACATTCTTGATGTTAATACAACAATGGATATGGTCCAATAGTCTGGTGCTGTCCAAAACGCACTAACAATGCGGTTATTAAAGACTATAAAAGCACTGCATTCAAAAAGCATCCACACAAAAATAAAGGTGGCGCACTACTTTGAAACACGTGGCCACTCCTTATTATTAAAGTGTGGGAGTAACACAACAATGGGACAATAACTTTAATTCCAGAGCCATGAGACATTTCATTTATCATAATTCCTGCTGCCACTCTCCTGTCACATTTGACAGAAAAACAAACAAACAAAACTATCACTGCTTAAGACCATCTTACACAGACAGTGTAATACGCTGCATGCTCTATCATTTCTATCATTTCATATATCATCTGCAAAAAATTACATGTTAGGAAAACATTAACTGCGATTGTGAGTCAGGCAAAAGTGTCAGTGCTTTCATCTTAAGCTGATGTGATACTTCCAGCTGCAGCAAAGACAGCTTAGAAACTAAGAAGTGAGCAAAACAATTGACCCTGATGCAGTAGTATTTCACTCCTGATTCCCCATCGACCAGTGTTTACCCCCTCTTTAACTTACAAAAGTGTATTTCTTGACAAACTCAGCCCAGTGCATGTTGACCCTGCGCAGCCCCTCTGCCAAATTCCTGCTGGTCTGAGGGTCCGTTGACTCGATCAGGAAGTTACCCAGCTCATTCAGCTGGGCCTGCTGACAGCCCAACTCAGCCATTGATTCAGACGTTACCTAAAGAACACATGTCAATCAACAAATGGTACTAATATTGACGAGTTTGTGATGTGGTGTCTATTTGTTTGTGATGTGTTTTGTTTGACTGATAAGTTGTGTGCAGGTGGAGTAATGGAAATAGCTGAAGTGGCACATTACTTCTGGTCTGTGGCCAGAGCTGAGTGTTGCAGCGTCCTGATCCAGCCAAGCCTGCACGGAGCTGAGGCAGTCACTGTAGGAGTCCCAGGCAGACAAGACCCTACCCATGTGACTCTTGGCTGTGGTCACCTCATCTAAAACCATGGCAGTGTCCTCCTCCAGCAGCTTCACCTGCTGGCTGACTTGTTGATAATCTGCAGCTGAGGACCAAAGACAAACCGGTCAAATTCTCAACCGGCTGAAAAATAAATATATGAATCTTCCTTTGTGAAAAGTTTCAATCCATCGACAAGCAGCAAAACTAAAAAAACTAAAATGGATCAGTTTCATATAGAACTCAGTCCATCTTGAATGGAATCAATCCTAAGAAACTTACAAAGTGCAGATTTGCTGGAATATTTCTCAGAAATCTGCTTCAGTTTATGGAGAGCTGTTTCCAACAGAGAAGGTAGTTCCTGTGAGTTCACCAGCTCCTGTGTTGAAAAAATGCATATCAATACAGAGGACACATGTACAGACTGATAGACTCGTCTGCATCACATCGTCCACGTAGCACTGGAGAAGAAGTCACTACTCACATGCCATTCTTGCAGCAACACCCTGACAGCCTCTGAAGAAACGCAAGGCCTTTTCCAAACACGGAGCTTGGTCCTGATCTGTCCCAACAGATCCATAACTGTGTGGCGTTGCTCACGGTACTCCAGCTTTATCCCATGGTACTTCGCAGTCACTCTGACACCTGTGAACCTGGTGAGAACATCCACAAAAACACACAAACTCATTTTATCAAGGCTTGTAGATGTAAAGAAGTGAAATAATGCAGGTGAGAAGGGAAATCTGAGTTCAGAAAATAAAATTCAAACTTAAAAAAGGTAAACGGAAAACCACTCTCACCTCCTCTTCAGCTCATCTAACTTTTCTGTGGGAACCTTCGTGTTTCCGTAGTCATCTACGTTCTGGAAGGACTGGAAGGTCTTGAACTGCTGCGGCATCTCTTCCAGGCAAACCTACAGCGACATTCAGCAGTGAGCTCCTTCACAGTTACATCTATATGCTCACTTAAGTCTGCAGAAGCTATTATAGAGGAGAGGGCGTCTGACGGTCAGTGAACAGATGGACATTGAAATCAGGTGGTTTAAGTCAGGTGACCCTGCCTGAGGAACCTGTATGATTGTTTATTACACTACCTACAGTCAGACAGTGAGAGGCAGTTGATATTTACCTTGAGTAGCTCCTGTTTCTCCCTGGCTTCATCAGCAGCACGGCCGTGGTCCTGTGGGTCACCCCCCTCCTCAGCCAGAGCCCCCTCGGCTTTTAACAGCCAGCAGGCCACTGTATCCAACGGGGACGGAAGGCTCATATCCAACTCAATTCTGTATTCGCGAAGCTAAATTAAAAAAAAAACAAACAAAAAAAAACAAAGGGAAAGTGGAAAGGCATGTTATTTTACATAACTTCCAAATTAAACTGCATACAGATAAGTATATAGAGTATAACAGTATCTTCTGTAAGAGGAATTAGGCCACTGTTTAGATGGAAAAAGATTTGAGTGAAACTGACCTTTTCAGTGAGGGTGTCCCACGCCTCTCTGAGAGCCCGCTGCTCATTGCTAGGTTTCGGGTTCTGTCTCATTGCCGTCAGCAAAGGCATGATTGGCCGACGCTGCTCATTAAAGGACACCAGAAATGTCTGAAATACCTGGGGGACGGAGAATGTCATCTTTACTGCTGAGTTCCTACACCACAATGAATAAGATACAGTAATGATGCTACTGTACTTATATGTTATGTATGTTGATAGGACAGAGCTGGAAACGTACATGGTATCTCTCCGAGTAGCTCTCTCCCTCCGTGGAGTCCCATCCCTCCAGGAGCTCGTCGTAGGCCTGATTGAGCCAGCAGGTCACTTCCTGTGCCTTGCGATCAGATGTTGCCTTGGCAATGAGGAAAACAAACCATTAACTGAGCAGAGAAATGAAGTAGTTTCAGTATTCAGTGTTTTATACATGTTTGTCTGATCTGGTCATAAGCAGTGATTTGATATAAAACAATGAAGTTAGAACAAACAAAGGCAAAATATACAACTGCACACTAAAACATGGCTTCCCATACAAATCTATTTATTTACCTCTAATACCACGGAAGAACCAGCAAACTATGGAAAGCAGCATGCAATAAAAGACGATTAGAAGACAAAAAATGGCTATAGAAAAAAAATAATTTATTAGCAAATAGTTATTAAAAAAATAACCACAGGAGCTAAGCAATAAAATTCCCACCCAGTGCTCACAGCAGTCATAAGATACACAATTCCTTGTACTTGAAGCAAGTCTATGCACAGCAGAGCAGCAAGCCCACACACACATAAGACTGTTTTGGCAGCAGTGTTGTTTTTCACTCTTAAGAACATGGCAACACATACAAAAGCTACTCTCTGTTCTCCACATTTGACAACAGGGATGTTTGAGGCAGTGTCTACTGTGTGTTAATAAAGAATTCTCTGTCCAGCAGCATCAAGGGACTTTTTTCAGATGCACTTGATGCACACAAATTTGGACAAAAGTATTTTTGCAGAATCCTGTTTTATGTGCTAACTTGCTCGACCTCTGCAGTGCTTGTGGTTAAAGTAATAAAAGAGATTGGCATTTTAATGAAGAGAGATTGCATGAACGTACTGATATCTAAGCAGAAACCGGAGAGGACAGGTGTTTTGTCCCATATGAGTTCTGGAACAGGCGGAACCTGCAGGAGTTCAGTGAAAGGAATAGCTGCACTGCAGTCGCCCTGTGAGCATATTATTCATCTCATGGGAGGCACTGAAACACACCCTTTTTGTGGTTTTTGGATTTCTTCCCATAGAACAGGGCAAACTAGTTCGATTCTGCACGATGAGTCACGCTTTAACCACCATTTGATTTGAGTGTAATCTGGGCTTTAAGAGACGGCTCGTTTCCATTGAAGTAGCTGCCATGACGCCCCAATAGGTGATTTCTCCTGGCGTTACCTCAAAATATTTGATTGTCTGAGACATTTTTGAAGTTGTCTGCAGGTGTTGCAAAGGACTGATTTATACCGTGTGACAAAGCCGTGCTGGGGCTGGTGCTCACAAACAAGGAAACCATCAGGTATGTAAAAACAAAGAGCAATGACAGGGGCGTGGCACTGACAGCGATACAGTGGATTCAGACACTCAGATTTGTTTTTTTTATCAGATTGTGACTTTGCAGTATTTCGCCTGTTTATTTCTTCAAACTGTTAATGACTGTAAAACATTGGTGACTTGTTCATATTGTATAGTTTTGTATTATCAGTATTATCAATCAGACATAAACATTTCTTCAGTGCAGCCCATATAAAGCTACAGAAAAATTCATGCCCAAAAACTTTTGAAAAAATACATGTTCGACTTCTCAGGGAGTTTTATGCTAATGTCGGTTATGACCACGTCTGACATTGACGCTGCCAGGTCAGAAGAACCAGGGTGAATAGCAAGAGATGAAACGCTACCTGTCGCAGAGGGGAGGCAGAAATAGCAGGAGTGTAGTGAACAGGCAGGTTGACAGGAGAAGGACTTTTTGGAGGATTCAGATATTGTGTCTACGAGGAAAGAGGCAAGGAAAGAGGGAAAGAGAAGAACAGAAACAGGACACACAATGATGGCAAGAAAAAAAAAAGGAAAAAGTTACAGGAGCGAGGAAATGGCACATGTCTGCGATAATTAAAGTAAATAATTATACTTACTTAAAGTGTTGTAAAATTTGTTCTAGTCACTCTGACCATATTATTACTGATCTACAAAGAGCTGATATCACTTTCTCACTCACACATCTGTGTTTGCATTAATTCTGGACAATTTGCTAAACTGAGACAACAGTGCAAATAACAGTGAAAAAAGTGCAAGTTGGCAGAATCCAGAAGAACAGATGAGCAGATGGTGGTTTGGAGCCCGCTACAAACAACAGGATTATTTTCGACCACTAAAATACCAAATCATAGAACAGCTCTTCAATAACAGATTTAAATGATTCTTGCTCAGTGTGCGTCTGCCAATGCACACAACCCACTCACGTATGAGTCTATATTTATACTCATATTAATTTTAACAACAGTAAAACTGCAGCATTTAATAAATCTACTAAATCCACTAAGCTTTGATTTACTGATTTTCAGTTTTGACTGTGATGTGTCCATCGCATTTAACCTGCACATCATCAAGGAAGAGCTTCATGAGCAGGACCAAACAGAAACCTAATATCCTCATAGTGGACAATGAGCAGTTAAACAGCTGAAAAATATCAGAAGCTGCTTATGAGAAATAGGAGAGACACTGACACATGATACACTGATACACACCTGCATTTCTTCCTCAGGTACTGGCAGGTCTCTGGAGTACTGCAGGAACTGAGCCACATAGGTCATGATGGACTTCTCATCCGGATCTCGAACGTCCACATCTGCATCCACATCACAGGCCTCCATAATCAGCCTCAAACTACCATACTACCGTCAAAGGCTTAGACTAATGCATGAGCCAGCTCCTGGAGCAAGCTCAGTACCCTAATCAGAAGAACGGAGGCATAACTCCTCTATCTTCAAAACCTCCGCCGATCAAAACAAACGAGCAGAGCAAAGTGAGACAAGTGAGGGTTTATATAGAACTGAGGCAAACAGGCAGGGAGAGAGTCAGCAGACTGTCAGATCGTCTTCTCACCTGCCCTCAGGCTCACTGGGTATGGCTCAACCTAAGAATCCAGCTACACTCTGCACTTTAACAAAAGATTAATGTGGCACAAGTTCAAGTGCAGCTACGCAGCTCTGTCGCTGAGAGAAATCGGAGTGCAGCTGTAGAAAACTGATTGTGAAAGACTGGATATAAAAACATAATAAAAAAACGAGTCACATGTTCAATCCATGTGAGTCTGAGCTGTGACACTCTGATGGTTTGTCAGAATCTATCTGCATTAAAATAAGCTTGATAAAGTCCTACGACCTCTTCATATTTTCTGAAGATGCTGTTCTACACAACGAAATGAATACTGTTCTCTATTCATTGTATTGCTATTATATTGTAAAGTGTCCTTGGGTTGAAAGGCGCTATAAATAAAATGTATTATTATTATTATGACAAACTACGCTATGGGCTTTATTCACCATCGGGCTCCAGCAGTCTGGGGATCCTCAGCTCTTTCTCTGCCATGCGGAAGGCCTCCTCCAGGTTCTGCTTGTTGCTCCTGGTTCTGGCTTTAGACAGATCCACCAGGTCGGGCCGCAGAGCGTACAGGATGGCCAGAAAGACCACTCCGCTCCTCCAGCTTGTTTTGAAGTCTTTCACATTAAGTGAACAGCCAGCTCTTTAGAAAACAAAAATCAATGAATTATCATCATGATAATAAAATGAGTTTCATAACATTCTCTTGCTTTCTGGCAGTGCGTTCAACACAACTGTGAGATAAAATACAATTATAATAAAAAGACACACAGGTATATACTGACTAAACAGAAAAAAGCCCAAGATGTTGATTAAAAATGAAATTTAGAAGAATAAAGCTGAACAGTTACTCAACACATTTAAATAAATATATTTTCATTCAAATCATTCATCTGTCTAAGTGCTTACTTGTGACACTGTTCCCGGACCCAGAGCAGCAGGGCCTTCTTGGCAGAGACCCTGAAGCGAGTGTGTAGTGGTGAACCTCTGGGAGGAACAGGACTGCTGCTGGCCGAGCGGCTTGACAGGGTGGAGCGCGAGTCCAGACTGGCCAAAGACTCCATGGAGGACTGACGCGAGTCAAACGACAGGCTACTGGCCAACTCCTCGATCTGAGAAAATTCCCAACGTTCAAAGTCAATAGTTACTGCATTTTTACTACTTAAGAAAGAAAGTATTAAACTCACATGATACTGCAGAATGATTGTCCATATGAGGCCCAGGATGATTGATGGTTTGCCGTCAATAATGTCAGGAATGTTTATGTTGACTAGTTTAATCTGAAATGACAGAAGGATGGAATTTAGACAAATTACATTTTTATTTAAAAAATTTTTTTTATGTTTTGCCAAAATAAGACCAGTGGTGCATCAAGCTGCAAATCTGAATCTACCAGTGTAAGTAAGTTTAGAACACAGTGTTTCGCTCTGGTTTAATTCCAGCACTAAAGGTCTCAAAGTGCTCTTACTACTTGTGTTACACCACCCCCCACCGTGTCACTTACTGATTTTTTCTTGAGAAAGGAGAGGGCTTTCTCAATGTTGCTCCTGTGCTGAAACATCCCCCTGCCCCTCTCCCGACTCTGTGAAACACAAGTGTCAGTCAAATGCAAGTGCAAGTGTCAGCTGTTGGTCGGAAATCACAAGGACAGAGCATAAGCAGGACTCACAATGCGCTGGCCGCTCATCACCTCCAGCAGGTCGAGCAATTTGGAGCCATCACGGAAGTCACTGAACAGATCCATAACCATGCATGGTGGCCTCCGCTGTCAGAAAACATGATACAACATGTTAGTTGAGTCTGAGAAACTGATATTTTGGAAATGGGGAAAAAATGTAAAGGTAGTTCTGATTATATTAGTTTTACAGAGTGCATCTGACATGTATGGGATCTCATAAAGAGCCTCATCAGAATTTAGTAATCAATAATGAACAACGTGTTCATTGATATACAATATTGTTAATAAAACCGTAATATTTTGATCCTTTTGCATCTGTTATATGACTTTCAGTCATACTCATTAAATCTGAAAAGTGCATCTGAGATGTTTGTGTTACTCATTATGTCAAACAGGTAGAGCGTCCTGACCTGGATGAACCTTCACAGATATGCTCTAATGTGAACAAACAACTGAATGAACAATGACCTACACGATTCAGTCCAGCCCCCACTGAGCCCAGCGCTGGCTGGACGACTGTGGGGGGATCTGAGGGGGTATAATGGTTGGCTGGTGATGGAGGTGGCCGTCTGTCGCTGTCCGTCTACGTGCTGTGAACCTTGCTCCACAATGCTATATTTAAGTACCACCCCACTGTCCTCCACTTTCACATTCACAGCTGACCTCCAACATGAGGCGGTCGGAGGACTGACAGTCGGCTGCTGACTCATGGTAGCAGCTAGTTTGGAAACAAGGCAGTGACCTTTTGCAACAATACTGTTTTTGCCACATTCAGGCCACGTGGCATCTATTTTAAACACCAGCTGCTGACTGACTGACTGAGAAATCATATTAACTCCACGCAAACTAAAGGCTGTGAAAACTTGTAATTGATTTCAGTGAGAAGGTCACATAAGGAAATGATGAACTGAACCCTTTTGTACAATAAGGGAATTTGGTTGTGTTCCGGCATCAACTAAAAGAATGAAAACACTTGTGCATAAATTATTATTCAATGCTTGAATAAAATGAATTAGATTCTTTCCTGAGGTTCATTTCTGGACTTTATTCAGTCTCTTAATCACAAATGCTGGAGAGATGTCAGGGGTCAGAGACCCAGCTCACCTTTGCCAGCTGAGCGTTGACCCAGTTAGTGAAGGTCCTCTTCTGAATCTGCTCTTGTTCCACTGTTGAAGAAGAGACACAGGATGTCAAGCTGAACCCCAAACATCAGCCAACATAACTGGTAATTCACAGATTTCCATTTTTAATCTGTGAACATGATGATCATGATCATATTCTACAAGGTGTGTAATTGTAGATCTGGCTCCGTTCTTTCGTTGTCTAATATTATTATTGACAGAGAATGTGTTGTATGACTCCAGGGATCAAAGCTGGTTTGACTGAATATCATCATCATGACTTTGCTGAGAAATCACACAGCTTCAGCCAAGCTTCAAGTAACCAGTGTTTGTTTAGTTGAGTCAGGCCTCATATGCCCAAATGATAAACAGTAAGCTGTCAAGAGAAGCTGCATGGTGATTGTGAAGTTAGCCAGGCGTTCACATGTATCATCATTTTGCCTTTTAAAGGCAAGTTATTTACTGCAGCAACACCCAAGTGGAGGGCCAATCGCTTTTGAAAACCTCTGGGTATAATAATGCCCAACAGTCTGTTGCCTGAACAAGCCCCAAGTTTAATCATGAAAGTCACAGAAAAAAGAACAGCTCAGCATAAACACAGCTGCCAGCGTGGAACCAGAGGATTCTTTTTACATGATGAAAAGTGCAGAACCGTTGAACTGCACTGACCTCTTGACAACTTTTAGTTTCGACCATATTCAGATGACTTAAGCTTTGTTTACTAAACTAAAGGAAAGCAGCAAACAGTTTGAAAGGCTTAAGCATTCGGCATCGGAGTATGAGCAACAAGAGGCTCAGTCGGTAAAGTGGTGACCACTCACCGTTGTAAAGCTCAAAGCAGTCATTGAGGTCAGTGACAGTGTGAAGGGTCTCACATATAATCCAATCTTCATTCTCCATCCTCCTCAAAAGGTCAACTTACTGACTCAGTAACATCCTGATGAGTCGCTCTCATAAACATACCGGGTATCACTGCTTGTTTTCAGTTTAACACTTCCGCTTATTTTATGCTTGTTTTTGTAGTTTGCTCATGCTCAAATTTATAGGTAGGAGCTGGATTAATGTTCCTTCTTCCTTTGAAAGTCATTAAACTACGATCCAGTCAAATCAGTTTCCCAGTTTCCTGAATAAACTGCCGTAGCTAGAGACTAGCGGTCCTTCCTCGTCTCCTCGCTGCGCTTCAGCTCCTGCAGTAACAGACTATTTTCTGGCCTCAGGTCAGTTGCAGTCTAATCTTAATCATAGCTAGAGAGATCCTGTGACGACTCAGACGTATTATTAATTTGGTATCATCAAACAAAGAGAAGAGACAGGACAAGGATTACTGCTGTTCATCATCAAAAATGAGAGGGTTTGACAGACGCACAATGCTTCAGTCATATAAGTGACTGTATGATAAAGTCGTGATGTATCTCAAAGTTGACTGGTTGGTGTAAAAGAGCTGAGAACAGTTCATGTTAATGAACATGAACAATGTCAAGCTAACGGCACCTCGTCGCCCTCTTTCTAACACAAATGATTTCTACACCACCTGTAAAAGCTTCTTGCTACATTGAAACCTTATTTCCTGAATTAGACTTTAGTCTATTTCGAGGCCAGCTACTATAAAAGCAGGACGAGAAGAACTGAAAGCTAATACAAGGGCTCTCTAAATATAATGTTTTGGTCAAGGTGCAAATTTAACAGATTCAGCAGCATCGTTACATTTCAACCTGACTGGTGGCTGATGGTTCTGTTTTACAGCGTTTCAGTCAGTTCAGTGTTTCACAGGCATCGTTCTGCAGAGCAGCCAAGCTTTCACTTTGTGATTCCATTAAACTTCCCCACCAATCAGGGCCACACTGGCAGCGTTAAGGAGACATGTAACAGGTCACAAATATGGTCCCACATTATCCTACATACGTACAGGCCTCATTTCTAACCCAATGTGGGTCAGTAAAGAAACAAGGCATGCATGACTTGGCAGGTAAATACCCTCTTCCTATCAGGTCCAGAATCTACCCAGGCCCTAAAAACAAACCTTTCAATCAAAAGAGAATGAAGCATGTATTTGATTTCTGATTTACTTACTGATAAATCAAACCCTGTAACGTCTAATTCAGAGTTCAGTTATTTAGGTTATAAATGATATGGTGAGAAACATGCTGCATTTATAATTACATCTGACTGATAGATGCAGAGACTTTAACCATTAAATTATCGTGCCGAGAACCATTATGTTATTGTACACTATATTCAATACAATACTAGTAAACGTCACTATCATCTGAACGAGCTAAACAAAAACACTCACCCATGTTTGGATCACTCATGATGATTCTGCAGGGGTTTAGTTTAGGAAACTCTGATGCACATCAATTTAAAATGTCTTATTTACTGCCCTGACTCTGCAGGTCCATGGCTGCAGAAGAAGAGATATGAGGAGAGAGTATTTCCTGTCTAACCAGCTGACTGTCTACGACTCAGACCTGCAGGGAAGCAGGTGAGTCCAGGGCTCCACCTCTTTTTCATCTGGCTCACAGAGGCTTTCAGCTTGCCTGAACAAGACGCGCAGCAGCCTGTTGGCTACCTCCTGCTACACCGTGGAAAAACTGTGTCAAAAATGAAATGTCAGCAACTGTTAAAAAAAAAAAAGAAAGAAAGAAACGTTGTTACTCTAACTCCTCCCCATGAGTGACCCAAACTGGAAAAAACAGAACCAGGAAAATAAATGAGATGGAAAGCCAAGATGCCTACAAGCCATTTCATAGAAAATAATCCCTGCGTACACGTATACTGCAGTAATCCTTTGCTCTATGCAAATACTTACAAAAGACAGAATTGATTTTGAATTTTGAAAATTAAAATGAGAGTTTTGACTCATGATTTTTTTTCCAAAGAGATACTTTGCTGGAAACCTGTGATCTGTGTATTGATGTTATTAATCATTTTCAGAGCATCTCACAATAAAACCAGATGTTTTCTCTCTGATCCTACTGATGCACACACTGAATACAAGCAACATTCACGCATATTGAGCTATCTTTAGTGTCCGATTATACAATTATTACCACTTCAACTCCCTCGTCAAACTTAACAATCTGGCTGGTCATGACGGATGAGTGTTACATCATCCATTCTGCAAACTGCACCACTGCACCTGACCCAAACCCATGGGCGAGGAAAGAGCTGATTAGTGGGATCATCACACATAATGATCATGATGATTCAAAATCCACTGCGAGAGAGTTTATGATCCAGCACTTTTTCTTACTGACATAATGATACAGGTATCCAATATATAAAGGGTGCCTGTAGAAATTATACAATAGCACAATCCACTGACCCTGCAGAAGCAAGTGGATGTTGTCGATGTCCAGGGGGATGGACCCCCTCTCCACCAGCCCATCTCTGGAGTAGACGTCTGAGGACATGTTCTCTCATCCAGTGCCTCCCGGTAGCATGGCAACACTCTGACGGACAAGAGAGAAGCATCCGCGTTAATGCAGCTCAGTGCAGAGTAAAGTAAACGTAAAGTAGATTAGTAACTACAATGTCCAGTGGAGACACTGTGATGAATTTCTCACCTGGACAAAAACTAGGTGAACAACCTTTAGTCTCAAATACAGAATGTGTCAAGACCAGTTTTAAGTGTACCTCCAAAATGTAGTCAGACCTGATATATTATGTGTCAGTGATAAGTACACCGAGTAGACCAATCATGACAGAATATAAAGTATATTATAGCAGTATATCAGCTTTAATGGAGCAGTGAAACCCTATTCACTGTCAGTTTAGACTGAGCTTTGGAGGGAGAGAATGAAGAGTGCTGGTTCCGGGGCTGTGTTTTATCTTGTTTGCCCTGGGGATATGAATAAGTGAACTGAAAAAAAGTGTCATATTTAGACGTTCATACACGCCTGACTAGACAAATCACACTGAGTAACATAAAGGTACCTTTGATTTGACCAGCACATCTTTCTCCGGTCATAACAAACACATCTGACAGTGAACGAGAACAGACGGCTGAATGAGGTCAAAATGAAACAGGAATTTCACGAGGCCTCACCCAATGTGAGTACTGACAAACGTAAATACCTAAGTTCTGTACTGGCACCTTAAAATAGTATTAAAGTGCAGTACTTGAGTAAATGTTCTTCTGTAATTCAACCATTTGAAAAAAGCTAATTTGTTTGTCCAAAGTGTGCCAGGTCTGCAGGTCCAATCTGGTGGAGGCTCAAAGTCTCTGCAGGACCTACAGGAATGACGCACCTGTATCCTGTAGAGGGAGCTGTGGCCACACGTTCGATCACATACAAGTCTCTGATTTTAAAATGCAATGAAATCTTTATCAAATTGTTTTCACTTACAAAAGTTAGCAAACCTTGACAATATTGTCCATAATATCTTAACCTTTCTAAACAGACAACATTCACCAACTTCATGATACAAGCTGTGATGCCACAGGAAATGATTCTGTCTTCTACCTGTTTGTAATGAATTAACAAACAGTGCATATATGATATAAGGACACAGAAGCATGGCAGCAATTAACAAGTGCGGTTTCTAAAAACTCTCCACAACATTAAAAACTGAACCACTGACCCCCAGTGTTAATGTGGTCACATGGATAC
Organism: Trinectes maculatus; assembly: GCA_016785345.1. NCBI lineage: Eukaryota > Metazoa > Chordata > Actinopteri > Pleuronectiformes > Achiridae > Trinectes > Trinectes maculatus. The sequence continues at coordinate 196,140 of JAFBJQ010001386.1, forward strand.
ACACAGAAATAACACTACCCTGTGTGTGTGTGTGTGTGTGAGTGTATTGAACCACTATAGCGTGGCATTTTAGATATCCCAAGGTTTCATGTCAGCTGCAGAGTACGTGAGAGGGGAGAGGCAGTGGGCAGGGGGAGGAGGACAAGAGGGACAAGAGCACGTGAGACAGACAGACAGACAGACAGAGCTGTAAATTAAAAAAACAAAAAGAATTAAGTCCAACAGTCCAGAAGATAATAACTAAACTTGGACACTATGAAAACATGTCTCCAATTAATAAAAACAAACTGTACTGGGTTTTATAAAAAATAAAAACCAAGAAACCAGGAAAATGAGTTGCTGAGGAAACATATCAGAGAGATAAAGCTGGAGGAGAAAAGATAAGGATTTAAAGACACAAGTGTGTGCAGTCAGCTCTGATTGTGACAACAGGCAGAGGGAATCATACAGTGTTGTGGGAAAAGCACAGGGAGGGGTAAGATCAGTCGGACACAATGAAAGCTTTGGGTGGGTTGTTAAAGCCAGTCACATGGGTATTTAGCCAGTCCAATCTCCAAAAACTGTGGTATTCCTCTGGACACAGTGAAGAATGAATCTGAACAGAGGAACATGAAACCACAAACCAAGCTGGAACAAAACAAACACACACACTGTCACTGTCAGCAGTTTAAACAGTAGCTGTCACGACACACCTGTTAAAAAGCACAACAACACTGCCTTTAGACCTCTATTTCATTTCCAGGTGGCCTCTGTGCTCTTCGTGAGAACCTATTAAATAAATCCTGTGTCAGTGTCGCTGAACCTGTCAGACACAGTGTTCACAGACACACACACACACACACACCCTGCAAGATATATTAAAACAGGGGAGAGGCAAACTGTGTTTTTATCTGAGTCAAAACAACAGAGAAGTCAGGTTGGAGCAGATACACTGCACTCAGTGCCAACGCTTTGTGCCAACAGAGAACAAATGTCAAAATATTAAAAACAGTCTCCCTCAAACAAAGATGCCCATCAGTCTTAACCAGTGACACAATTGAGTTGCATTTACGGCTCAACACATTCAACAGTATCTGAAGCAAGAAAAGATGAGTGAAAAAAACATGTCAAACAAACAAGTCATATAAATAGATTATTATTAGCTGGATATGCAAAAACATGAAATAAACTCACAGACATATTAAAGTACTTAAAATGTTACACTTATTTCTACATTTATATTTTTTACTAATTGTATTATTACATCGCTTGAAAATATGTACGACAACAACAACAACAACAACTTCTGTTCAATGATTTCATTTGTGTTGACCAGTTTTACATCACTGCTATAACAGAGTGCCACACAGTGCCAGCGGGATCGTAACATTGTGTAGGTGTTATGAAGCTGTCAGGGATAAAAATAGCAGCAGGGACCACGTGTGCACGGCTGTTCTCAGATCAGTCCAGCCCAGACACACAGTGAGTCCTTCACAGGGGACCAGAGGACTTTTTAATAAGGTCCAAGAAAACACAGGTGATGACAGCAGAAACATGACTGATGATGTGTGTGTGTGTGTGTGGACGCGTTTCAGGTGGACCAGGACACACATCACCAGTGCCAATGCTTTGTTTACAACTGATAGCAGATAGTTTTCATTATCCCTTAACTTCTTGTTGAATACACAAATAGATAGGTTTCCTGTACTCACGTGCATTAAGAGTGTGTGTGTTGGAGATGCAGGTCCGGACTGTAGTGGTCTTCAACGTGGAGGACCGATCCTGACCTGTAGTAGCTGGTGCAGATGACACCCGAGCCGCACTTTGACAGATCCGGAGTCCGCAGCGCTGCAGGACGGGTCGAGGCTGTCACCGGAGACGCCACTGTCATACCGGGGCCGAGCAAGAAAAAAAAAAAAAAAACTCACTGGATCTCTAAATATAGACGCCAGTCAGGGTCCGACACACACGCCCCCTCCAGTCCAGCACCGACCGGGGGCTGCAGTCACCTGGTCCGAGGTCCGGATCACGCAGGACCATGTTGTAAACATAAACCTGATGGTGACCTAACGCTGGTCTCATTCACAAACACACAAACACTGAGCCGGATCAGAGAACACAGTAAACCGCAGCAGCCTGGTCCTTAGCTAGATCAACACAATGCTACCATGCACCTGTGATGGCACTTTTACAACAACTACAACAACAACAACAACAGCTAAACTTCACAAACTACGGCTACTTCTGCTAACACGGAGACAAACATTAACCCGCAAATACACTTTAAGGTGGGGTAAAATCACTTTACCATGGGGTAAATACATCTTACCATGGGGTAAATACGCTTTAACATGGGGTAAATATACTTTGACTTTGCTCGTCGGTTAGCTAGCTAAACATCTAGTCAAACAAAAACAACAACAATAACAACACAGTCCTGTTTGACTGACCTTATCGATGACCCACGTCGCCCTGATACATTATTAAGTGGAGTTGTTGATAAGGTTCCTTAGCTACAATGCTAACAAGCGTCATTGTTAGCTAACCTGTTCCGGTCAAACACTGTGTTTTCCGTGACTGACAACTGAAACCCAGTGAGGTTGTTTGTTTGTGTGTTCAAATGTGACGTTACGTTATCAAAAAGAGACATTAATATAATATGTGGTGGGGAAAAACGTTTAATAATGTGTAACGCAACAAACTTTCGCATCGCGTCTCTGACGCAACGTTCAAGTTTCGCGGAAATTTCGGAGAACGATTTGCGCATGCGCCTGTTTGAGCCGATTATTTCTGAAAAAGAAATAAAAACAATTTGAAATGAAAGAATCATATGATACAACCATATTACAGATATATCGCGTAAAAATCTAAAAGTTGTTAAATATAAAAAATGGTAGACATATTTATATGTATTAGACGTTAGGTGGTCAGCACTTTGTGGTTTTAATAATTATAGTATATAATTATTAAGTTTATTATTAAACCTTATAATGTGGCTGGCTCCTGCATTAAAGGAAGGATCCACACAATTACGAGAAGCTTTGTGTTTCAAAGCGCAACAAAATTCACATACTATATAAATATAAATGTTTTCCGAACAAAAGAAAAGATCAAGGAGGCACACATAATATAAGTTATCAATTAAAATTATTTTACAAAAGTAATTTAAGTAATGAGGATCTGGAAAACGTAGTTGAGACAAAAACACAAGCTGAGTAAAAACCCACAAAAGCAAACACAGGTTTTAGGATGGGTGCAATGCTACATGTGAGCACCAGAGGTCAGCACAACATCATGTTATGACAGGGGCCTGGAAACATCTGCAGCAGAACCCACTGGAGCCTTCAGTGGTATGAGTTTAATTCTCATATCAATGACTTCCTGTTTCATCCGAATGATGGCTGGTCAGTGAAGACACTGTCATGGTGGACACCTGAGGACATGTTGGCTCCAGTGTCCCTGTCTCCCTGATGTCAGACACAGGCCTCAGCACTGGACCTGGTCCCTGGTTCAGGGCACCTGAGGAGTGTGAACGTGTCCCTTCATCATCATCATCATCAATATTTTCTAATCTAACTTTAATTGCTTGGCCTCAACTTTCAACTTCACATTCCGAGATTCATTTCCCAGCTCTGCTCTGTCGGCTCCACGCTGCCCGCGGGGCCTCCGGCGGTGCTGGTTTCCTGATGAGGCGCTTACTCACCCAAATCAATTCTATCCCCTTCTTCACATTCCCCGTCTCCTCCCTCCTCCGACCACTGTCACTGTCTCCTGACACGTCCCCTGACACGCACCCCGTCTGTCTCACGCCAGCGAGACCTGCAGCCTGGGTCATTACCAGCTTTGTCAGTGTGTCATGACATATGGGAAATGTCACCGGCAGACAGGAACTAAAAAACAAAATGAAAACATAATGAGAATAATGAGCGGCAGAGTGGCTGGGGGGTGAAGTCATTACAGGCGGCGTGTGAGAACAGGAGCCGGGTCCGTCTCTGGAGCCCACTAATTGAGCTGGGATGAGTGACAGTAGACACAGGTAGGCTCTGTGTGTGTGTGTGTGTGAGTGTGTGTGTGTGTTCCTCTTCCATGTGAACGACTATGAACAAAAGGGAAGACTCTTTTCCTAATCAGGCTAATGGAGTGGGAACGAGCCGCTGGCTGAAGTAAATGGGCAGTGACAGGTGGGAAGGCCTGTGGGGGAGTCAGGGCGTCGGAGAGGGAGGAGAGAGCGAGGTGAGGACGACGGCGTCTCGTGATAGACAGGACACAGGGTGATAAAAAGCGCTGACTCGTACTGTCGGATCCATTAGCAGGTGGTTCAGGTCCGAGGAACAAACAGTGATAAACACTGGACGTCCACAGCCCCCAACATCTAGATGGCGCCACAGAGGAAGACGCAGTCACAGTGGTGAGTAAACACAGAGAAGACAATGCACTGAATCCAGTATGTTCAGCAGAAATATTCTTCTATTTGGAGTCAGAGATAAATACATCAGGTTCCTCATCGATGCTGGGGACAGGAATTCTTCAGGGTCAAAAGGTGAGTTTTGAGATTTTAACTTCAGTTTGGGACAAAAATTCCTTAAAATTCCTAAAAAAAAACAACAACAACAACAAAGAAACAACATCAGTCAGGTCAGGAAAACAGTTAAAACAGTTTACAGCTGAGAACCTGTTTCTAAACGAGGCTATGATGACGTACACTCTGTCTATGTAAATAAATGATACATTATATATAGATTAATTACTGTATGTAGACTTTATGTTTTCTAAATAACATAGAATCAATGGGCCCACGCTCACTGGTCTGGGACCAGGAAACACATCGTCCTGTTTCAACCTGTCTCTTCTACAAGGCCTCCTGCTGGTGTGTTGACGAGTTCTCAGTCTTATTATCATGAAGATGTAAAATAAAGCGAGTGAATATAAGTTAAGAAAAAAAGAGAAAAAGATGTGATCTCTTCTTCTTTCTTCAAATCTGTTCAAGTTCTATTAAATGTCTCCTATCTTCTCACCTTCAGGAGACATGGACTGGTCCTCTGCTGGTTCCTGCTCTGGATGTCTCTTCAGACACACTCTGTCCACAGGGCGTCGGCCGTCAACCTGCGCCGCTTCACTGGTTGTGCCGTCCGGGAGTTTACCTTCCTGGCCAGGAAACCCGGCTGCAAGGGCATGCACATCACCACTGATGCCTGCTGGGGGCGCTGTGAGACCTGGGAGGTGAGAGGAGAGGTGGAGTGACTGACACCTTTAGACAGTCTGATATTCAGACGGGGACACAGACAGTCAGAGAGACAGCTGCACAGATAGTTCGTCCACATGGAGACACATGTCCCTCCCGTCCTCCTCAGCTGTGTGAAGTCACAGAGGGGTCAGGGGTCAAATCAAATCATATCATATCATATCATGTCATGTCATGTCATGTCATGTCATGTCATGTCATGTCATGTCATGTCATGTCATGTCATGTCATGTCATGTCATGTCATGTCATGTCATGTCATGTCATGTCATGTCATGTCATGTCATGTCATGTCATGTCATGTCATGTCACATATCATATCATATCATATCATATCATATCATAAATCACATATCATATCATATCATATCATATCATATCATATCATATCATATCATATCATAAATCACATATCATATCATAAATCACATATCATATCATATCATATCATATCATATCATATCATAGCATAAATCACATATCATATCATATCATATCATATCATATCATATCATATCATATCATATCATAAATCACATATCATATCATATCATATCATAAATCACATATCATATCATATCATATCATATCATATCATATCATATCATATCATATATCATAAATCACATATCATAAATCACATATCATATCATATCATATCATATCATATCATATCATATCATATCATATCATATCATATCATAAATCACATATCATATCATATCATATCATATCATATCATATCATATCATATCATATCATATCATATCATATCATATATCATATCATATCATATCATATCCTGTCTCATATGTGTGTTTCTCCAGAAGCCTGTTGTTGACCCTCCCTACATTGACGCCCACCAGCGGGTTTGTACCTATAACCAGACCCGGATGGTCACCGTCAAACTGCCCGGCTGTCGCTCCAACGTCGACCCGACGTACACGTATCCTGTGGCGCTGAGATGTGACTGCGGCGTCTGTCTGACCAGCACCACTGAATGTATAACCTTTGTGTGAGGCGTTCAAACGACCTCTTTATTCCGTGACCGGGATTCAGTCTTGGCCTGATAATGATAAATATGTTTCTGTCCTGTCTCACATACGAGTCAGAGGCTGTGGATCCACATTTTCTTTGACTTTGTCTCTTTGTTAATGTCGTGAAGATTCTGTCTGTTTCACAGCCTGTGTTATTCCCCTCACTCGTGTCAGAAACACACACACAAAACCACTGTTCTCTTAATGTGTCTGCATCTGTATCAGTGAATAAACAGCAAATATTCCATGACTCCCTGTGAAACGTGCAGCTGATGGGAGCAGGAGCATGAAGATGCAGAATAAAACGTGCGTGTGTGTGTGCGTGTGTGCGTGTGTGTGTGAGTGAAAGAGGCTTCTCAGCTTAAAGGGGACGTGTGGAGGTTAAAAGGAGAAAGAGAGAGGAGAGGTTTGCTGCCTCTGTTATCTACAACAGTCCTGACAGGAGAGTCGCTGAGATGACCCCCACCCCCACCCCCACCACCACCACCACCACCACCACCCCCCGGCCTAATCACTCCTGACATTATCACTTCCACTTCCTCCGCTGGCTGCAGGGGAGCTGGTGGCGGTGGCGGGGCTGGAGGTGGTGGTGGTGGTGGCGGGGGTGGTAGTGGTGGTAGTGGGGGTGCAGCAGCAGCTCTTGGCTGGTGGTGCCTCTGTTATCTACAACAGTCCTGACAGGAGAGTCGCTGAGATGACCCCCCACCCCCCGTCCTAATCACTCCTGACATTATCACTTCCACTTCCTCCGCTGGCTGCAGGGGAGCTGGTGGCGGTGGCGGGGCTGGAGGTGGTGGTGGTGGTGGCGGGGGTGGTAGTGGTGGTAGTGGGGGTGCAGCAGCAGCTCTTGGCTGGTGGTGGTGGAGGAGGAGGAGGAGCAGGAGGCTCAGTGAAACCATCCAGAGAGGTTCCTGGCCCGAGGTCCCAGCCTCCTCTGGGAGCTCAGAGGGAGGCACCATGACTCAGGTCAGACATTTTGCTTAGGCTGAAATGTTGATGTTGGCGTTTTAAAGGGTTATTCCGGGAGTTTGTTGATCATTTTTAAATCTACTGAACCTGATCTACAGCTGGGTTCATTAGAGAAGCTGTGTGTGTGTCACTGACACAGGGTCAGTCTCTCCTTCATACACGCTGAGGGTCTGAGCTCCACAGCGGCTCCTGAGGGGACGATGGAGGAGCTGTGTGAGGAGAGAGATACTTATCACCTTCATTACCTCTAACGTAATGAGACAGAGGTGACGGCTGAGTGATGAACTGGTCCTTACAGCTCACACTGTTTCCATCCAACACACAACCACACACAACCACACTCTAACACACTGCTCCCCTTCCTGTTTTGGTTTTTAGCTTCTGTTTTTTTTTTCCTTGACCATTTTATGTCCAACACATTTATCTTATCGCTTAAACACACACACACACACACACACACACACACACACACACACACACACACTTGTGAAGATGCCGTGGGGGGACATAGAGCAGGATAGAGAGCATAATAATGCATGAAAGAAAATAAAGATAAGAGACAAAAATAAATATTGGTGCAGTTAAAGCGGAGTCATAAATGGCAAATGTGATCAGGGAAATCAAGTTGCAGCAGAGAAATCAAATCAACAGCAGACTCAGGGGAACAGAGACTTTTTAACTATATGACTACAAACACATCCCCATCACCCCCTCCCCCCACCCCCCCCTGCTGCTGTGCCACAATCGCCCACTGGATAGAAGCTGTCAGCCCATTGGCCTTAAATACCACCGACACACACTGTGTGTGTGTGTATGTGTATGTGTGTGGGGGGGGGAGCCCGCCCACCTCCTCTGCAGGAGTTAAAGCAGTAATGCCATTACAACACTGGGAGGTCATGTCACTGTCACAACACTGGCAGCTTGTTAGTTGTTGCATAACAACCCTAACATCCCATTCAGACACAACCTACATCTACATATAGATTTATATACAACACAAAGAGTTTACACTCACTGTGTGTGTGGATTTAAACTCTGTTTCAACAGTCAGTGACCAGATGATGATGATGATGATGATAATGGTGATGGTGATGATGATGATGACGACGATGACGATGATGATGGTGATGGTGATGATGATGATGTTGATGTTGATGTTGATGATGATGATGATGGTGATGGTGATGATGATGATGTTGATGTTGATGTTGATGATGATGATGATGGTGATGATGATGATGATGATGATGATGCTGCTGCTGCTGATGATGATGATGATGGTGATGGTGATGATGATGATGTTGATGATGATGTTGATGATGATGATGTTGATGTTAATGATGTTCAGTGGATGGGCGGGGCCTCAATCCTGTTTGTACAGGAGAAGGAAGTGTGTCGTCCATCTTTGGGATGTTGGGAGTGAGAGTGTGTAGTGTGTGTGTGTGTGTGTGTCTGTCTGTCTGTTAGTGTACATACTCACGCGGTGTTGCCATGGCCTCAGAGACACGTCTGGACTCCGCCCACCTGCCTTGTTGTGATGATGTAATCTACTGAAACCAAACGTCCTCACTAATGAAACAGAGCCAAAAAACACAAACACAAACTGCAGTCAGGCAAACAGATTCACCCCCCCCCCCACACACACACACACAGATCTCACATCGTGGTGGTGTGATGGACGTTCAGACATGAAAACCAGGAAACGTTCAGCTTCATCTTGAGGATATGAAGAAGGTGAACTCACCTCAGGTGGAATCAGGTCAATCTGGACTCTGGAGCTTTTTTGTGGAGACAACGGAGACAAAGGGACGAAGCCTGTCATCTACATATAAACACACTGGGTTTCAGTGTTGATGCTGTGACCTCTGCTGTGACCTCTCTGCCGGAGGACGGAGGCACGCGGCTGAAAACGTCACGTCATGGATCAATAAAAGAAACATTGCAGGAACTTTTCAGTTCTTTTTCGTGTATTAGAAATATGTGTTGTTATTATTAGTTTCTGTAGGTATGTGTTTGATTCACCTCTGTATAGTGATTCAAGTTTAAAAAAAAGAAGAATTTCAAACTGCAGAATCTGAGAGATTGAGGTTGTGTCAGAAAAACTTTCACACTTTCACTTTTCACCAGCAGCAATTAAACGGTGTTCTGCAGGAGAACATCCGGCACACCGGGCGCTGACAGGCGTCAGTTTGGTACGCAGCACGTTTCCTCGTCTCCGCGGTGACGAGATGATAATGGGGATAAGCAGGTGCTACACGTCGCCGCTGAAATGAGCCTCAGCTTTAACTTGTGGAGACGGCGGAGGCTTCACGGGTCCAGACGGAGACGCGGCACGTGGCGAGAATGAAGTCCCGCTTTGTTTCCTTCAGCTCATCGTCAGGATGAATCATGGTCCACGGCAAAGCGAGCGTGATGGAAACTGGCTGCAGATCCAGAACCTTTCACACCGTCGGCTGAACTGATTCACGATGGAGGAGCAGGCAGATAAACAGCTACGCCCATTAAAAATAAGAAAAAAAAGTGCCATCAACCTTTGTGTAATGCTGAAGTGACAGAAACTACAGTGTGTGCGACTGTAAACTGTCAGAGGAGCATGATGATGGAGAGATGATTCATGTTACACTGATCCTCTCACAGAGCAGCAGCCACTGAAACACAATAAAGAGTCAGAGTCAGAGTCAGAGTCAGAGTCAGAGTCAGAGTCAGAGACAGAGACAGAGTCAGAGACAGAGTCAGAGACAGAGTCAGAGTCAGAGACAGAGACAGAGTCAGAGACAGAGTCAGAGACAGAGTCAGAGTCAGAGTCAGAGTCAGAGACAGAGTCAGAGTCAGAGTCAGAGTCAGAGACAGAGACAGAGACAGAGACAGAGTCAGAGACAGAGACAGAGACAGAGTCAGAGACAGAGTCAGAGTCAGAGTCAGAGTCAGAGACAGAGTCAGAGTCAGAGACAGAGTCAGAGACAGAGTCAGAGACAGAGTCAGAGTCAGAGACAGAGACAGTGACAGAGACAGAGTCAGAGACAGAGTCAGAGACAGAGTCAGAGTCAGAGTCAGAGTCAGAGACAGAGACAGAGACAGAGACAGAGTCAGAGACAGAGTCAGAGACAGAGACAGAGACAGAGTCAGAGTCAGAGTCAGAGTCAGAGACAGAGACAGAGACAGAGTCAGAGACAGAGTCAGAGACAGAGACAGAGACAGAGTCAGAGACAGAGTCAGAGTCAGAGTCAGAGTCAGAGTCAGAGACAGAGTCAGAGACAGAGTCAGAGTCAGAGACAGAGACAGAGACAGAGTCAGAGACAGAGTCAGAGACAGAGTCAGAGTCAGAGACAGAGACAGAGACAGAGACAGAGTCAGAGTCAGAGACAGAGTCAGAGACAGAGTCAGAGACAGAGACAGACAGGAAGCTGAGAGACAGGATCCCAGACAGCTGTTTATTATTCTCACACTACACTTTATCTGTGCGACTGTCAAATACACGAGTCAGCGTGGGTTCTGGTTCCGAAACCATCACTTGACCAAAAACCAGTAGAAAGTGAAAACATTCCGGTAGAAAAAGAGAAAAGCTTTTCTTCCTTCATTAAAAGCGTCCAGCGTTTCAGACCAAACTCTGAGCTGAAGCTGTGACGGGAACTAAAGTGAAACCAGCAGGTGACTTCAAGTCTCTGAGATGAACATAAAAAAATATTTATCACCACCCAGGAAATGACTCCCATTTCCTGTCCTGTCAGCTACGATACAATATGCGAAATCCTATCATGCCGATGGATCGCTTTAATAAGTGAAGCCGGTGTGACTGACGCCGTCGTGAGGTGACGGTCTGTGCATCATCAGCATGCTGGGGAGAGCGTGGAGGAGTCAGAGGAGGCGAGATCAAAGGGAGGGAGAGGATCAGAGGAGGAGAAACAAAGAGGAGAGAAGAGACGGGAGAAGAGACGGGAGAACATCTCCAGCTCCCGGACACCAGGTGAGAAGACAGGGTTCCTTTGACACCGCTGCGAGAGCCGAGGGCGACGTACATTCAAGTGGTAAAGCTGAGGAGGCCTGTGCTGAAAACTGTGTGTGTCTGTGTGTGTCTATGTGTGTGTGTCTGTGTGTGTCTGTGTGTGTGTGTGTGTGTGTGTGTGTGGCTGGTCAAATGAATAAAGAGTCATATGAGCTCTGAGCCACCTGACAGGTTCAGTGACATCATGGGATTCCTGCATCTCCACCAATGCCTCACTCATTCCTTCATTCATTTGTTCATTCGTTCGTTCATTCATTCGTTCATTCGTTCATTCATTCGTTCACTCTGAAAGAAAACATTGTCATTCCCACATCAGACGCCATGAAAGAGGTTTCCTGGCCAGAAGGTTCCAGAGGAAACTCTCATGAACATAAAGTGGCAAAACCTCGAGTCTAAACTCAACTCTATCTCCTGCGATCTTCTGCCAATTAACCACAAGAGGGCGATAATAATAAGTGTCATCGCTCTGCATCAGCTGAGAGACGGAACAGGAACCAGTCCACCACATCCAACATCAGACGCAGTGATTCAGTGGGTGTGAGACGGATAAATCCACAACTGTCTCCATCTGCAGCTGCAGCATTACAACAACACCGTTGTATATATGACATCAGATATCTGTCTGCTCCACCTACAGGGGGCGCCATCACGACGGAGAGGAGACACCACGATGAACAGGGCGAGAATGAACCGACACCGTGTGACTAACAAACCGTGTGACACTGGAGCCAATGGAAGATCAGGAGAAATAAAGAATAAACAATGTCAATGAGAAGAAAACACGACCTCGAGGTCAACAAACAAGCTAACACAGACACACACGCACACACACACACACACACACACACACACACAGCCTGGAGCATAAAACTACTCCTTTACATGCAGATTTAGAAAACTTACATCATTAAAGTACAATATTCCATCTTTTATTACTTGAGCGTGTTGTGGTAAAGCTGCTGTCGCGGTGCCGTGAGGTCACAGGTCACCGCGCTGAGGTCACTCCAAACCCTTCCTGTCACTCCAGCTTTACCCAAAGTGCATCATCCTGCCTTCCCTGATTCATGCAGAGCAACACAAAGCCACTAAACGTCCTTCATTCACCAACATGACAACAAACGTCACACAAAAACGCCAGAGAGCTTCTGGCGTCAAACGCGAGCGATGCATAGACACGAGGATCTAAAGGAACCGTTCACGGGTTTCTCCGACATCAAAACCAAGCCAGGGACATTTCCCTTATTAGAAAATAGAAATTATTACAAACAAGCAGAATCACTAACCTATATCAAAAAGACCAGCAGATCCCACCCTGTGTTACAGGCTACAGCTGCTTACGTAGGGGACAGGACCCAAACGTCTATTTCATCAGAAAATAACAACAACCTCCATCGCGTTCCATGACTCTATCGCTAAATAATCCATGCACAATCCCTCCACCGCTAAACGCTTCCTGTTGTTTCATCTTTATAGTGCTACTAGTAAGCAAACCCTGAATGTCCACATAGTAAATTATCCATGAAAAATATTCATCTGTACAGTCGAGCTCAATAAAACTTTCTAAAATTTGATTTGCATGCAGTCAACTGCATAATATACAGGCAATAAGTACGTGGAGTTGTTTCTTTGGCAGGCCAGAATCCAGCTGGACATGCATAGAGAGGTATGTACAATCAAAAACCCCAGGTGCGGGTCAGTGGTGCGAGGACGCTCAGCTGACCTGCACAGAAAAGTCTGTGTGCAAACGTTAGAGGAGCCAGTTTGGTTTGTGTTTGTGAAACCAGTGGTGTCAGAGTGTGATCGCTCCTCATCCAGCTCGCGCTCTGCACCACTGGCTGAGCTCACTTCAGAGCGCCTCGTCCTTCTCCGAGTCTGGAGACACGGGCCTGGAGACGGTGAAAATGTCCTGACGTTTGATTTTGGTTCTGGGTGTGGTGGTGGCGGCGGGCGGCGGGCACGTGGACGCCCGCCTCTGGTCCGACAGCAGTCTGATCATCTCAGCTACCTGACTCTCCAGGGCGCCCAGACGGCCTCCCAGAGTCTGGATGTCCTCCCGGAGCTCCAGCCGGGTCTCGTGCAGCGCCGCCTGCAGGGCCTGCTCCGGGATGGAGCAGAAAGGGTGAGGAGACCCGGCTCCTCCGGGGAGGGGGCTGTGGAGGAGTGGGGTGACCGCGGCCGGGGTCCGTACCTCCCCCGCCCGGTCGATCCGCAGCTCGCTCTTGGTGATGCCGCTGTCGCAGGAGTCCGTCTTGCGGAGCGGATTGCTACTGGACACCTCGCCCTCCTCCACGTCCCTGCCCCCCCTCGCTTCCTGACCTTTGCCCTCCTGAGACAACATCTCCACGGAAACAGCCTTGACGTTGTTGTTTAGCCCCTCCTTCCTGGCCTCCGCGGGGGCCATGTTGTTCCTCAGGCGCATCCAGCCGCTGGCCCTGGGCGCCGTCTTCCCCAGCACGGGGCTGGAGCTGACTTTCAGCCTGACGCTCTGTTCGGCTGCTGCTCCGGCTGAACTGGGCTGCAGCTCCATGATGTCCCGGTTGTTCTGCTTGGCGCCGGGCTCTCCGGGATGGCTGTACGCCAGGGAGCTCTGCATGGGCGTGACCTGAGAGACGGTCAGCACGCTGCTGCTGGGCGGGGCCCCGTTCTGCAGGGACGAGTGCGACCGCTGGAGGCTGAGCGGCAGCGAGTGCTGCAGGCCCGAGTGGCCCAGCTGCAGGCTGTGAGGGTGCAGCTGCTGGTGCTGGTGCTGGTGCTGCTCCACCTGCAGCTGGTTCTTCTCCAGGTCCGGCTGGCTGCAGCTGGAGGAAGCTCCCTGGCTGCGAAGCTCCTTCTGCTGCTTGAACTTCTGGAAGAGCTTCCGGACGGGGTGGTCCTGCGGGATGGTGAGCTGCACCTCGTTCTTCGCTCGCTGACGCTCCTCCTCCTCCTTCTTCACCTCACTGATCTTACGGAAAACAATCTGCAGGGAAAGAGAGGAGAAAACAGAGCACTTATCAGAACACACGACATTCCAGATGAAGACCACGAAGAGGAATTCCCTCTGTGGTGTTCACAGTGCTGCACATTCATCCTGAGAGATAAAGGGGGGTATTATTATTATTATTATGGTCTGTCTTCACAGTGTCACACTCTGCACTGAGATCTGTGTTAAATTATCCATCAGCGTTCCGACAGCCCACTCCGTATTCTCACTTCTCCCAGCTCCTCTCACACACTAATTACAGCGGGAATGACAGAAATCCCTGCCTGACGAGAACGCTCCACTTATATCCTGAAAACCGAGCTGCTCCTAATAGATGGAGACCGAGTGGAGCTCCCCGTTTGAGATGGAAGTGGGGGCAGTCGCCCGTCATCCACGTCTCCACGGCAACGCAGAGGATCGATTCTCTTTGTTAAATTCACGAGTGCTCTGAGTTGATGAAAAGTTTTGTTTACTCGACTCGTTATGGGAAGAAGAAGGAAGCAGCTTTCTCGCCGTATAAATGAAAAAAAAAGTGATCTGATGTTTGTGATGTTGAAAATGACGATTGTGATTTTCCTCGCCGGAATAAACGTCATTAACTTCACTTCCAGTTTGACCACAGAGAGTCAGAGTCATTTCTTCCACTTCATCCACCAAACTCAATATCAAATGTCATCCGGGAGGAATCTGCTGCAAAGGATTGTGGGTCATGATTCCTTCCAGCTGATGTGGTTTGTTGTTTGTTTGTTTTTTTCCTCTGCTGATGGTTGTGGTTATGCGGAGCTGCCGGTGGTCACATGCTGCCAGATCCATCATCCGTCGCTGTAATCGTCCGGCGGGGGGTGAAAATGTGGTGAGCACGGTGGCGGTGAGGGTGACGGTGGCGGTGGCGGCGGCTGCGGCGGGAATGACAGAGGAGCCCATTAGAGGAGAGCGAGACTTGTCTGAGTAACAGGTCACAGGTTCAGACAAACAGAGCAGAGGTGACACTGTGATCAGGATGCAGCTGTTTTCAACCAGATGTTTTCATTCAGACCATCAGGATGAAAAATCCCCTCATCTGACCGAGAGTCTTCTGTCAGGACGACATGTTCGTCAGCCAAGGCTGTGTGTGTGTGTGTGTGTGTGTGTGTGTGTGTGTGAGTGAGAGAGAGAATTCACCTGACTCTGCAGCCTCTGATGTAAAAAGACATGATCTCATTAGCAGCCGGATGCTGCAGCAAGCCACTCGTCCAAACACACACACACACACACACACACACACACACACACACACACACACACACACTCTGGTCTGCAGCTGCCAACCAGTGCTGTGTCACACTGTGTGAGTTATGTAAAGTACTCAGAGTAATGAAACAGGAAGTACCTGACTCTACGTGAGCAGAAAGTGGCTGTTTGTTTAGCACTGGATGAACATGGTACCTGACCATCAGAGTGACTGTGAGGGGGCGGAGTCTGACTGCCTCACCTCGTCCTTCCCTGCCCCGCCCCGTCCCGCCCCGCCCCGTCCCACCTCACCTCGACGCGACATCACATCACGCCGCTCCCCAAGACTCCCTGCACCCTCCAGGAGTCACATGACAGCTGGAGGAGGAGAAATCACCTCCTCTGCTGCTGCTGCTGCTGTGGGACGTTTAATTCTGTCTGTGTGTGTGTGTGTGTGTGTGTGTGTGCGTGATACAATCGGTGTGTAGGTGCACTCAATCCTGCACTTGATTAAATTCTTTTTGTTGAGTTGCAGTTCTGTTTTACACACACACACACACACACACACCCACACACACACACACACACAGAGCAGCAGTCAGAGTGATGGATAGATGCTGGATCAGCTCACACAACAATGGCTGCAGAGAACAGTAGATGTAAAGTGGACGAGCGGCTGGTGTCTGCTGGATGTGATGAGTGAGTGTGATGCTGCTATAAGGACAAAAGTGAAATAATAGTAACACACACACACACACACACACACGCACACACACACACACACACACACACACACAGTGCAGCGCTGCTTAAAGAACAACACGTGCACTCGACTGCGCTCTCTGCTTTTCAGAGCATGTTGGTTTTTCTCATTTCCTGAACCTGTCCACGGAGACGATCGTCCCTCGTCCCTCGTCCTCCTCTGATGCAGCTCAGACGTCTCCGGAGACAAAGACACAAGAGACGGTTGACGACTTTTTCCTCCCAACTTCTCCTATTCATTATTTATATCAGACTGAGACTGTGCATGGACGACTCACTCTTCTCTCTGCTGCACCTCGTCCCTAATGCTCACACACACACACACACACACACACAGACACACACACAGACACACACACACACACACACACACACACACACACACACAATGCGCTGCCCTGTGGGCACAGGGGAAACTCAGATATGCATGAAAGCTCACGTTCTTGTAGACACGCAGTGAAGAACCGACACAAACTGAAGCCTCATAGCTCCTCCTCCTTTAGGTTAAACAGACTTATACACGCGGTCGTTCCTGTGTTTTAACATATGACATCACATGACGATAACATCATCCGCCATCTTAATCTGGATTTACAGTCTATCAGCGTTTGTCTCTCTGTGAACCCTCATGGACGAGTCACTCCTCAGCCTCCCTGAACAAGGAGCCAGTTACCCACGGCAACATTCCACGCTTCTATTTTTAGCCCTGGGAAGTTGGGGCGAAGCCTCCTGCCAAACATGGCTTCACGCCACTTTGGACCGTACCACTGCGACGTGACGGTGTGGAAGTTCATATCAGTGTTGTCAGCAAAACAAATGTCAACGACTTTTACTTGTTTCAAACAGAATGTAAACATCGGCATTATATGATTCAGGGCGAGTTACTGTCCATCGCCTGAACGCGCACACACACACACACACACACACACACTGTGGGTGACATGAATAATCCAGTAACGGCTCCCAGTCTGGAGGCTTTAGCCCTGAAGTTTGTCCCATCAGCTCACAAGCTGTCCTGGAAAAGACCCCATCACAATGAAGGACTCACACAAAGACCTCACACTCACTCACACACTCACTCACACACTCACTCACACACTCACTCACACAGTCTCCACAACTGATCCTGGACCAGCGCTCACCCAGAGGACAGATCTATAGAGTGTTGTTATTTCACTGGTTTCAAGAAGCATCACAACAACATATTCATCATGAGGGTTTTCCTGCTCAGCCTGTCGCGTCTGAATGTGGCCGCTGAGAGTTAAAGTGCCGACGTGGCAGTAAATCACTCGACGGTATCGAGCCGCAGGCTCAGACAGGTCCAGACCGGTGTGACGGACCAGAACCAGAACAAGGACCAGAACCAGAACCACAGCTTCTTCGTGCTCCGTGAATCAAAGTGGAAACACTGGCACGCGACCTGTGCTCTGTGCTGCAGGCAGAAAACACAGTCTCATCAACATGTGCATAATTCAAAGCACAATGGAGTGGTTTGGCCAAATGTGAAGAAACGCTGAGCCAGCAGAAAAACCAAAAAACAGCAGACGCACAAATAATAAAAGTGGTGAGGACGGTAGATCTCCACTCTGCAGAACATCTCTGTTACTTTAACCTCCGCTGACCTTTCTGCTTTAGCATCAGGGAAACTGAGGAAAAGTCCACACAACAACACTGTGGTGCTGCACCGAGGTGTGTGTCTGTCCACAGGTCTGTCCACAGGTCTGTCCACAGGTCTGTCCACAGGTCTGCCCACAGTATACAACCCAACAAATACAACAGCACCAATTACTCCATCATCTACAAAGGTCTTATGGCTGAAACAACATCTCCACCTCCACCTGACGTGGGTTTAGTAGCTGTATCAGCTGCCACTCAGCTGAGAGAGGAGAGGAAGCCACGCCCACTTCGCCGAGGACGCCACCGCGTCACGTTCTCAGTTTAAACGCAGCGTCTCAGATCATGTCATCGCTCATCACGCGTTGTGAATCCAGAATCAAGTGGATTTAACGTGGGACCTTGTTGTGTATCACGTTGTTGAACCACAACAAACAAGGATCCACAATCAAAATCCAATCACTGCTGCGATCAATAATCTGTTTTCAGGAAGCCATGAATTCACAGCAACAGAGAACAGCTGAGAGCATGTGGTCGATAGTCGGCCATCACGTCTCTCAGAGATAAACACAAGTCTGCTGCCTGCATTAAGATCACTCCCTCCACAGTACTGTGTGTGTGTGTGTGTGTGTGTGTGTGTATATAGAGAGAAAGAGAGAGAGATGGAGTCAGGTCCAAAAATAAAAGTCAAAAAAGATTCACCAGAAAAAGATTTTCTCCTCAGGTACAATCAGATGTAACAACAACAACAAAAAACAACCTGTGTATTAAAAACAAAAAGAAAACCACTGCTGTGCCAGACGTTACTTCCTGTCAGGACGTCAGTGAGAACGAACCAGTCACCAGGACATAATGAGGCGGCGTGGATCATATATGATTCATTACAGTACTGAAGACACGCTGACAGAGCAGAGACGGGTGAAGTGTGGAACATCATCTCCTGTTCTTCTCCAGGTAGGAACATTAAAATAAGCAACTGGCAAACTTGTGTTTGTGTGTTTTTTGTGTTTTTTGTGTTTTTTGTGTTTTTTGTGTTTGTGGCTTTACCCTCTTGCGCAGGTTGCAGGTCAGGATGAGGTTGCGGGAGAAGGAGTTGGCGAACGCCGTGTAAAACTCCAGGACCTTGAGCAGAGCTTCTCTCTTGATGACGTGCAGGTCGCAGTAGGTCAGCGCTCTGACGTTAGCGCAGGCGTGTGCGAGGGTGGTCTCCTTCCAGAAGACGTCACCGAACACGTCACCTTTACCTGACGGAGACACAGCACAACACAACAGGAGGGTAAACAACACGGATCGACTGTACATCACCCTGACCATGACGTCATGACGATCAATCAATCTCCAGCTGATCATGATAAACGTTACATCATGCTAAACGTTTTCAGCGTTT
This sequence comes from Trinectes maculatus, assembly GCA_016785345.1. Lineage (NCBI taxonomy): Eukaryota > Metazoa > Chordata > Actinopteri > Pleuronectiformes > Achiridae > Trinectes > Trinectes maculatus. The sequence goes on from JAFBJQ010001386.1 coordinate 215,303, forward strand.
TATATATGTGTGTGTGTGTGTGTGTGTGTGTTTGTGGTTGATGCTGTTGAGGTGTATAGAAATACATTTACAGTAAAACCAGGAAGTGTTGATTTGTCCTTAGCGACAGTTTTTTCTGGCCTTAGCAACCAGAGCTGCTGATGTCAGCAGTTCACCGGCTGTCACAGGCCGACACCGTGACAGGTTCAACACAATCCGCATGAAATGAACGAGACAAATCAGGTCCGAGGAAAAAGAGAAGAAAACAGCGTTGGTCCGTGTGGGAGAAGAGCGAGCTGCGTGAGGAGGGTGAAGGTTCAGTCAGGGGATGGAACCAGGATGAAATGGTTCTTCTCCACTGGCCTGGACCCAAACGCAGCCACCTGGACACTTGACTTATCAAGCGCCAGCATAAATTACACATGCTAATCAGCAGATCAACACACACTCACACTTCTGAGCGTCTCCACGGCAACGGCACATGTTTATTCTGATTGTGACAGATCAGCGATATCAGCAGAATCACGATGATTATTGTTCTTCTGCCACATAAGCTGCTGAGGAGAGCTTCATGTCCCAGTGGAGACCTGCCGGCTCAGATCAGGACCAGTCAGAGCTGAGGTCTGTGTGTGTGTGTGTGTCTCTCTGACAGCTGACTGCGAGACAACGTGGTGAGACAGCAGCCCACGCTGTCCACAGCCCGTCACATCAGCCGGCTGACGCTCGCCTGTGAGTGGATCTCGTCTCCACCGTCCGTCCCCTGTGTCCCCCGAGGGCCCGTTCCTCTCCCAGCATCCAACAGAAGCTCAGGCAGCGGGACGCGTCTGGAACGAGGACGCGTCTGGAACGAGGACGCGTGTGGACGAGGTCACATGGGCCGGGGGTCGCCGGGGACTGTGTGTTAACAAGTGTGTTACAGTGAGGAAGCTTATGATCGACTGGTGCCCGTCAACAGACTATAAATACACACACACACATATATATGTGTGTGTGTGTGTGTGTGTATAAGCTGTGAGTGTGGCTCTCGGCGGTTTCCCCCGTCAGCAGAAAAAGAAATTGCCTGTGGGTGGCACTGTCCCCTCCCTCAGTGTTATGCGGTGTTATCTGTCAGCGCAGCTCGCCGCCGTACCTCCGTCCAGTCAGAGACGTCTCTGTGTGCCGCTCACAGCTGGATGCTGATGCTGCTGTATCCCCCCCAACCCCCACCCTCAGGTCGTTATCCTGCTAAACTGAGTGGGTGGAGACAGTTATACTCCTGCTGGGACACAGAGTGTACTGCAGCTTTAACGCTCTCACTGTCTGTGACACACTCTGTGGTTATTAGCTTTTCTCTCTCTCTCTCTCTCACACACACACATACACACACACAGACACACCCACACCCACACCCACACACACACACACACACACACACACACACACACACACACATGTTTTAAATGATTTCATTGTGAAGCTTTAGACTTTAAGTATTTGAGCCAAAGATTTAGAGATTTGCAGAGAGTTTTACATATATACATATACATTTACATATATATATATATATATATATATATATATATATATATATATATACATTTACATATATATATATATATGTATATTTGAGCATCAGATCGTAAACGCTGAACTTCATCCATGATTCATGACTTTAACTGAACCTGTTCTCCTTTGGCACACTCTGTGGTTATTAGCTTTTCTCTCTCACACACACACACACACACACACACACACAAACACACACACACACACACACACACACTCACACACACACACACGTGTTTTAAATGATTTCATTGTGAAGCTTTAGACTTTAAGTATTTGAGCCAAAGATTTAGAGATTTGCAGAGAGTTTTACATATATACATATACATTTACATATATATATATATATGTATATTTGAGCATCAGATCGTAAACGCTGAACTTCATCCATGATTCATGACTTTAACTGAACCTGTTCTCCTTTCTCCATCACTGTACCATACATACGACCTGAGCTGCGCTTCATGCTGCGCTCTCTCTCTTCTCCATCTGCTGCAGTGTCGTCACGTCACCACCAGTGGCTCGGACTGACACAACCTGCAGCGGCTCCTCTCAACAGAGACCAGATCAATATGTCGACAGCAGCTTCATCTATCTATATCTATCTATCTATAAAAGGTTGATTTTTACAGGCGGTGAAGGGGTTAATGAGTCCTGACTCACTGGGCCAGAGCATACTGCAGTGTGAACACAGAGCCTGACCAAAACCCCCCTCTCATAACACAGCATGAATAATGGATGACCAAATTAATCAGCTCATCGTTTTGGCAAAACAGAGGAGGAGGAGGCTGAGTGGATTCTCTCACACAAATCATCCATATACTTCATCAACAGAAGAAAGACCTGCTTCCTTCACGTCTCCAAACACAAGGTTTGACAACAAGCAGGGGAGAAACCCACCTGCTCGGGAAACCAACCAATCCCGTGCGACCAGGCCTCTGCCATGGTCGTCAGAATAATAATACTAATAACGAGCTTTGTCTATTTATCAATATCATTAATCATGGGTTTTGTCTATTTATCACATTTTCATTATAGTAGCAGAAAGAAACAAAGGAATGAAAGTAACACAGTGAAAAACAGAACTCATGTTTGTTTGTTACAGGAGCGACGGAGCAAAGGTGGAAGCAACAGTTTGTGTGAGCAGGTGATCCGGACCTGAGGATCACGTGGGCGGAGCCTGTGGACCACGGGGAATCAGGGAGATATTACTCAGGAGTAATTAGTGGAGCTGCCACAGTATTGTCTCGTTACTGTGGGGAGAGTATTGTGTTTACGTTGTGATACAGATAACAAGCACAGCCTGAAGCCGCACAAATGAAAGCCCTAATAAACAAATACACACTGACACTCGTATATGTACTGTACATATACTACAGTATATGTACTGTACATATACTACAGTATATGTACTGTAGCTCTGCTGCTCAAGTGTTTGTTTATGTGTGTATTTCGTCTCTATAAATGTGTGTATCTTGTTTATAAATGTGTGTATCTTGTTTATATTTGTGTGTATCTTGTGTATGTTGGAGTGTAGTATTTGTGTATATGTGTGTGTACACCTGATGCCAGTGGACACTAATGAGAGCAGAGTGTCGGAGCCTGGGGAAATCAGTGGCTTTAAAACACACACACACACACACACACACACACGCACGCACGCACACACACACACACACACACACACACACACACACAGTCCTCTTCTCCTCTTCCTTGATCTATTTACCTCCATCGTTTGATTCTTTTGAATATTAATATTCCTTTAATTTCCCTCCCTCTGTTTGTCTCCAGTTACACTGCTCCTCTCTCTCTCTCTCCATCCCTCCTCCACTCCTTCCTTTCTTCCACTCCCTCTTTTCCTGCTCCCTTTTAAACATCTGCCGACTCTCTCTCTCTCTCTCTCTCTCGTGTGTGTGTGTGTGTGAGTTTTTTTTACCACTTTGATTCTCAGGAGTCACAGGAAAAACAAGAACCTGTATTTGTTGTAATAAATTCCACAGCCACATACCTAAGATGGCGATGACCTCATCATCCTGGATGACCTCCAGTGACCCCGACACCACAAAGCACAGGGTGTCGACGCTCTCCCCGGCGTGGAATATCAGGTCTCCCGGAGCGCAGTGGATGGTCTGAAACTCCACGGCCAGCGAGCGCAGGCAGCCGTCGCTCGCCAAGCGAAACGCCGGGTGTTCGTTAAAAACCTGAACGTGAAGGAAACAGATATTTAGCTGATTGTATTAGTTGTGTTTTTTTTTTAGATAATACTGTGACAATTACACGGCGAAGTTCACACCTCCTGGTTCTAACTATGGGAACGTCAACGTTTCTGACCTTTAAAATCATCAAGTCTTTTTTCAGTTTGACTCAGTAAGACTAAAATGTTCCTCTGCAGCGACTCACTGACGATACGACAGTATTTCAACTTTGTTACAGATTTTATGTACGAGATTTTAAAAAATAACACAGCGCCCCTCTGTGGTAGTGCAATAGAAAAACCTTAGCAACAAACCTTCCTGTTGAGATGGACACAGATGTCCGCTCGCATGTCCTTGGGACAAATGGATAAAACCTGATGGACAGAGACACACGGAAAAAAATAATGAGTCATCAGAAAACAAAACAAAACAAAACAAATGAAATTAAAAAGACAATCAGGCACATTCACTGATGTTGGTTTGTGAGCAGCTGACACACACACACACACACACACTCAGTGTTGCCTGGTCCCATTTGTACGAGGTCAAAGGTCGTGTAAATTCCATCTTTAATGCAGCGTTGACTTTAACTGCAGTGAAATTATATTACATTTGAATCATTTGTTTTCTTTTGTCTCTGGTTTCTTTCATTAACCGGCTGAGGAAACACCGCCGCTCCGACCCACTCCTCTCAGCTCCATGGAACATGGAGGAGGATCGGCAGCATGGCGAGTGCTTCAGGGAGCCGCCGCTCTGTTTGTCGGGTTTGTGCCGGGATAAACAGCTGACTGAGAATCCTCTAATGGCTCCCAGAGCGAGAGGAACACTCTCTAATTGGCCCCAGCTCTGACTGCGAGTGTTCACAGTGAGGGTGGGCACGAGACGCTGCGTACGCCTGCTCCTGACTGTGGACTCATTCCAAACACAAGAACATAACCACAAAAATAGGCCTGATGGAGAGAATTAAAAATGTATAAACATTCATTTTTAATGGTGGGTTTACCTCAATTACACACACACACACACACACACACACACGAATATCTGGTCTGGGAACATTTGACCACGTGATTCAGCACCTTAACCTCACTTACATTAACTTTAACCATAAGTCACACTGTTCTATAATATAATATAATATAATATAATATAATATAATATAATATAATATAATATAATATAATATAATATAATATAATGTAATGTAATGTAATGTAATATAATGTAATATAATATAATATAATATAATATAATATAGAGGTCGGTTTTGTCTGTTAAGAAATCCAACTTTTCAATTTCTCAAAATGCAACAAAACAAACACAAAAAAGTACGACTTTTTTGTGTTTGTCTCACCCTCTCGGTGTCGATGCCTTTGGACATGGACCAGGTGGAGACGATGTAGTCCATCACCCGCTCGCTCAGGCCTTTGGGGACCTGGTAGAGCTTCAGGAAGTCCCTGACGTTGTTGAGCATCTCGTGGTAGCGGTTGGTGTTGGCGTACATCTGCTGGAAGATGGTGGTCACGTTTCCAAAGATGGTGGCATAGAGCAGGGCTGGTGAGGAGGACCAAATATCACACACACACACACACACACACACACGCACGCACGCGCACACACACACACACACACACACACACACACACACACACACACACACACAGAGTTATGACTCTCTCCTCCCCTCAAACTTAAAACCACAGTGTGTTATCATCAGCCTCCTCTTTACTGTTTCCATAGAGACCTCACTCGAAATAGTTCTCCCTCTTACCCCCCTTCACCCCAACCCACCCCCCATCCCCTCCTCCTCCTCCTCCTCTCAGCCAATAAAAAGACAAAAGGAACAGAGATGAAAAAAAGAAGTTGAAATGGGATCTGATGAGAAACCAACAACCTGTGTTAGAAATAAATGATGTGTATGAGTTAAAAAGAAATAAAAGAAACAACAGTAAATCTCTCTCGCACACACACACACACACACACACCCACACACACACACACACACACACACACACAGTTACTGCACAGAGATCATAATGTCTCAGTAAAGCCAGATTAAATAAGTTCACATGCAGAAAGCAGGAGGAGGAGGAGATGAGAGGAGAAGATGCAGACTCAAACATCACTGGTTCCCCCAGGAGCCACCAGGAGCCAGCAGGACCTTTTCCAGACCCTGTCAGCTGGTGCAGGTCCACTCTGACTCCAGCACTGAGCTGGAGCTGGAGGCTCAGACACTCAGCTCTCACCTGCGGCGCCTAATTGGGCGACTGGGTGACTCTCTAGTTGGTCAATGTCACCTCAGCACCAGCTTTAACCCTGAACTCCCGCTGACGTTTCCAAAAACGTGAAGTCGTTAACTTCAACTCTGACACCTCACCTTCACCCGGATTGGCTCAGGTATCGAGGCGAAAATAAAACAGACCTGCACACAGACGCCTGGAAACGAGTCAGTCAGCTAACGAGCCAGGCGCTAAGTTACCTGAACAACCGCACTGCGTGAAGCTGTGGAGACGAACGGAGAGCTACAAACTACGTCTCTGTAGAGGTCAGCCATGTTGGATGGAGCTAATTAACGGCACTGATCAACTGCTAACGAGCTCTGGCTACTGACGCTTTAACGAGAGAGGTCCCAGTCACATCCAGACTGAGAGACGGTCGTGATCTGTGTTGAAACGATTCTGGTCTGGTCTGGTCTGGTCTGGTCTGGCCTGGTCTGGTCTGGTCTGGTCTGGTCTGGCCTGGCCTGGCCTGGCCTGGTCTGGGTGGAGGTGATGATTCTCCTCCTGACTCTGGATTCTTTGGTGTATAAATAAATAAGGAAGTGGGTTTTGTGCTGAGTTGGAAGTTTGTGGGTTTTTTGTCTTCTGCTTGAGGCCTTCAGAGATGCTGTGAGTGTGTAAATCACCGGTTCCCAGAGAACCGGTGAGAGAACACTATAGAAAACAACAGGTTACTTTTAGTTCCTGCTGTAGTTTGTGTAGTTTGTGTACCTGTGGGATTCTGACAGGAAACACAAACCTGGTGCATCATGACGACAACGACTTTCACAGTGGGTTCTGACTGAAGTCCAGCTTCTCGAACCCCTCGAGGCCTTCACAGGAGCCACCTCCCTCTCAGCCATCAACTTACTGCTCTGCGAGCCCAGTCACAACATCACAACATCACAACACGTTACACAGTGACGGGACACACACACACACACACACACACAGAGAGGCAGTCGCTGTGCGTGACTGTATAAATCTGTTGTGACGAGCAGTAATTGTGCATCAAGTGCTTCCTGGGTGAGTAAAACATTCAGGCTGATTGTCTGGAAATAAATATTGACTGAAAAATCTGCAGAGGCATCCTGGTGGTTCTCACGCACACACACACACACACACACACACACACACACACACACACATACATACACACACCCTGTAAATAATGTTTTTGTTCTCGCCACGTTCTTCAACAGGCCTGTTTACTTCTCGTCAGGTCAATGTAATGGAGCAATTATTGCCGTGCAAAGACCATAATGGGTTTTGGAGTGTGAGGGCTGAGTGGTAGGAGTGTGTGTGTGTGTGTGTGTGTGTGTGTGTGTGTGTGTGTGAAAGCATGAGGTGATAACTGGAGGAGAAGAAGGAGGAAATCTTTAATCCTGGATGTTAAATTCCAGCACCACATGGTCCCGGGGGACCTGCAGCTTAGTGAGGATAACGATATTCTCCGAGAGGAAAGTATTCCGGATTGATCTGATCGTTTCAGGAGGAGGGAATGAAGAGGAGAAGAACAACAGAAGAACAAAGAGGTAATCGTCTCATTTGCGTTGTTGTTGTAACGACTCCATTAAATGGATATATATATACTGTATAATGTATAATAATATTAAACAGGTTTTCAACTCTGTTTTTCCTGAAGAATTCCTCTGACGGCTCTGTGTTTTGTTTCCTCCAGACTGAGGAATCTTCTAATAGATAAAACATTCTACGTATCAGAGATTAGAATTTTCTTTTTTTTTTCCTAAAAGTTTTAAATCAAACATCGTTATATCGTAAATATTAGGTTTTCATTTCTTTGAAGAGTCGTTAGCATTGGCAGCAAACAGACCGTTCTGTAAAGGAGCATTCCGCAGAACAGTAGTGCATTGACGCACTGTGTGCTCGTCCATAACAACCACAGCGGATCAGATATTGCACACACAGATCAATGCAGTGAAGAGCAGAGACGTATATATCTCCTCGCTGCAGTAACAGCTCCCTCGTGACGCGCGGGAACAATCACGTCCAGCTGTTTGTTTGCTCACAGCGGCGCTGATAAAGCTCGTCTCCGCGCGCGGCTTTAATTTCTCTGAGACGAAAACTCATCTGAGACAAAATGAAGACGCCACAAAACCAAAACAACAAGAAATCGCTGATCGATCCAATTTTCCTGCGTACTCCCACGTTATTATCTGACAGCGGGATTCTTCCAGTCTGTTGTCAGGATGATGATGATGATGATGATGATGATGATGATGATGATGATGACGTGTGAGAGTTACCACGCTGTTCCTGCTCAGGACCAAACCAGAAGGTCACTGTGATCATTGGCACATCAACAAACTGAGGGAAACTCAATGCAATTTCACTGATTCTTCTGTTATAAATATAAAAACAACAAACAGGACATCGTCTTCTCGTGCTGGTTGTTTGTGCTCGCGTGTTTTCTCTCTCGCTGATGTTTTGGAGTGAAGAAGAGCGAGTGTTGCCGTTCCACTAATGGGACTGAATTAAAACACGGCACAAATAAGTCGCCCCTGAGGTTTCGCCGCTGAAGGTAACGAGGCCGCTGGGGGCCCGTCAGGGCCGGCCCCTGTGGACCCGGGACCCGGCGGCAGTAATGAAGTCATGGAGGAGCGGCGCCACTGAAGCAGGTGAAGCTGGTAAACACGGGACACACATGTTTTGACGATCACGGCGACGGGGGCAGATTATAACGTGTGTGTGTGTGTGGACCACGCTCGCCGCTGTGCCGCCGTGACGGAGGGATCAAAGTCAATACGTGGTTAAAGTGATGCCGTTGTATTAGCAGCGTACGCGGGGTCAAGAGGTCACGGTGAGCGATGGAACAGATTTGAGCAGAGGATATAACACAGCCCAGGTTTAAAGGGCCAGTTCACTGTCTTGTTGTTCAGACTGTGGTCTGATGGAGGACGCACTGTGACGAGCTGTTGCTCAGTAGGGCCCCCGTCTGCCCGGCGCAGGGCGTTAGCATCAGGTGACACCGGCAGCAGACATCGATTGACCTTCTAGCTCCCGGTTTCGTCTGACGGTGGCGTCGGAGCGTCGCAGGGCGAGAGCTCACGTACAGGTGGAGATCTGAGCTCGGCTCCATCTCCTCCACTGTCGGCGCTTATATCCATCAGGCCCCACACCTGCCCGATTCAGTTACCTCCATCTCCCCCGTGTGACGGCAGCGTTCACGCCGCGGCGCTGGCATCCATTAAAGAGAGCAGAGGTTAAGAAATGAGAAGGAGAATGGGAGTGATTGCTCCTTCACAGGCTTTTCACAGTGGAAGAGCGGCTTCCTGAATGAGTGAGCTGGGAAGAGCTTTGCCACAGGGACGATTACAACTGCTGGTAATTATGGAAATGTGGCACGAGTCGCTACAAACCAAACCCCCACCCGCCCCCTCCCACCCCCAACTTCCACAACCTCAGGAAACCAGCTCTGCTTCTGATGGCGTGAAACATTCTTCTTCTACACGGTGGTGAAAACGCTCCCGCCGCCGCCGCGTCCCGCGGTTGTGGGAAACTCTTCGGTCCGACATCACATTGAATTATTCACACACAAAGTGGAAATCTTCTCCAGTGTTTGATGGGATGTTGATCCGTGGCCGTTGGGTTAAAATCCCGGCGTGCTGAGCTCAGCATATCTGAGTGTCAGAGCTGCATCTGCTGTGTGATGACACCAATCATCTGCTAGCTGTCTCCAGAAAACACAAACACAAACATAACCAGCCTGTAGAAACATGGCGTTTAGATGGCGTTGTAATGACATGGGACTGATGGTGAGGTTGTTTGCTTCAGGACAGACGGGCGTCTCGGGGACAGCGTCCCTGTTTGGAAGCAGCTTTGCTCAAAGACCTTGTGATGAAAGCAGGAGAACGATTCTCCATGTCTTCACATGTATTATTCAGCGAGCCGAGGTGCCAGCTGGCGCTCTCCCCGCTCCCCGCCTTCAGCGTTCGGTTACAGGTAACGCCGTGAGAGGACACAGAGGTCACAACGCCAACGTGCAGACTGAACCCAGAGCAGACCGTCAGAGGTCAAAGAGCTTCGACCTCCTCTGATCAAAGGAAGTGAACGTAACAAATCAGAGAAACACAAAGATCAACAACAGTCATCATGACTAAATCAGCACACACAACACAAACTGAGCTGCAGGTTGTTGAGGTGGCTTCAGTGTGGAGACAGGAACAGGAGCTGCATCAGTTACAGCAGCAGATAACTTCAGTGTCTCACAGTTAATGAGTTTTTCAAAGAGACTCGTGACTGAACACAACTGGCTGTTTCTCAGATACATTCACCCGCTCACTGATGAGTCAGCACAGAGAGAGAGAGAGAGAGAGAGAGAGTGTGTGTGTGTGTGTGTGTGTGTGTGTGTGTGTGTGTGTGAGTGTGTGTGTGGGGGGGGGCTGAATGGATTAGTGAGGAAAAAAGTGACAAAAGGAGAAAGAGTAAGACGCCTGTTTATGGATTAGTGGACTTATCGTCTCAAAGACCACACACACACACACACACACACACACACACACACACACACACACACACACACACACACGCACACACACACACACACACACACACACACAATACACAACTCTCTCTCTCTCTCTCTCTCTTTAAACCAATCAGAGAGGAGACAAACTGTTTCCTTCCACGTCTCCTCTTTCATCCCCTCATGCCTCGTTGCTATGGGGGGTGGGGGTGGGAGGGAGGGGGTTTAAGCAGCATGGAGAGCATGAAGGAGAAGATGCCTGGTTTCTCTGGTTTGGAGCGTGTGGAGTTGGTGTAGAGCAGATGAGAGTCTGGAGGCTCTGTGGTCTTAACCTGGGGTTTAAGCAGCATGGAGAGCATGAAGGAGAAGATGCCTGGTTTCTCTGGTTTGGAGCGTGTGGAGTTGGTGTAGAGCAGATGAGAGTCTGGAGGCTCTGTGGTCTTAACCTGCTTCACCTCTCTGATCCTGGTGACCATTAAATCACTCCCACACCTCCCTGCTCTCCAAACCCCTGCGAGAGACTAACAGCACACGAGCTGCCAGGAGGCTCTGTTCTCAGCCTGACACCAACAAATGGCCACATGAGTCCAACGAGAGGATCGACCTCTGCTGCCAATCAGTGTTGACGTGATGAAGATCGCAGGAGCGAGGGGAAACGTCTGGGTTCCTCTTCTCGAACGACTTAATAAACCTGCACCGTGCTTTAAATGACCTTTTCACCTTACCACTTAGTGTCAGGCGGCCGCGGGGGGGGGGGAGGCGGGGGGGTGAAGAGGGGTGTTTCAGCTGGAGTCAGACAGACGAGGAGAAGATGCGTGAGGTCATCACGCTCTGATCGCCCTCTGTGCTGCTCCTCCTCTTACAGGAGCATGAACATGTAAACGTCTCATTCATTAACTCATTAACTCATTAACTCATTAACATGTGAATATTTTATGACGTATGTGAGTACTTACTTCCTGCTTTTTACTGCAAACTGTACTTGGTTGACGAGTATTTTCTTTTTTTTTATTCTACTGCTGTCGGTACAGAGGGAGACTAAACTCTCTGTCTCTTATACACATCTTTCAGAGATGCTGTGTTACTGTGGCGACTTCAGAGCATCAGGCTGTGCTTCTGAAAGTCTGCAAGAAAACACAACAACAAAACAAAACACATTCACTTTGTGCAGCGGATGAGTTTCGTTGGACTCATGATGAGACAGAACAACACGTTGTTGTTTTTGTGTACAATTTGAGACAAAAGTCATGATGTGATTAACGTGTTGTGTTTGTGAGTATGAGTCAGAACTCATAAAGGTGTTTGAATAATAGCTTTCAGGATGAGTTAGTGTGTGTGTGTGTGTGTGTGTGGGGGGGGGGGTCTGATGAGGAGATGTCGTGACATTTGTGCGTCAAACAACCCACTGCGTCTAATGTGCTAATGCTATCACTGAATTACATCTAATGAACGGGCGTGGAAATGATCGCATTATGCTAATTGCTGTTTAATGATGCTGATTAAAGGTCGGGGAGAAAGAGAGGTTGTGTGTTCACGTGTTTGTGAGCACACAGGTGGAAGTGTCCTGTGCCACACAGGGTGTAAGACATGTGGGGAGGACAGAGTGGAGGACACAGGGACACGTTGTGTTGTTTTTTTCCGCCCCTGTACATAAAGCGACAGGTTTCTGCTGCGTGTGTTAGAGCTGCACAAACACATGTTGTGTTGGTTTGGGATTTGTGTTGTGATTTGTTAGACAACACATCTCCCTGGAAGACGCTGTGTAGCAGCGTCTTCCTCAGAGCTCTGAGACGTTTGTCTCCTGCAGCACTGTGGTTCCTCTGTGGTCTCATCCTGTGGTTCTCCAATCGACCGACCGCGGCTCAGAGTGCTCTTCAGTTGGTCACGTTACAGACGGATGAGATGTTTGTCGGTGCTGAAGTGGACGAGGCGTCAGGATCAGTTCGTCACAGCGCAGGTTAAAGCTGCGACACGAGATACTGGGAAACACGGCAGTGGGTAGAAATTTCCAAAACTAGACTTTGATGTGGAAACTTGAAAACAGAACCTGGTTCTTGAGAACATGAACTCATCATCACCATCAACAGCACGGCTCTTCTGAGATCTTCTGAGACAGAACGCTGTGGTCTGATGTCAGACTGACTTTCCACAAAGACACAGCTGAGGACGCAGAGCCTGTGGTGTGTCCCCGATCATCAACCCCGAGACGGGACAGGTCACACAAACACACCACAACAACCACAACCACAACAATAAGAAGAACCCTAACTAACGCTATTGGCAGAGAAACCTGTCTGGAGACACAGCGTCCTGACCAACCACAGCCACTGTCCAAACTGTCCAACTGTCCAACTGTCCAAACTATTCACATGATGAGATGAAGCGACTGCTGAGGCAGCGTCGAAAATGTGTTACATTTCTGCCTGATGACAAAAACAAACAAAGTGGCAACCTGACACCCAGTTGATCAGGTGAACAGACCACAGAGACGGAACCAAGCAGAGATGTTCCGCTGATGAAGATGCTGCGTCAGCGTCTGCTGTCTGTCTGTGACGCGGTCGCTGCAGTGTCTGTCTTCAGGACGTGGACCTGACCTGAACAGCAGCAGATAAAGACGGCGTGTTGTGTTTGTCGGTCTCCAGGAGAAGCCTTCAGGGGAGAAACTGTGCCAATCTGGACTCTGACTTTTTGCAGACGGTGCAAACAGTTGAATAATTGATGCACTCAAAGTATTTTTCCTTCAGGATGTGGACATTGTTACACAAGCTCCATCAGGCCAGCAGAGAAATGTGCCTCTTTTGGAAAAACACGTCTTCCCAAAAACACAGACTGTTTTCCAACCGTGGAGATCAGTCACCTGCTTTAACAACAGGAAGCTGCTCAACATCCCAGAATCCCACTTTCCTCTGGCATCACCAGATCCACCGAATCCACCTCATCATAAGACGCGTCACACAGCACAACACGAGTCAGCAGAAATCAAAAGGAAAAAACAACAACAAAAACAACGTTTCACCTTCACAACCGAGCTGCTGCTGCATCACACTATTAATATCCCTCAACACAAAACCCATTCATACGTAACATTTCCAACCGGGCAAACATTGCTGACTCATGAATTAATTATTGCACTAATTGATCCATTAATCAAGAACGTGAGACGCTCTGAAAATCAATTAAAGTCCTTTAAATTAATTGATCAATCATCTGGTTCCAGTAAATGTGATACTTTGTCCAGTTTGTATCTGGGGTTTCATGACTATTTGAAGAATATTTAAAGAATCTATAATTATGTGTATTTGTCTGCAGGTGTTTTAAAGGCTGAGTGAACGAGGGAACGAGTGAACGAGGGAACGAGTGAACGAGGGAACGAGGGAACGAGTGAACATCAGACCCAGATCAAACGAGAACCGAGACAAAGCTCTTTTTGCTGTGAGGAGTAAACTCTGTATATTCACTCGCTGAACGTGTCTCTGACGACCAGCGGGCTGCGCCGTTTGCCATTAATCATGCGTGTCGCATGCTGCTTTCTATTATCACATGTGGTTATCTGCTGCCTCCATCAGCCTGCTGGTTCCTGCTGGTTCCTGCTGTTTCAGGTCCATGTGCTTAACACCGTCAGATAAATAAAAAACCAAAACAAAATGTCTGGACAGACAGGAATGTTGCCGTTAACATTCCTCACTCACTCTGACTCGAAACAGAAACTGACTCAACAGCATTAACACGGATCGATTGAGGGATGAATATATAGGGATAATGTCCTTTAGCTGACTCAGCATGATGGGAAACAACAAGAGAACATCAGTGCAGGTCCTGATTGAACAGGTACACAGGTGTAGACATGACCTACACATCACCACACATGTCAGAGCGGACATGAGATGCAGGTGACCTCTGACCCCCGGGAAAAACACGGTTACCCTGAACACAACACTGCTACAGAGAAGGTGTGTAAAACAGATGGTATATCTACATACAGCAGCTCTATACTCACATCCCACCATCATCATGGCCACAGAGAAAATCTTCTCTCCGTCCGTCGTGGGCGCGATGTTGCCGAAGCCGATGGTTGTTAAGCTGGTCATGGTGAAGTACAGGGAGGTGATGTACAGCGAGTCTTTGCCGGGGCCGCCCTCCCACTGGCCCGACCCGCTGGCGTTGTAGCGGTACGGCGATCCGATGCTGATGGCCAGCTGGTACAGCCAGCTGTCCATTTTGATGCTGTTGGTGGCTTCGTCGATGACCTCGTAGTCGCCGATGCTGTACCTGCAGAGGACAACACCAATATGGAGCTTCAACCACAGCGCTAACGTCCACCTGACCTCACTGTCACTGTCACTATCACCACAAAGCATCTAAACAGCATTCAGAATATAATCTATAAATAATATAAATAATATATATTATAAATAACGACTGTTATGATAAAGATAATGTATCTTTCTTTTTCTATTGGCTATATACACATATTTTCACATATACAGTGTGTGTGTGTGTGTGTATACAGTATATATATACATATATATATATACTGTATATGTATAATTGGATGTTGTTTGATTGGAGAAGAGGAAACAAAGTCTGCAGTCAGCAGGAAGCAGGAAGCAGCAGCTGCTGCTCTGTAACGTACAGCTGGCGGGGGCAGCGGCAGTGTTTAGCATACAGAACCAATTAGCAGGCGCGTGGAACGTGGTTAATTTCCCAGCAGCCTCTTCACGTCACCGAGCTGCGAGGAAACGAGGAGGGGTTCGTCAGTATAGAAACGTGTTTACCAGATGCAGGCGAGCCAGTGGGCCACCAGGCCAAAGACGCACACCAGCAGGACCAGGACCGCAGCACCGTACTCCAGGTAGTGGTCCAGCTTGCGGGCCACCCTGCCCAGACGCAGCAGGCGGACCACCTTCAGAGAGCTGAACAGACTGCTGATGCCCTGGGGGGGGGGGGGGGGGGGGGAAAAAGGGGGGGGGGGGGGGCAGGAAACAGCATTACATCACTGTCCACTCACAGGTGAAGCTCAAACACTGAGTGGGACAAATGTGTTGTTACATTTGTAATTATTCACAAACAGAAGCACGGCATGAACTCACACACACACACACACACACACACACACACACACACACACACACACTGACAACAAAATATATTGCTAATGCACCACACACCACAGAACCTGGCAACACAACACCCACAGACTCTGAGTCTCTGACTTCTTCTTCAATGTCTCATTAACGGGCCCCTGTCCTCCAAAGGGCCGCATCATCTCTACAGCCTCTTCAACATCACACACAGACACACAAACAAACACAGTCAGCTGAGAGGCTGCAAATACACAGCAGCGCCACCTGACGCTACAACATTCCATAACAACAACAACAACAACAACAATAACTAATAATAATAATAATAATAATAATAATAATAATTAGAAGTAGAAGAAGAAGAAGCGTAATAATAATAATGTTATTAGAAGCCTGCTGGTGAACTTCCTGTTGTGAAAGCGCAGTAACACAGCTGATGTCTCCTCTGCCCCACATGGAGATGTGATTTCACCCTGTGGTTCCTGGAGTCTGAAGGGACTCAGTTTTCTCGACAGGAAGAACCACATCTTCATGTTTCTAAATTAGGAGCTCGCTCTGCTCGCTCTGCGCTCCTGTTTTTCTGCTGCTCAGCTTTTCTTTTCCAACTTGATGCAGTCAAGAGCAAAATCTCCACACGGCAGCATCTGTTCCAGCTCGCCTCCGCCAACTCACCAGGTCTGTCCCCCGAAAGACACCCATGTCCCCAAGACACATCAGGATTTAACAACAGACCATATGTCTGATCATGGATAAATAAAGCCTTTAAGTAGCCTTTAAAAGCTGTGAGTACACATACAGCTACCCTGCCTCATGGAGGAGATATATATACTGTGTATATATATATATATATATATTTTGGACATTTTGGACATGATGACACGTCACTGAGACGCTCACCTTCCACATCTGTACTCCACCTTCCATTCCTCCATCATCCACATCTTCCTTCCAGCCAGAGTTGACTGACTGTGTATGTGGTTCCTCCACTGGTGTAAACACACCGAGCGTGAACATCCCGTCCCTGACTGCACGCCACACAGCTTCCTCCCGGCCCCGTCAGCTCGCCGGTGGCAACGTGCGCGTCACAGCGGAAAGGTCAGGCTGGATTAGACCATTTTGAGACGCCGCCTGCAGACACATGCTGCGAGCTCCCGTCAGCTCCTCTGTGACAGCAGGAGGCTTCACGAGCTGCAGGAGGTTCCTCATCATCTCCAAACCCCCACCGGAAAACACCCGCTCAAACACACAGCCCGACTCCAACACCGCCTCTGCTGCAACCTGAGGGTGGAGGTTATGATGATGACGGGACAATGTTTGGCACCATCTTGAAACTAAAACTAAAACTAAAAATACCCTCTGCAGGGGAATTCAGCCTGCAAGCATCCCATAATAACCTCAGCTGTTTCCTCCTCTCTCCCACACACTGTCCCCACTCAGCGTCCATTTATTCTTCACCCTGCTCATTGTGGGGACACGGCAACAACGCAGCACTTTAACAAACGGGGGAAGAAAGACTCCGACTCCGGCTGAGTCCTCGTCACTGGAGAAAGCTCCACGCAGAGAAGATCATGGAATCATCTGCATCCAGCAGTCAGAGGCCAGAGGAGCAGAGACACCTGAACGCAGACACAACGTCACACCCTGTCCATGCAGAACAGTAACATTACAGAGCAGAAGCATGATTCAAAGCCCACCAGTGTGTGTATCAGAGGGCTTGTGTGTCGGTGGTGGTGATGTGTGTTGTTCCAGACGGGAATAAAACAGTGAGGGCGGAGTCAGAGCTTTTTTTAATCAGCACCAAGAAAAGAAACAAAGCTGAAACTTCAGCTGCTGGCAGCTTAAACACTGGTTTCACCATCATCATCATTATTATTATTATTATTACGACTGACAACGACACTGTGTGTGTGTGTGTGTGTGTGTGTGTGTGTGTGTGTGTGTGTTTTCACACGTATGTAAGCAAAGCTACACAAAAGTGATTTTCTACAAAAATAAAACTCACACCCACTCATGAGGGGACCCGAGCAGCGTCACACACACGCACGCACGCACGCACACACACAGAGACACACACACACACACTGAGGTCTAATTAATTCAGCGGGAAACCAAGTGGAAAATCACCTTTAATGGACTTCAGGCCATATCGATATAACTCCTCGATATGTGCGGGCTGGAAATAGCCGCCGTGTGTGTGTGTGTGTGTGTGTGCGTGCGTGTGTGTGTGAACATCCTGGGAACAGGCCTGATCTCATTATGGGAAATCACCCAGAAATCAAAGGGACGAGATCAGAATCTAAACAGTCTCCTTCCCAGAGGCTGATAAATCCTCTCATCTAATTAGGCGCAGGAGGCGGGGTCTCGGCGCTGCCAGAGATTGGGGGGCTTGGCTCTAACTGCCAGCGAAGCCAAACAGCTGATGGACCATTATTCCATCTCCAGGATCAGAAACCATCACAATGGAAAACTGAAGCCACCCTCCTGCTCTGATTATCCTCGATCCCGATTCAACTCCACATGTTGCAGATTTAAATACATCCACACACCCTCAGAGACGCCGGGGCGGCGGCGGCGGTTAAAGAATTTCAATAATGCATTGCGACATCTTAAAGCAGGAAGCACCGAAAGACTCCTCTCTCTCCGCGTTTGCCAGAAAACTACGAGATGATCAATCATCTCATCCAGAATCACAGAGCACCCACATATCAGTTATTGATCCATGAACTTCATGAGATGGCTACAAACAGCTGTTGTGTCACATTCCTTTGTGGCGGCGCCCGGCGTGTGTGCATACCTCGTCCACGTTCTCGAAGGCGTTGATGATGTCATAGGGCAGGCAAGACAGCAGGTCGATGACGAACCACGTCTTCAGGTAGTTCATGCGGATCAGCTTGGGGTCAGAGATCACCTCTCCGCCGGGACCCACAAAGGTGGTGTGGAAGTTGAGGACGATGTCCACCAGGAAGATGACGTCCACCACGCTGTCCAGCACCAGCCACACGATGTTGTTCTGCTTGGTCTTGAAGGAGACGTTGTAGGGGACCATGATGGCCGTGTAGAAGGTGAGGATGAGGATGACCCAGTCCCAGGTGGTCTTGAAGGTGCAGTAGTGGAGGATGATGTGAGGAGGCGTCTTCGGCGCCTCCTGCTTGTACTGAGGGAGGATGTCGGAGTTCAGCTGCAGAACCTGGAGACAGGAGAGAGAGGGAGCTCTTCAACCTTCAACACACAATAAAAGCAGAGAAGGATCAGCCACGCCTCCAGGTGGATTCTGATGGAGGGCTGTGAAGGTCGACGAGAAGCAGAGCGACACACTGCTGCGTTCAGGACCTCTACACACACCAACCATCAGACGCACAAAACGCTGCATCTGCATTTGTCAGCTACACTAAAGTGTAACGACTCTACCATGTGACCAATGATTGAAATGTGTATTTTTTTAAATCTAACGCATGTCAGTATAAATGAAGGTCATTCATGGTGTTTTTCTTCACCAGCTGTGATTTGTTCCACTCGTTTGATGAATAAATCTGGTGTTTGAAACGAGAGCTGGGACCTGAAGCCGCATCACTTCTGGTCTCCACCAATCACAGACAGGCTGTGAGCCCAGAGGCATTGTGGGAAGAACCAGGGAACGTCCAGTGACAGAAGACACCAGCTGCGTCTTCAGGCTGATGGAAGCTGATGCAACCTGTGATATCAGCTGAGGGCACTCAGGACATGAAGGACACACAACATCCCTCACTGCATTAATGAGCCGTCCTGCCCCCACAGGACCAAACCAGAACTTCATCTTCTGTTCCACGCTTTCATTTCATTGGAGTATGGAAGTTACACATTTCTCCTTTGAGTCAGTGTTGATAAAAGTCTCGACACAGTGACTGATTATAAAAACACACAACATGACTCTGAGATTCTACACAGTGACATCACCACACACACATTCTAATTCCTTATCCCTCACTAACTGTAATTAAGATTAAACTGAATCACAGATTCTGATAATTAATGAATCCATTACTTTCTCTCTCACTGTGTGTGTGTGTGTGTGTGTGTGTGTGTGTGTGTGCGTGCGCTCACCTCTGCCAGTCTGGACTGCTTGTGGCTGACTTCGTGTTTGCTGATTGGTGCCAGCTGCTGCAGTGTGTTGCGGTTGTTGGTCAGAGCTCGGGTCAGACGAGCAAACTTGGTCCATCCTGCAGAGAGGAGACGTTCATGAGCGATGACATCACAGCTGAGGGAGCTGACGACGCCACCACATTGGTGGGAACCACAGCGAGATGCCGGAGTCACACAACAGCAGCACACCGTTTCATTGTGTTGACTCGTGTTGTGTTGTTTGCTACAGCTGACTAGAAAACGCACAACAGGCTTTATGAAATATTATTTTATTATTCATATTAAAAAACGGAATCCAGCTCGTCCATGATCTCGCCACTGTGTGACACCTGTGAGTCGCAGCACAGACGCACAACACATACAGCAGTCGCACAACACATACAGCAGTCGCACAACACATACAGCAGTCGCACAACACATACAACACATACAGCAGACGCACAACACATACAGCAGTGGCACAACACATACAGCAGTGGCACAACACATACAGCAGTCGCACAACACATACAGCAGTCGCACAACACATACAGCAGTCGCACAACACATACAGCAGTGGCACAACACATACAGCAGTCACACAACACATACAGCAGACACACAACACATACAGCAGACACACAACACATACAGCAGTGGCACAGCCACTCGACCCTTTGAAGGGACCATTAAGAATAAAGGAATAAAACGCAGACTGTGAAAGAGCTTTTAACCCTCGGGCCTCAGGCTGCCTTGACACCTCCACCCCCACCCCCACCCCCCACACACAGACACACACCTCTTCATGCTCTGGTCTAATGGAGCTGGGTTTAACTCTTTATTTCTCTGTGCAGTGGAGTGAAACAGTCACACACACACACACACACACACACACACACTCCCCGAGGAAACTGTTGTTGTAGCAGCAGCTGTTGTGTAACTAATGTAATGTACATCTCCAGCCCTCGGAGCAGCTTTTTCTCTGTTTCTCGAGACGTGAACGTTGTCAGTGAGGAGCTGCAGATCATGAACCTGCTGCGATCAGCTCAGTGTGTGTGTGTGTGTGTGTGTGTGTGTGTGAGACGCTGACGATGGAAGTAAAAACACAAACGTCTAACTCACACTCACTCCTTTGCCAAGAACTTCATGTTCCCAAAGTTCTCATCGTGACGTATATGTGAACTATTAACCACCAGAGGACTCGTATTATTAGCTGATTCATATCAGAACCAGTCGACTTATCAATCTGATGATTTCCTAACTTCATTTGTCATGAAGGAGTGAGGCTAACTGCTAACGCTAACGCTGCAGAATATGCAGGGCTTGTAATGGAGTGGTCCTCCGGTGTGTTGTGTAGTGTTGTGTTGTGTTGTGTTGTGTTGTGTTGTGTTGTGTTGTGTTGTGTTGTTGCTGCTGCTGCCAAAGCCAAGGTCTTAAGTGCTTTTTCTGTACTGCAGTAGTGGATGTATAATTCACTCCACGGCGTACATGCATTATGGAGCAGCACAATGTCCTAATGTGTTCCACAGTAATAACAAACCATTGGCACGCAGAGCAAGTCGATGTGTTGCCTTCTCAGACCCGGAGACGCTTTCATCATGAGGGGAAAATGGAGGAATTTGTCTCGGTGGCACTGGGCTGAATACACACTGACAGCTGCCGGCCGCCGCCGCACATACTCAAACAGCAGCTCACGCACAAACTGTAGGACACGGAAATAACAGGCCTTTTTTCCTCACTCATAATAATAATAATAATAATAATGATAACGCTCCTGCAGCGGCGCCCCCTGTCCTGAACGCATCGCCGGCTGAGTTATCAGACTGAGGCAACACGGAAGAGGAAAAACAGGAGAAAAAAAAGGGGCCTGAGCTAAAAATAACAGGGAGCAGAGCCATTGCAGGAAGCAGAAACCAGGAAGCAGGAAGTGAGACCTGGATTCTGATGCGTGTTTACAGTGGCGTTTGTCCTGCAGCAGGTGGACGGACACGTGGGACACAAAGTGACTTTGTGGACACTGTCGTCCAGATGAACCAACAGTCACGTCACAAACTCATCAGTTAGTCGAACACCTGAGACTCAGACTGTGTTCACACCTGATTCACTCTACCTGTTTTGAACCAATCAGAGAGCAGCGACTCTAAAAACAAAGAGGCGTGGCCTCAGACAGGCCAAACTGCACTGAACTTCAACAACATGCACTCAGCCTCAGTCTGACTGCTGCTGCTGCGTCAGTCACCCCCTCCCCCCCCCTCACCCCCTCATGACTAAATGCAGCCTGGTTGCCAAGGTGATTGTGTTTTATGAGCTCTGACCATCACACATTATACAGTGAATATGGTACAATAACAAACCATCTGTTTAATGCTGCAGTTAACTTTCTGTTTTCTCTTCACGGTTAACGAGTTAACGCTGAGAAAGAGCAGAGTCACACATCTTATTCCACACACAACACAACACAACACAACACAACACAACACAACACAACACAACACAACACAACACAACACAACACAACACAACACAACACTGTTTTCTCGAATTAACTCATTCACTGTGAAATCACCGGTCACAGGTGACCTCACGACAGAACCGGACCCGAGCAGTCAGTCTGGTTCTGTCCGGTGCTGACTCAGCAGACTCACAGACACGCCCACACACTGATGTGACAGAGTTAGTTCCACTCAGGTGCCAGTCGCATGTTCAGCCCTTCAGTTCTTCACGTCTCGCTGAGCGCGCTCACAATCAACATATAAGAAAATTGCACGGCAACGATGAGCAGGTCTCTGCGGGGGCTGTGGGGGTGGGGGGGGGGGGGATGGGGTGGGGGGGGGTGTCACTGCATGTGAATGCACACGTGTTTACATGCGTGCATAAAAAAGGGGGGGCGGGGGGGGGCGTTGCCTTGT